>VZTJ01002933.1:3259402-3504332 GCA_013397795.1 Orthonyx spaldingii | reverse complement strand
GCCGCCGCCGCCGCCGCAGCAGTGGCCGCGCAGTCCCGGGGCAGCGGGCAGGGAGCGGAGCCGGGCTGGGCTGCCGTGAGGGGGAGCCGCCGCCGCGGCAGGGGCGGAGCCGACAGCGGGGCATCCTCCCTCGCCTGTCTCCCTGCCGCCCGCCCGGCATCGCCGCGGCGGAGGGTGCTGCCAGCGCCGGCAGGGAGCGGAGGAGCCCCGCCGCGGGTGCGCCAAGATGTTGTCCTACAGCGTGCTGGACGCCAACGTGGTGGACGTGGAGAAGCGGAGAAACCCCTCGAAGCACTACGTGAGTGCCGGCGGGGCCCGGCGAGGCGCGGGGCTGCGCACGTGTGCGGGGGGGCCGGGCCGGGCGCGGAGCGGTGGCCGGAGCCGTGTCCGGAGCCGTGTCCGGAGCGGTGTCCGGAGCGGTGGCCGGAGCCGTGGCCGGAGCCGTCCCTCGCCTGACCGTGGGCGAGACGCCGGCCCCAGGTGAGGCACCCGCGGGGCTCCCCGCGGCCTCTTGCTGCGGAGGTGCGGCTCTTCTTCGTCACTCTCTTTCACCTCGATTGGTTCTTGGCTCGTGTTAACATTACCATTCTGAAGTTTCCTGCTCCTCGGAAGGTGGGTCTTCCCTTCTTCCTCACAAGTCCCAGGTCAGGATGGGGCAGGTCTCCCGGATCCCCAGGTTGTGCTCGGTGCGGAGCGGAGCAAGGCTCGGGTGCTGGCGGGCGCGGGGAGCCGGCGGTGCTGAGCGCATCCCTGCTCGTTCTCACCCCTGAGTTACATTCAGACCTTCTTTGAGGGGCAGCCGGTCTGCAGGGTTAAAAAGGCAGACTCAGCGTTTGGATCCCTTTTATCTCTCTTTCACCTTCTTCCTTTCACACCTTACTGCCAATAGCACAGTGTTAGAGGAGAGTTTTTAACAGTCTTCCCGGACTCCGGTGTTGCAGCCTGTCATGTGGAGGTGTCTTTGCCTGAAGGAGTTTGCAGCATACAGTCAGTAGCTTTTCCCTCTCCACATAAGTAGAGAAGTATCTTTTCTTCTCTCCCTGGCTGTTTCTGAGTTTTAGTTGCACCAAATGCTTTAACTGTTGCTCAAGATACAATGTGTATTTTAAAACACAGAAAGTTGGATTTTGTCTATATAGAAGGTAAATCTTCCAGCTTTGGTAAGGAAGAGCCTGAGGGGGCATTGTGTCTGGTGTGAAATTGCTGTGAGTATACTGTGTTTCCTGGCATTGTGTCTCTGCCAGATTTATCCAGAGCTGATCAGCAGCAGAATGGATGGTTGAAAAGATAAGACCAAAGATTGGACTTAAACCTTTATATTAGTATTGCATATCACTGAGCTTTTTCCTCCGAGGCTTAAAGCATAATCCATATTAAGGCTAGAGGGCACTATGTTGCAGGGAGATGCAGACTTGTAAAGCCAAAGCTTTCATCTACCATGGAATTAAGCATCTAGTGCCCAATTCATAGGAGTGGAAGTTTCAGGTCTTATGTCCTCTCAGGTTGCAGCTGGACCTGTGCGTTCAGTCTGTTATGCACTCACTGCTTCCAGGTGGGAAAGGTTTCTTTAGTTTCTGCAGGCTGCTGCTGTGGACTGTGGCTGACACAGCTGCAGGGTGTTAACTACCATGAAAGGTGGTAGCAATTCAGCATCACAGAAGTACATCTGCCAAGCACCAAAATATACAAAAGAACCGGTAACAATACCTTCCAAGAGGTTCCAATTTCTTCCAGTCTCTTAGATTGCCAAGAGAAATTGACACCGTTCATTTCTTGTTTGCTGGAAAATGACCAGAAAACAAAGATTTAAACCCTATGTTTATAGGATTTGAAAGAAGATGTTTCCTGTGTTTACCTGTAAAACCACATCTTTTTCCTTGATGATCATTGTCATTGCATTTTAATAAACAGCAACTTAGACTATTCCAAGAAGGTCTCTTTAATGCTTCTAGTGACAGAGTTGTTTCTTTCCCTTCACCCTTCTCACTGTGTACCTTTACTAATATTGTCTTCTGTACAGCAGTTCCACACCTCCATGTGTTCCGTTCTCAGCCAAAACCCCACAAACTAAATGGTTTGTTTGGGTGACTAATGGTTTTATCCGCCTTTTGTCCCTCTTGGTTTCCATTTGTGGCTGTACAGTATTCAGTGCAATAGGGTCATCTGGCCTTGGCCGGAGTAACTTACTGAGGGTGAACCCATGCTTTCAAAGAATTTAATTCCCTGGGTCTGATTGCTGTTACTTTGGTTCTGTGCTCTTTTTTTCACATAAAACAGCTATTTTCTTCTAAGAAAATAAAATCCTAAGCATCACTTAGGATTTAGCTCTCTCCATTGCCTGTGGGTAGTTTGGAGAGTGCAAAGCTTTGTGCTCTTTGCCCTGTGTGGCTCTGAAATATCAAAAAACTTTTCTATCTCCAGTATCCATAAATGTCTTCATGCCAAGCCTTGAGGCCATGCAAATGTGCCTTGGCATCAGATTAACAATGTGTTTCTCTGGTGGATGGTGACCTAAGTATTGCAGGTGTTTTAACATGACTCTCTCTCCTTTTAATTATGATCTTTCAGGGCCATAGTGGAACCTGGAGAGATGAAGGCACACCTTAGGCATTGTGAGCACGTGGAGAGGGCTAAATGTGAGTAGCACATAAGCCCCTGCACTGCTTGGCTTAGCTGCCAGGAGTCATTGCCTGGAGCAGGTGTCTTTCATGACATGAGCACAGCTTTTGTGGCCTTGACTCAAGAAAGTTAAAGAAAGAAGGCAGCCTCTGCTATGATCCTGTGTGTGTGAAACTTCTGAAGAGTTTAATACCTCACTGGAAGTTGAACAGGGCTCTGCCTGTGGGAATAGACTAACATCTTGGCTCCAGTGCTATTTGATAGGAACCCAGCCAGTTCTCTACCCTCTTCTGGGAAATCCTTACTAGGGAAGGGGTCTGCAGTGCTTCCCTCTGCGTCCCTGTCAGCAACTGGGTAGCACTCCACCACCTGGCTGGCTGGGGGCCCTGGCTGGCAGCATGTGAAAGGATAAACAGAAGGTTGGATCAATAACCACATGCCTCTTGTATGGTGCATCCCCAACACAAGCTACTGCTGCTCTTAGAGCTTTTGACTTTCCAAATTAATTTCCTATTTCTCCATACTGCTGATCTTTTAAAAATTGATTTGCACTTGATAATACTTCAGAAAATGTTAAATCTCCTTGCTTTCCCCCCTCCCTTTTCTTTTAACAAGAACAATGTCAGGAAGGTCAAGTCTGGGTTTGTTGGAAAGACCCCTGATGCAACAGGGGTCACACATTGGCTGAGCAGTGCTGTGGTGAAGCTGGGTGGATTAGGACAGTGCAGTTAGTGGTTGAAGGTGCCAGTTAATCATTCTGAAGAGAAAACGCTGGTAGCAAAATCCAAATCCCTTTTCCAAATCTGCTAAGCATTAAACAATATGAAACTCTCTTTTCTCAGTTGATGAGCTATGATCTGTTATGAGGTAACTCCTCAGGCTTTTGGTCTGAAATTGTGATTGTCTGAACTAAGTATGAAATGATCCCAATCCAGAAGTGCATTCTGTATTTAAAAGGATCCACTGTTGATGCTTACCTCCTTTAGCCATCCATCGTGGAGCTTAAAGAAGACACCTCTGGACCCCTCTCTGCTCTGAGGTTATCTTCAGGCAGCTTACCCTTTACCCAAATGTCTGGCTCCTTTAGCAGCCCTGCAGGGAGTCTCTGCCTACCAGATGTGCTTGATTTTGCTCCCAGGGAGATGAGATTGGGTTAGCACCTTCACCTGTTCACTGCTTTGAGTGATAGCAAACATTCATTAGAAGCCAGACGAATAGGATCCCCCCCCCCCCACTTGCTTTTCTGCTGAGGACTGAGCAGTTACTGATGTGCATTATCTCACCAGACATTTATATGCTTGAGGTCATTTCTGAGGTCGTTTCTGAGGTCTCTTAAGTGTGCCTGCATTATCCCAAGGGCAGGGATGGTTACATCAATAGAGATTTTCTCTTTCAGCACTGCTCTACTCCTGTTGCAGTTGGGCTTTGCGTGTTTTTCAGTTTTGTCCAGCACAGAAGCAAGGTAAAATGCTCTTGGCTTACAAGTGGCTGCTCTGTCTCCTTCCAGTTAGACTCAGGTGCAGTGCTGATTTCAGTCATCTGAGATGCCTGTATACTGTCCCAGTTCCTCCCCAGGGTAATTGTTTCCTAATGCCACCTCAGAATGCCTCGAGATCTCTTGTAGGAATCTTTCTGCTGCATGGATATGGTTGCTAACCTCCTCGGGGTACTGGCATTGCTGACTTTTAAGGGATTGAGTTCTGCTGTGTAGGGTTTCAGCACTGCTCCCAGGAGAACGTGAGTGTGCCTGTCACAAATGACCTGTTGTAAAATGTCAGCATGCTTTGAAGAAAAATCTTGTACTGCTAGGGCCAAGCTCTGTTCCTTGTCTCTTGGCTGCTCCTACTTTTACTGCTCAAACTTGAGCTACTCCGATACAATCAGGCATCTTCATGGCTTTATTTCTCTTTGTTGCAAGCCGCTGGTTATACAGTGGCCAGCACTGATGGGGAGAGTGTGGACGTCGTTTAGTGGCAAGGATCTTTGTTCCTGTGTCAGTATACTTGGGAGAAGGAATTGCTGCCCTGGGAGAAGGAGCTGCATTCCCTCTGCTTGGCTCATCAAATGAGTTGTCCAGTGCAACTCGAGGCTGCTTCAAGGCAGTCAGGGAGCCCAGCAGATCAAGGAGCACTCCCAGTTCTTTCTTCCAGCAGAGCTTTGGGCTGGTAACCTTCAGCCAAGAGACAGTGGTATCTAAATTCAGCAGTTTGCAAAGCAAATGGCTGTCTCCAGCCTTTGGAATAGATTATCTATCAATAGAGAGACAAGGTAGTTGTCCTGATGTGTGGAGGTCAGGGCAGGATGAAATAATCAGGAGGCTTTATGTCCCAGTAGGCTTTATGTCCCAGCCTGCACTGGCTCCCCTGTAGTTGAGTGTGCTGGGAGCGCAGTCAGATGAAAGCTCAGGGAAAAGCTTTTAGCAAGTCCGTGAGCTGGGGGCAACAGCTCCAAAAGCCTCCAAGTTCCATTTTTAAAAGTAATGAAGATGCTACTATTGACTTTCACTGGGACTTGGTTGCCAGGGAGATGATGTCCTGAGAGCCAGCACAAACGCTTTTGGCTGCTGACAGCTACAAGTGACCTCTGGCTCCACCAGAGCCCTGCCTGGGGTCGGTGTGTGGGTGCTGGGGCCCACTGGTGCAATCCAGCTTGATGGGTTGTAGTCAAAATCACACCAGTCTCACTGCTTTGAGTTAAAAGGAAGAGGAACTGAGACACCAAATCACGGAGAGAGAGGTGAACAGACATCCTAAGGAAGCAATTGTTGGAATAGGAAAAGGAGCCCAGACTTCCTGCATCCCAGAGCAGCTTGTCTGTTCATTTCACCCATACCGCCAGCCCTCAGAGAGCTGTGCAGCTCCAAGGCATTGCTTCCTCCCGTCCCTGCAAGGTAGGATGGATGCTGGTACCCTCACTGGGGACATGAGGCAAGAAGTGATTGACCCAAAGCCACCCGTGAAGTATGTGGCAGCATTTTATGTTATTTTCTTTGGCTTTCAAAGCAGTCTAGCAATTATCTGATAAAAAGTACACAATCTGAAAAAATACTACTCTCATATTCAATCATTGTCTTCCTCAAAACCCATTTCCCATTTTACATGGATTAAACAGGAAGAGGGATTCAATGTGACCCTACCTGAGGCAGGAGGTGACGTACAAGCTCTCTAATTTAGTCATTTGGCAGGAAGCAGCTGGAACTTCTAATGTGAAATGGTTTTCTTTTTTTTTTTTTATCTTCCTTTTTCATGCTGTATCCTCTTAATCTGTGCCTGCTCACGCAAAGGGAACTGGTCCCCAGAAACCACGGGCAAGAGCAGGATCATGGGAGGGGCTGGCAGCACCGTGTGTTGTGTGACATTGTGAGGCTAAAGGCTTTCATGTAGCCACAGCAGACACCTCCTTGCCTGGAGCATGCTGTGTAAATATTGCACGGAGAAGGCAGAGAGCAGCACAGTAGCATACTGTTTGAAATTGGTGGTGTCTGCTGTTTAATCAGGTAGTGTCAAAGCCAAATCCAGTCAAGTTGGTGGAAAAAACCCTCCTAGTAACTTGCCTGGGCTTTGGTTCACACCTCTAGAGAGACTTTATTGAAACTTTTGCTGAGGAGTTTGTAATTACTAAGTTTTTTAATATTGTGCCTTTTCCTTTGTCTTTACTTTAAAAGCAAAAATTCAGTCTCTAGGATCTGTTTGTTATTCTCTTCTGGGCAGGAACAGCATCACCTTTGGGGTGTGGGGGGTAAAGCAAAAGGAAACCAGGTGATTTTCTTCACCTCAAAGGATTTTAAACTGTATTATCTTTCAGCTTAGTTAGAGCCTTCCTGCTTTAGTGCTCTCACTCTTTGCTCCACCTTCAAGATAAATATGCAGTACTACTACTAATAATAATTTATGCCTTCAAGCTCACATTCATTAGATGTCAGTTATATGGAATTCTCATTGTATGTATTTATAAATGTAGGACGAGGGCTGGAATGCATAAGAGCATTTATTACCAAGCAAGGATGCTTTTGCACTAAAACACGTGCAGACAGACCTGAAAGGTGATGTCTGCCCTGGGCTGTTAGGGACAGGCGATGACACACAGGGACAGGCAGGTGGGAGCAGTGAGAAAATCTCAACCAGCTGAGCAGGTGATTGTCTTGGCATGGTGGTAACCCAACCTCCAGTCTGGTGAGCATTTAGGCCTTGTTGCAAAAAATGGGTATGAGGAAGGATAATAACCTTTAGATTACCCTAGGGTGAAGGCAGAGCAAAGAACTATTCTATTCATTGTAGTAAGTGCTTGAGTGTGGTAATGGTGTTAATTGGTGCTCTCATGCTTTTGGATTTTGACAAAGCTGCTTCTTATTTTGGTTTTTGGAAGAGGAGCTCAATGTATAGGTAACCAACCAAGTCCTTGAACTGGGAGCATTCTACTTTTGTGGGCAAAATACGCATCCCCAAATCTGTGTCTCCATCAGAATATCACATGTTGCACTAGTTTGCTGCACTGTGTTCTTAATTGGTCTCAGTAGACACTGACTGCTCTGGGTGTACCATGGCTTCAGAATAAGGCTGTAATTCTGTGTTTTTATAATGCAGCTTCTTTAGTTTGTGAGAGTTGACTCATTGGATAGAATAAAATATTCATAGACTCTAAGTGTCCATAAATGTGTGTGTGGTCCCACACATACCGTGTTTGAAACCTGACTGGCAATAATAATGTTTTGATACGTTGCTGGCAACTGTTTCTCTGACCAGTGGGGTGTGTTTTATTTTTCCTATAAACCATGCTGGCTAAACGCAGGGATGCACTGGGCTCTGATGCTCTCAGTAGTCAGCAGCATGGTTTTATAGGCTTGATGCAAACTTGTTTACAAGGCAAACACCCCTGTCTCTGTTCATAGGGAGAAACACGCCAAATCTCTACTAACCATAGCTGTGTTTAAACAGGAGCTCCACACTGCCATTCTGTCTCCTTCACAGAAGCCTTCCAAGCTGCCCCAGAAATTCTGGAAGCGTGGTTCTCCACTGTCCAGGACATGCCTGTAAATGCAAACTTGAACGCACGAAGTTCATAAATCACCCAGAAAGGTTTGACCAAATGTCCAGTATGATACACACAGGACATTGTGCAGTGTGGTAGAAGAGCCTTTAACCAGTGTGGCCTTTAGACTCTCTGGATCATGGTGTGCTCTGCTGCAAAGCCAACAGGGTTTACTCACCTTTCATAAAGTGTGAAGGTGCAGGTGTTACCTCAGGACTGCCTGCTGGCGTCAGTTTTGAAACCCCCAAGTTTGGGTCATCTTCCTCCACGGGCAGGGCTGCCCCTGGGATCAGAGGCTGCGGGGTGGCCAAGGTCAGGTTGTGATCCGGAAACGGGAATGAGGCCTTGGCTTCCCTGACGGTGCTCGGCAGACACGGCAGTGAATGGGGTGATCTAAGAGCTGCATTCCCCTCTGAGGCAACACACATCCAGGATGCCAGCTATGCTTGTCTACTCCGAGCCTGTTCCCCATAGGCATCCCCCCCTGTCTTGAAGCTACAGGGTCTGTGGAGGTATTTGAGGTGAAGCATGGAGTATGGTCTTTCTGGGAGTAGCCCTTGGCAGTAGGCTACTGGCTGCTGCTGGCTGATCTCTGGTGTCTCCGTATTACCTGTCAGGAAAGCTCCCTGGCACAGGTGAAATCTTCTTGCCAAGCGTTCTTGTACCCTCAGGGGCTTGATGCAACAGAGAACATCTCAATTACTGGTTTCCTAACTCTGTGAAGATGAGATTTCTAATTGCTCCCTCAGCATCCTGAGATTTTCCTACTCTTTGACTAAGGTTATCTATTATTTATACATTAACTCATGCATTTATTTTTTGTGCCTAGAAGGTTATTTCTGATTTTCCCCTCTCCAGCATGTGCAAGCCTGCCAGTAAACCCCTCTGACACCAAGCAAAATACTTTGAAAATCAGTTTTAATTATTTTTCAATTCCTTTGGCCTGCAAGTGTTTTGCTGCTCTGTCTCTGAACTTAGTATATTTTCTTTGCTTGAAAATTTGATGCTCTGACACCTGCCTCATCTTGAGCAGCCTGAGCTGAGGGATGGGTTTTCCTGGGATGGATGCTAGAAGAGGCATCTGAGCTCCCTGTCTTCAGCAGAATCAGGGCAGCTGGCACAGCCCCTGCTACTGCCTAAGTGGGAGGCCTGCAGTTTCCCAGAGCTCTCATTGGCATTAAAATCACTTAGAATTCAAAAACAAACAAACAAGGATATGTGAAGTATTTTTCTGGAAGAAAGCCATGGAGAGCAGTTTAAGTGTATGTCCCTCCTCCCATCTCCCAGACATGTCACAGGAAGACAGTTCAGCATTTTCCTCAGTGGGATTAAAACAAATTCTGGAGCTAGCTTCTGGGATGGGACAGAGGAAAGCCAGCAATAGGAAGGAAACTCTGTGTGTATTTTTTAAATATATCTATATCAGGTGAAATTGTGTAGAATCCTTGAAGCAGCACTGATGGTAATATCACTTTTTATTAACAAAAGGGCTGCTTATTTTCTGTTAATAACAAGATTGTGTTATTAGAGGAGAGAGAAGAGAAGAATAAAGAGTGATCAGTTCTACAGGAACATCCATGCTGGTTTTTCGTGTACCAAAAGGCAGCAATCCTGTACCTTATGCATTTTATAAGCCCTGGATGTCCTTAACAAGTTGTTTTGTTTTTTTTTTTTTTTCCCCTGAATTCAGCTAAGTTTTTCTCTAACTTTTCAGCAAAAAGTGTTTTGTAATAACAATCCAGGATGTTTTGGTCAAAGGGAATCTAGTGCAGTAGCCAGCCTCAGGAATACTCTCACTTGAGGCATATGGTAGGCTCTTTTGGCTGTTATTGCTCAAGAAGAGATTTTCTGTTTAAACTTTTGCTGCTGTCTTAGTGATTGTAGCACATGTCTATGTTAAAACTCTGGACTGTTTGGAGAAGCAACTTTCCACCTGTTCCTGAGCTGGGCAGCTGTAGTTTGCATTTCATCCTTTAATACAGACATTCCCAGTATAAATAGTTTCATTTAAACTAAAAATATTGTCAGTGAATTTTCCATGGGTAACAACCCTTGGAAATTGCAGTCATGGTCTGAGTCCATCTGTCTGTCCTTGAACCTCCCTCTGTCCTCTAGCTGTAAGGACCAGTTGCCTTTTGAACAGCAGTGGCAATTTGCTGGTGGCACTGTAAGGTGGCTGTGTACGGGCATGTGAGAGGCACTGCTGACTTGGAGGGGTCTCCTGTTTTGAAAGAACTGAGGCTCTGGCCCAGGGGAGCGGGGTCTGAGGACTCACAGCTTGCGATGGGAGCAAGGCACTGCTGCTCAGCCCCTTGGGCTCCCTGCTGATGGTGTTGGGTTTTCTACCACCCTTCCAGCTGTGACTAAGACTGTACATCTGTGTGCCCTGGTGTTGGCCAGAATGACCATTGGGGTTGCTGTTTTACAGAATTTTTCGCTTGTTATGTTGAGGGAGTGTGCAGGTGTTTGGTAGGGTTTGGGGTTTTGATGTGAGGCTTTTGTCTGTGTGTGCACACAGAGGCTTTGCTTCTGTTTTGACTTCTCTGTTGCTCTGCATTGGAGCAAGCGGAGGGCATGGTCAAAGAAACCAGGTGGAAAGCAGAGGTTTGCAATTGGTTCCATTAGAGCTGGTGCCACAGTCCTGGCCAGACCCTAAGAATACTCTTTCATTCTTCCATTTTTATCCCCTTCTTCTGGCAAGCTCTAACACTGCCCACAGCATGGGGTTATTTCCCATTGTCTTAATTCTGGAGTTTTAGGTGCTCTGCCAAATGCGGTAGGGCTGGACTGAAGAGCACCTTGTGGGCAATCACCAGAGCCTTCCTCTGGGAATTGAGGGTCTGTGGAGGGATTGAGAGCATAGCATTGATGTTTTTAACTCCCCTGAGGAGAGGTGACCCAACACTTTCGCTGTGTGCCAAGGGCTTTGTGGGGCTCTGCCCATCATGTTACCCCTACAGTGATTCTGAGCCATCAGGGACCTGATTCATCTGATAAGAGCGAGATTGTTCTCTACCAGGCACTGGCGTTTATGGGGTTCCAGGTATCCTATGTTGGGATCTTGTGTGGAGCTAAAACTTCTTGGCTGTTGTCTTAATGTGTGTGAGAGGTGTTGGCTGGGTTATGATAAGGACTTTGACTCAGATGAGGGTGAAGGTGCAACTGGCCACATGATTTGGTTCACGGGTGACTTGGAAAGATCCTAAGGAGTCAGTGAAGAAATGACATCCACCAAAGGTATTTGTAGAAAGAGAGAGACTTTAGTTAGTACTGGCAAGGAACTGACAGTCCAGACCTGGTCAAATGTGTGTTTTATCTGCCAGCAGACTGTCCTGCCTGGCCCTTTATCAATCTTCTGCATCTGGTTGACATGAGCTCTAGCAGATCTGGGTCAAACTTCTGTTTGAAAAGTCTGATATGTTGCCTACTGCATGTTGTGACAGAAAGGGTTAAACAGACGGTGGTGGTGGCTTCAGGCAGTAGCACAGCAATAAATGCTGAGATGACATGGGAACACTCTTCAGCTGACGTCCTTGTGAACCTCTTGGTGACATCAAACTCCTGGACCATTTCCAGTCGAGTTTGGCCTTGCCCCAGTGACAATAGATGTTAATCTGTTGGCTTGTCAAAAAAACGTGTTAGTGGTTTTTTCTACAGATCCATTTCCAACCCTCAGATTTCCCTGCTAGTAAACACAGCATTATGTCATTGTTTTACCAGGAGCCAAGCACCAAAGCCAACTTTGCAGTGCTGGCATCAGCAAATGTCCATTCACTTTGGGGCTTTATCTGAGTTCCCAGGCTCTTTTTTCCCCACTGTTGCCGGTGTTCTGGTCTCTGTGTCCATAACAAACCTGTGATGCTTTATGGGAAACGTGTAGGGTCTAGCAGTTGTGGGTAGCACTTTCCAATGTGTTTGTATCAGATGGGGCTCCTGTAGCTGTTTAGAAAAAATGCCTTGGTTTGTCAACCTTGATCTTCTGGTTACATTAGCCAAGACAAACTCTTGGATCCTACATGTAAAACAAGGTGAAGGGTTTTGCAGCCCAGCCTTGCTTCTGGTTGATAAAATAATAGCCAAGTCATAGCCACAGGCAAGGTCCTGCCCATGCTAGATCCTGTTTGTTTCAAAACACAATAGCTGAGTTCCTACTAACAAGACTGGTTGTCAAATTGCTAACATTATAAATTAACTTTCATAGCTTTCAGAAACAATGCTCACCACAGATCAAATAAAACCATTTATAATATTCTTGTAACACTCGTTCCTTGTTTTGCTTCTAGACTTATTTCCAGCTGTTTCGGTGAAGGATGTGAAAGAAAAGATTTGTAAAGTTACCTTCAGTGGTCAGAATCTAATCTGCTTAAAACAGACAAACCTTCCATCCCTACATCTGCTTGGTCTTTCTGGGGCTGGGAACACTCCAATTTTTCTCATACCAAACCTGTCTGAAATCATATTCCACATCAGCTGAAGCAGTGTAGAAGCAGAGGAAAGAGGAGAGAGAGATCATCATCTGAATGCAGAGCATGAATTTTTCTGATACAGGTACAGGTAGATGATGAACAGGTTCGGGCTCTTGACAATAGTGAGGAATTATGGCATTCTTGGATATGAGGTGAAGTGAAATTAAATTTTATTGATGTAATTAGGTTTTTAACACTTTGTTAACAAATAATACTAAGACTGAAAGCACAAGTGGTTCAAACAAAGAATTGACAAATTTCTGGGGTAAAGATTGCTGTTAAACACAGCAGTCAAGTCATGTGTTTGGGTCAGAAAGTCTGTTACCTGCCAACTTCTTAAGACTAAGTACACTGAGTTCTCTGTGCTGCTGTTAAGCAATTACCATCTAGGTTTATTAAAAACAGAATGCTGAGCTTAGATGCAGCTTCATTCTGGCCCAGCCTGTGTCTTCTGATGCTTTCCCAGATGTCCCTTAGGTGTATGGCAGTAGCTCGGGCTGCTGAGCCTTGCTGTATGTTGTTCATAGCAGTGAAGTCAGGAAGCACAGTGCATGCTGTGAGGAAGCGACCCTCCCATCATCACTTCCAGCTCCCTCCTCTGCTCCATACACTTCTTTTTGGATCCCATCACATGTTTATGGGGTAGTGTTGCACATCTGGGCCTTGGCAGATCGCTTTCTGTTTCCCAGCCTTGGGTCAAGTGGCAGTTTATTTTGTTAGAGATACCATGTCTGGTATTACTATTAATATATATTCAGGCTTTGTACTTATCTAATGCCTTTCATGCAAGGGTCCCCCACACTCTGTACATCAGCACCTCTTTGCAAGGTAGGCAGATCAGACAGGGAGAGCGTTGTGTTTGCAGCAGTATGTCTGTCTCCTGCAGAAGTGCCTTCTCAGAGCTGTCATGAGGCAGTGGATAATATGGGCTGATGGAAAGAAGTGTCTTTCATGGCTGAAAGCACTGAGTGGTTCATGGAACTGTAGAACACAGGCCTGGGACACATCTAGGTCATTAATGCTGTACAAGCATATTGCATTCCCACATAAGAACCTTCAGGATGGTTGGGTTGGCTTGATTGGAAGCTTCAAATTTCTTCTGATGGTTAATGACTTCCACTGCAGACCTTTTATTATTCAAAAGCATCCTGTTCTCACACCAGTTCTGTCTTTTTGCATAAACAGGTTTCTTCACTCAGATTAGGCCTCCTGTCTTACTTCTCTCCACTATTTTGTACAGAATATTCATGTTCCTTTTCAACCTTCATTCTGCCGAGCTGCTCTGGCCTCCACCCTCAAAGGCAGAGAGCAAACAGCTTTTCCTGTCTCACTTCTTGCAGTTGCTGCAGACTGAATACAAGTGAGCTGTTTAGCCCAGGCACTGACAGAAGTTCAGTGTGGGCAACCAGGCGTGTGGTGGGTTACTTTGCACTGCTGGGCACAGCCTTGCTCATGTTGGCAGGCGCCAGATGCAGCTGCCAAGAGTAAGTTTGACCTCAATGGGGTGGTTTTCCAGACATATCCAGGTGTGATTTGGAGTAGATGGGTTCCTGGGTCTCTCCTGTGCCTGAGCTCTGTGCTGTGTCAGCATGAAGGAGGATTCCTGTAACTTGTGGTTCTTTTACAGTTTTGTTTTCCTCCCTTCAGGGAGTTTCAGAGCTAGTCCCAAAGCCTTGCAAGTGACACTCCACTTAAAAAAGCAGAGAAGAGAAAATGTGGCTGATTATGTTCTCATGTTAGCTTTAATGAAGGCAATTTTAAGCAGATGGTGTCTATTTAATGTTCTGATAGTGCAGATAAACTAGTTTTCAGTAGGTCTTGGGAATGGAGTGGGAGAGAAGGGCATGGTTTTAGAGGGCAGCAGCTTGCCTGATAACACTCCTGGCAGGGTTGCTGGAGCACTTGGGTGAAGCCCCTCTCACTTGGACAACCTCTGCATGTCCTGCTTGGGTGAGAGGAGAGGTGGCCTGCGGTTTCTGTCTGAGCTTCAACTACA
Organism: Orthonyx spaldingii; assembly: GCA_013397795.1. Taxonomy (NCBI): domain Eukaryota; kingdom Metazoa; phylum Chordata; class Aves; order Passeriformes; family Orthonychidae; genus Orthonyx; species Orthonyx spaldingii. The sequence continues at coordinate 3,490,223 of VZTJ01002933.1, read as the reverse complement.
GTAAATAATTCCAGAATGACGCTGTGGAAGCGTGCTGTTTTTGTGAAGGGAGGACAAGGGGGGAGCCAAACATAACAAGAGTTTCTCAGTGCTTGGGGAAGGGAGCCAGGGTCACATTTGGAGCTTGTAGTGTTGGCAGACACAGAAATGATGTGCCACATCTTACGTGCATCGGCGGAGATAGCTGGGATGATTATCAGCAAGCTCCCTTGTTGGCTGGTTTGTGATGCTGATGATCCAAAACTGATACTGGGATGTTTCAGACAAGCACACTTTCTTTTCAGCTTCCATATATGCTATTTTTTTAATACTTTTGGCATTTGTCTCTGGGGTAAGGAAGAGGCCTTAGCAACCACTGGGGTTTCAATCCCTGCGATTCTTAGTTTTGAGGTTATAGATCTACTGCCATTAAAATTAGTGTCACTTGAAGTTGTCCCCTTTACAAAGCTGGGTGCTGACTCTGTTCCAAAGTACTGAGTACCTTGTCCAAAGCTGTTCTTGACCTTGGCTGTTTGTCCAGCTATCTTCCCTGGCTGGTGTCTCTCCATCCCCCTGTGCTGGGGAACATTCCCAGGACCTGACACCAAGATTGCTCAGTGTCCTCTCTGGCACGCTCAGTGCCTGTTTTCTTAAAAAATCAGTCCTACAAGATGTGTCAGTGAACTAAGGAGGCTTTAGGATGGCTGCAGCCTATTTCATCAAAGCAGCCTGAGACTCATTTGCCCTTCAGATGTTGAACTCTGTCTTAAAGGCTATTTTCTTTGGGAGACCCAAGAGGGGAACATGGTCCCTTATGTTTTAAGGCAGTTTTCACACTGAGCTTTGCAGTCTGTTTCAGAAGTGCTGGTACAAGTAACACAGGCTTTCTTGGACTTAAATTCACAGTTCAGTGGATGAAAAATGTGCACAGACCACTTGTTAAAATGATAGTTGGTATCTTTGCACTTCTACACAAACGTCAGTGAAACTACAGAATCACTTTGGAGCCTTACTGTGTCCTTACTCCTTACTGGAGTGCTTACTGTGACAGTGTCACCAATAGGCAGCAGTGTAGGGGATCATGAGGGAAGCTCTTGCAAGTTTACAAACCATCTTTCTGCATTGAGGGAGACATTTGAACTGGGATAGTGATGATTATTCCATGGCAGGTCCTTTGTTAAGTTTCTGTCTAAAGGGTTCATGTGTAGAGAGACTGAAAATGGGTGGTGGGGAGCAACCAGGGCTGATGAGAGTGCAGTGATGCTTTGTACTTCCAGCTAACTGCTTCTCTAAGACTCATGAAACACTCATACACCCGTGGTGAAACTCATGCAGTCCTGCATGGAAATGGTGTGGATTTTAGTGGGGTTTTTTTATTCAGGCAAGGTGGGAGACCTGGCATAACTTGCCTGTTGTCACTGAGGAGATCTTAGGAAAGAGTGGCCCCAAGAGAGTGGATTTGGGATTTGTCTGGGGTTTGTAGGCCTGTCTGAGGCTGACTGTTTTCTCAGGAAATGGTGAGTACCCGTGTGTTGGATGGAAACTGCACTGTTTCTGGAAGTTTTTGAGCTGCCCATGCCAGCATCCCTTCAGCTGGTCCTGGCCAGTGTCAGGAGTGACTCTGGTTTTCCACTGCTGCTCTGTCTGCCTGAATATGTTCTGGGGCAAGAACAAGGCTTGTCCTTAGTAGTGTTTTGGGTGTTTGCTGAACACATCAAGGAGCTCATCATTTTAGCTGCTACTGTGAGGAACTGGAGTCAGCGCTCTCCACTGAGCAGTCGGGAGGCAAAACAGCATCTCCTGCGCAGCTGCATGGTTGGGACCCCTGGGTGTAGAATGAGCCGTGTTGTGTCAGGTGCAACTACAAGCACCTGGGTCAAACAGCAGATGCCTGGCTCCTTCTCCAGCCTCCCCAGAGATATTGTGTCTGTGAAGGCACAGAAATAAACTGTAAAGTGGGAAGGTTAATGATAACGTGCCCCAGATACCGGGCACATTTCCTGAGGTCACGTTGCCTCATTGGCAGGTGGGGATTAGCAGGAGGAGTTGGGTTGGGGGGATTGCCAACAACTGTCGCTCATCTTAGATAAAGAGAAGTTAACACTCAGCAGTGCTACTCTGGCTATAAAATACTTACTAGACATTTTGTTACCCTAATACTTAAAGATTATACAAAGGGGATTAAAATGAAGAACATTTATTGCAAAACTCTTTCCTCTGATGTGATTTTTCTCTTTCACTGTGAGTGTGCAGCTGAGGAAGAAAACCAATTGACTCTCACCAGGTAACTCTGCCACATCTGAATTCCTGCTTGTGTCCATGGAGGTTTGCTGGGCAGAGGAATTGAGGTTCCTCATGCTTGAGCAGTGAACTATAATAATGATTTTGACTCCACACACTCAAAACTGATCTTGCAAAGAGATGCTGTTGCCAAAATTGCAGGGGCAGGATTCAGTCTCCCTTTGATCTCTGTTTAAATCTCATGGGCCATTTACTGCAACTTAATAAGTAACAGTGCATGAGTGGTGGGGTGCTCACCCTGTCTCGAACTCAGTCTCCTCAAATACACAGTAGAGCAGACTTGCTTTCTTTGTAGATAAACTGAGTCAAATGATCTGGCAGTGCAGGTCAAGGTTTATGCAAAGGTGCCATGAATTAACTAATGCATGTAGTAAGGTAAATCATAGCACTTTGGTCATGTGTATGATCAATGTTGTGTGGTTTAGTGAGGCAGCTGAAGTGGCTTCAGGGTTTGGGAGCTTTTGCATGCATCTCTTCAGTGTGGCTTGATGTTTGCTCAATATGAAATGATTCATCTGATGAATTAAGGGTGAATCAAAGACCTCTTTTGCAATTCCCACTGCTTCACTGTTTTTTGTGGTGGGGAAAGCTTTTCATTTGTGCCCTGGTTTAATAGATCTTTGTAAAGAAACATGCTGCTGATGATACTGGCTATGGAGTGCTATGGATTTGCCAGCAAGAGAGTCTGTTATCACAATGTGAGATGCCTCCCTCTCTCAAATTATGTCTTCTAATTTGATTTATTTTGAGTGTCTTTGTATTTCTACAATCTGTGGTTTTATTTAGTTTTATTATCCTGTGTTAGTTGCTGTTGTATTAGACTGTAAAATTTTCCCTTTATGCTGGCAGAAGAAGGAACAGGATATAAAAACTATTATCCTTACTGTTGCTGAAAATAGGCCAAATTTCCAACACACTAAGTGTCTTTCAGTCTTATTTACAGATACACTAATATTCCTTAGGATGCCCTAAAACTCCTCTAGTGAAATGTATCATTAACCCACTAGAAATGTAATCCTAATAAATATGAATTTTAAATTCAGAATTCAGCTGCATGCTAAGCATTCCCCAGGTAGCACAAACCCCTGATGATAGAAATTACTTGGGCTGTCCTGTGCAGGGGAAGAGTTGCACACATAGGGACCATAAACTGAAGTTGCTGCAGCAACTGTTCCTGAGGTTTTTGCAGAATGCACTGGCTCAGTTTCTCCTGGGCTCTCAGCTGGCCTTGCAGCCATGAAGGTTTCTTTGGCACGCCCCTGGGTGGCTCAGCTGTCAGGGGACAGCAACAAGACAGAGAGTAGCCCCTTACTGGCTCTGTGAATGCAGGGGGCTGCCCTAGCAACAAAATTCAGTCTATTTTTATCTTTGGACACTGGCTGGATAGAATTCTGCTCTGTGCAGTGCTCAATTAGAGAATGAAACTGGTTGAGGGGTGTGTGTGCCTCTTCTGCTCCTGACAAGGAGGACAGTGGAGGGCTGTGGCCTTGTCTGCCTACTGTTCCTCTAAGGGCAGGATGAGTGTGGCTCACACCCGGGCAGCACCTTCCCCTGCCTCCCACTGGCTTGGCTGGCCTGTGTTAATGCTGATCCCTGCCTTTCTCCACTCTTTGAACCTCACTGGAGAAAGGCCAAGTAGAGCATGGGAGGCCTCTGTCACTTGGGCAGGAATCTGGGTCTGGGTCTGTCTCTGGAGCACCCTAATGTGGGATAGAAAGGTTCTTTTGAATATGAATATGAGCAACTTTTGGGAGTTGCTCTGCAGTGGGGCAAATACAAGGACAAAGAAGAAGGAATTGAATGGGGGTAGAAATGCGTCCAAAATTCCAAAATTCTGCTAGAGGATGGGCTAGAGACAGCTGCAGCTTTAGCTGTCTCTAAGCACATTGTCCGGAGCTTGCTGATTGCTGACAGAGCTCAGGTGGGTGGTGAAGGAGTGCAGGAGAGGACCTGGGTCTAAGTCACAAAGCCATGACCCTGCAGGGCAGTAACACACCCAGCAAATGCACTTGCCCTGCACCACTAAAGCAATGGCTGTGAAGGGCCTCTGCTGAAGTTTTGTTGAGTGTTGTAAGCTCTGTCCTTTGTTCCAGTCCTCCCTGACTTGATTCAGTCATTCTCTAACCTGGGGAGCATTGCCCCATGGATCCTGACTCCAGCCACAGTGCTGCTGATGCACTTTAATTTTTTCGTTCTAGTTCAATCTCAGACTTGGATTTCTTGAGAGTGGGGCTGTTTGGGGAAGGTGTCTGTGTCCCTCTTCTTTCCCATGTGCTGGTGGCATAAGTGACTTCAGGTTGTTACTGCATATCTAAGGGCACGGTGTACATCCCCTTTTCCAATACCCCATGCAGCTCCCACCACAGGACCTGATGGGTCTGGGTCCCAGAGCCAGTCAGGCTCCTGCTGTGTAGGGTGACAGTGCTGCTGAGCCAGGGGCAGCCCTGATCTTCTTCCCTGCATCCTCTTTGTCTTGGTGCTTCTCTGAGACTGTGGGTAGCCAATTCAGGGAGCCAGAAGAGTCCCAAAATACTTCCTTTTTTGGAAGAGAAGCTCTGATGTCGGTTGGTGGAAGCCAGGAGCTGTGGTCAGGGATGCTATCCTGTGCTGGGGTAAAGTGTCATCTCTTCCAGCTACTCCCAACCACAGGTCACATCCTCCCACAGATCCTCCCTTCCCCAAACCAGTGGGGATTAACTAGAGCCCATTTCCTATAGGGTTTTCCTCTTCTGTGCTTTCCAGGGGCAGCACACCTGGTCCTTCTGGCACATGCATGGTGGTGGTAACCACGGGAGAGAAGGGCAGCACCGGGCCGTGGTGAGCAGTGACCAGCTGCCTCCCACATCTGCCCAGCTGCAGCTCAAAGCACATCTGACCCCCTCAGCTGGGCAGTGGTTGTGCCTCTGACTCGCCAGTCTCCGTGACACACACGATGTTCAAAGTGCCTTTGCATATAGGAAGTAGTTTAATCATAGCTTTGCTCACTGGTTCAGCAAATTCAACCAGAGTCTGCATTGTTGAGTGTAAATGTCACACACGCAAATATAAAAACATCTGGTTTCAAGTGAAAAGAGTGAGGAAATGGGTGTTGTGCTTAAAGTAAAGTCTGCATCCTGGAGTCACTCCTCCGCAGCTAGGTTTTGTTTAGATAGCTTCAATGTAACCTGTAATACCAAGCTTCAGATTGTACATGGAGAATTAGAGCAAGGGCTGAGTTTTTGCCATAACCCTGAACTTTCTGCCCAGGTCATAAACATTTTGGAGACATTTTTCCTGTCTCTGAACATCATCTTAGCAAATTCTCCTCCATGCTTCACTACCTCTTATTCTGGTGTGCAGCCTGATGGGGATATCCTTATTGAGTTCAGGTTCCAATTTACACTTAGGATAAATTGAATCACAGCCCACTTTGAATGGGGCCCATTTATTAAGGAAAGACCTTCTAACTGCAGGCAGCTGTAGAAAGCTGCTGTCCTAGTGCTCATTGCCAGCTGCCTCTCGAGGAATTCGGTGCCATGTACATGTAGCTGGGTCATCCTCCAGCTTTTCCTGTTACTGCAGCGCCGTGTGAAGGAACATGCAAATGTATTTTCTGTAGATCCCTGCAACTCTCACAAAATTCCATCCTGCTCTTGGCAGCTTTCAAAACTGTGTGCTTGCTCCAGATTTTTGGCCGTCTCTGGTGTCTGTGGGAAGTGGAGAGAGTTTTTGATTGTGTATTCTGTGCAACAGTGGATATGCTGTCACGCTGTGCAAAGGATTAATGTCATTTTCATATGGCCTAGAAATTTTATCTTTGAAAACAAAAATGAGAAACAAGTAAACATTCTTTTCATGCCTTTAGGACAAGAAAGTTTCAGGTGCTTGCATCTTTCTTATTAGAAACCATTTGATATCACTTTAAAGGATGCTGGACACGTACACGGATTACATATTTATCATTTAGATAGAAGCTTTGCACTGCCCTGCAGGTCTTTTAAACTCAGCATTAGTTTGAAAACACAATATATGAAGCCCTATCAGTGCGGCCTATCAGGATAACTAAATATTATGCACGGAGTAAAATATTTCCCTTTCATTATGAAAATAAGTGTTCTCTGCAGTGTTATGCTTCAAGCGTGTCGTTCAAAAGATGTGATCAAGACATCAAAGAGAGGAAAATGATTAAGATAGCAGGAACTGAACCAGCTGCCTTTCCTTTGGTAATTAACAGACAATCTCATGCATTGCCCTGCTGAAATTGCAAACTTTCTTTTTTCCCCCTGAGAGCTGTGTTCCGAAGTGAAAGTAATTTTACTGCTTTTAAAATGAGCTGCTTAATTTTACAGTCAGAATAAGACTTAGCAAGAAGCAAGAGTCAGCTTCAGCACTGTGCTGTAACCTGGCTCTTTAGTGACCAGAACAGTTCTAAGGGCCAGTACTGTTTGCTCCTCTGTTTTAGATGGGAGGCTGGGACAAGTTGATCAGTGCCCTCAGTCTGTCTGACACAGCCAAGGTGTGCACACAGGTTTGTCCCACTGGATGGTCTGTGAGTCTCTGTGAGAGATGCCTAGTGCCAAAAATGTGATTGCAGATCTTTCCTGGCAGTCCCTACACACTCCCTGTTTAGGAGAACTGAGCTGTCAGAGATGCTGAGCTGCCCTGGGGTGGTTCTCAGGGTAGCTGCAGTGTAAAGGTGTCTGCCTGGGAGCCACTTCTTTATAGCTGGGCTTCTTCTGCACTGCACTTGCTACAGACTCCATAGGTGTGGTTCAAGAGGCAAGAAAAGATAAGTGCAAGCCTTGCATGCACAGTAATTCAGTGCAGCCTCAAGTTTGGAGGTCTCTGCCTTGGCACATTCATGGGGTTACCTTAAGCAGCTTTTTGGACTCTCATATCTCACTTTGTGAATGCTAAGCATTAAAAATCATCCTAGTAAACATGAGAAAAACCAATCTGCTTTCAATTTTTTAAAACTTTTTTTCTCCCTACTTCTTTCTTACAAAGAAGGTGGGTCTCTTCCGTCACAGGACTTTGTGCAGGTGTGCTTGGTTTGTGTAGCTGGGGCAGCACGGCGCTTGGGGTATTTACTTAATTTCTCAGCCTGGATGGTGGAGTTTGTGCTGCAGTATCTGCCCTGCCTCTTCAAGGCCAGATTGGATCTGTCTGTCTCTGAGTGTCAGGGCTGCCTGTCCCCATGCCAAGTCACAAAGGTATTACAGTCCTCCTTTCTCCAGGATACACAAGCTGGCCCATGGCACCAGTACTCTGTGTTCAAAGCCTGCAGTTGGGTCGGCAATCCAAAGTATGTTGGCTTTTCCAGAGTTTGGTTCTATGGACACATGAAACTGGTTCAAAACCAATGTCTGGTTTGTTAATGTCCCCCCCTTAAGACAGGAGCAGCATCATCTCTTCCATGCAGCAAGGAGAATAACCTGAGGATGGGCTTACATGGAAGGCCTCATCTGCTTTGAAATTTCAGCCCCTTGAAGTGAGGGATATTTGAACTGCAGCTTCAGTGAGAGCAGTTTCTCAGGGGAAAAAGCTGTGGTGAAACATTTCTTGCAGTGACTCAAGTGTCAGGACACATGGGTTCTGTCCTCACCCCTGCTGCAGACTGCTGTTGGCAAGTCATTCATCGTCTGAGGTTTTTCTCCCCTGCTTTTTTTTCCTATCTTTTTAAAATCAGAGTTCCAGAATCACCTTAATTAAGGCCGTGGTGGCCCCTGGTGTTTTTTAGCTTGATGCCAGCCATTGTCTTTTCCTTGTCTTTTCCCTGCTTCAGTTTTGGGGGATGTAGGAGCGTTTTTCCATCTCTGTCAATGTTTTCAGCTTAGCAGGTGGCAGGTACCTCCATAGGACTGTACAAGTGATCTGTGCAGTCACAAGGAGAGACAGTACTTGCAAGTTTAGTTCTGTTCCCTGCCCAGCTGTCTGTGACTGGGGATGTTACAGCAGTGACACTGGGGTTCTGAAGTCATGTGTTACAGCAGCCTTGGGATTTAGTAGAGATGAAGTCTATTTAAAGTATATTCTGGGTAAGGCTACACCTCCTTTTTGGAGTGTGGTCAGACCTGTGTTCTTCCTGCTGATATGAGTTTCAGATAAGGGAGAAGGTAAAAAAAAATCTTGGTTTGTGGTTTTTTTAAAGTTGTTTCATCAGACAAGTTGTAGCTGTAAAAAAGGAAATTTTGTGTATGCTGTTTGTGACAGGTTGTTGATTTATTCCTGGAAAAAAGCTCCTCTTTACATTTTCTTCCACAGAATTGCACCCTACTTTTGTGCCAAGGCGTGATACAACCCCATCAACTCTCACAGAGACACATTGCATCAGAAGAAGCACATTATTGTATGATGTTCTTTGAGTCTGGCCCCAGCCAAGCCTCGCAGGTCAGACAGTGTCAGGAAGGAGGGAAGACAACACCGTTAACTCTTTAAAAATCTGATGAAGGGCACAGATAGATCAAAAGAAAAATTTGAGTGGGAGCTGAGACTGCTTGGGGGAGCTAGAAATTCTTCTTTAATCAAAATTACAGCTTGCCCGGGGCAGTCTAGAAGTGATGTTTGGTGCCATCTCGCTGTGTTTCTGGGGCTGAGTTGCAGCCCCAAATCCACCCACCTTGGTGATGGAGAGAGGTGTGTGGGAGTAGAGCATGCTCAGCACTTTGCAGGATGAGAGCTTTTTCTCAGCTTGTGTGAAATGAAGTCAGAGCTTAGGGACAGAAGTGATGGGTGGTAAACAGCTTGAATAAGGGAGACCAGACTTTTCCCTTTCTGTTCACAGTTGTTTCCTCCCTCAGTGTTTTCCTCCAGCTGTAGTTTTGTCATTGTGTGCAACTTGGTCACAGTGACATGTAATTATCAAAAACCTCCATTGTGCATATGTAGTCCCCAAATAGTCCTTAATTCCTGTTGTAAGAGGGCTTCTGTCTGCAATTGAAGCAACTGGCTAGAGAAGTGCATTCTAAACTTTTGTTTTAGTGAAATAACACAAACTTGGGAATTGTCATTGCCATTAATGCTCAGTAAAAAAGGACGTTCTTCCTGCTGAAAGACAGGTGAAAAACCGCTTTTATTTTCATTTTCATCCTCAGGAATAAAATGCTGCATTTTGTGTAGAAACTAAAAGGACTGCTGGAAAATGCTAAATGTCTTAAATGAAAAATTTTATTTAGTTAAAAAGGGTTTTTTTGAAAGGAAATCACTCCCAGTTTTGCTCTAGAAAAGAAGAAATTATCTCTATGTGTAACATAAAAGGGAGCTTAACCAATGGACAAAATAACCAAGCCATCCAGTGTTTAAAGCAAATAACCTGAGCTTTAAGCTTCTCTCTGATCTATTATATTAAAATTCGTTCTTAGAGATGATTTGATAGGGAAGCCTCCTGTCTCCTTGGATAAAAGAGAAATTTAGCTGGAAGTAAGGTCTCTGTAGGATGCCCTGGCTCCGTGGCCATGCGGAAAGAGGCTGCAGTGGAGGGATGTGGCACCATGTCCTGCTGGATCCCTTCAGCTCCTGCCAGGCAGCAGGGGACATGCCACCACCCCTGTGCCCCATCCCTCTCCCTGGCTCACGTGTCTGTCACTGCTGCCTCCTGCCTTATCAGGACGAAGGTGAGGGAGTCACAGAGTAGTGATAGCCACAGGGTGACAAGGTGTCTCTGATGGGTTTGAATTCCAGGCATTTCAGCCCAGAGCTGCTGCAAACCCCTTGTTCTCTGAGCTGCAGCAGTGCCAGCAAGTAGCACCCCAGGCATAGAACCCTCTTGTAACTCTGGAGTGACCATGCTGGCTTTTGGGAAACCAGCCGCAGTCTAAGCAGGGCTCCCAAGTGGCTCATTCAGTCTCAGCTGCTGGCAGTCATGGAGACAGTTTCCGTGGATTGGGTGGGATCTCGTGCTCTGCAATGAATTCCCTTTCTCAACATACAGTTTCTGATGTAGCATGAAAGGACCCCTTGGTCTTTCAGAATCTCTGATGCAGCTTCTTCTGTTAAATCCCTCAGCACAAGTTGGCTGATTCCTTATTCTGAATAAGTTAAAAATATCTAGTCCTCCTTGTAAGAACTTGAGGTCCACTCAGAAGGGAACCCTGCTGTTCTCCTGATGCTTGCAGGCTTTACCTTTGAGCATGTCATACCTTATAGTGCCTAATGCAGGGATATTTGGAAATACTGCACTGCTGAGGGGGGCAGCCCTGACAGGGGCAGTGTCTGCATTAGAGGACTGAAATAGCGACGAGGGAAGGGCCTGGGCAGTGTGCTCTGCTGGGTGATGTACGTGACTCGAGACAGCTGCAGGCTCTACTGGTGCTTGTTGGTGGGGATGGTTTAGAGATTTTGCAAACAGCCCTCCCCACCTGAACGGGCTGAAGGAGAGGAATTTGGCACACAAGTTTCAGGCATGACTGCTGTCTGTGTGAAAAAACAGATGTGATTTAAGTGCCTGTGATCAGAGGATCCTGTTCAGACCTGGTATCATGCTATTCACTTCAGCTGGTTACTAATCCCAGCACTGAGTTTGACCCTTAAGCTTTTTGTTTTTATCATGTGCTTTGATACAGTCATAAAAATACTGACTGGCTGGCAGAGCTCCAGGGCTTGGCTTTGTATTCAAGCAACTGCAAAACGAATGTGCTTAACATGGTTTTATGCTTCAGGATATTGTCCTTTCCCCCTGCCCACCCCCCCCAAGATTATTTTAAAGCTCATGTTCCTTGTTCTGGAGACAACTGCGTTGCCCTCTGCACCTTGTGCACTGCAGGTTCACCCCAGGATTGCCTTTGCTCTGAACCTCAGACCTGGCTCTATGGAAACACAGGACTTCAGTGGAAATACTGCCTCAGGCACCATGGGAGAGGAGATGGAGTTGGAGGTGGGCTGCGGCCTGGGGGACCCTCCTTCCCCGTGATGCTGTGCTCTCTCCCCATCAGACATGCCTGGTGTTTGAACCTTCTGAAGCATTTGGTACTGGGATATCCCATCCCAGCTGGGCTGGGGGGCTGTATGTGTGGGTGAGTCTGCACACGGAGGGAGACAAGAAGTGTTCCAAGAGAAAATCCCTGTGCGTGACTGAGCTGCTGTGCCCCCATGCCAGCGAGTCAGCGGGCTTTTTATATCCCACAGGAATATCCCATAGCATTTGAGTGTGCCACAGAGAGACTCCAGGGAGTTTATTCTGCTGCTGGGAGGGGCAGCTTTGGTTGCGTGGGGTGCACTGCACTGCTGCACTTCAGCAACGTGCCCCCGTATTAGTTGTGAATTTAAATAAAAATCTGCCCTTGATTCTTGTTTCACAAAGCTGTTCCTGCTTCATTTCTGTGAACAACTGCCTTTCAACTCCTGAATTTGAATCTCTGCTCTACAGTGCCCCCAGAATAGATTTTATCTGGGTTTAACTAGCTTCCCTTACCATGCTTCTTCCCTATGGGCTGTAGAGCAGTTCAGTCTCCCAGGTACTGCATCCAGATTATATCTTCAGTTACTGATAGAGAAATGGAAGGAATGTACTTTTTGTTTGCTTTGTATAGGGAAAATACAGCTATTGCTCTGCCCTGTGTCTGTCAAAGGGCAATTCCTTCATTGCAGAGGGACACTGCACCCTGTAAGAGCAAACTTACCTATGCTGAAGTGGATAGACAGGACTACTCCTTGAAGGCAAGTATCCACAAGAGCATCTTTCCTTTTTCTTTTTAAAGTTGAGTCAGATGTTACTGACCATGGGAATACATCATTCCCTAGAGTAGGCAGCTCCCCAGCGTGCTCCCAGTAGACTTCTGCTTGTTCTGCTGTCCCGGATGAGGAGCTGAGATGGAGATCTCAGGTCCTTCTCAGGCAGTGCATAAACAGCTGCTAGGCAGGGACTGAACCTTCTTGGATTCTGCCTGTGGTGTCTGTTTTGTTCCAAGTGCTGCTAATAATTAGTCAAATAAAATGATTACTGGGAAAAGGAATTTGTTTTATTGGAAGAATGTTCCAGGAGGGTTTTATAGCTCTGGAATAGTATCTTGCCAATCAAATAAGTATCACAGAATGAAGAGAAACACAGTAGCCAACTTGGCTGTCAGTAGGCCAGCACTGCCTATAGCACAAGGCTTGAAATAAACTTGGTATGAAAATGCATTATTTTATAGCCACGTTGCTCTTTTTTCCTGGAAAAAACCTTGCCTCCAAAACGTTTTTTCTTCTGTCTTGTGTCTGGCACTGTCACGTTTACCTGTCCCAGCTGTGTGTGCATGTGCTGGTATTCTCGAGCTTGTGAATTCCCTCTGCATTTCTCCTCCTTATTTCATGGGTCTTTAAGACCTGAGCACAAGATTTTCTCAAAGAGTTTTTCTTGTTAGAAAAGCCTCTCCCACTCCCCTCACCTCCAGATGCCATCCCCTCAGTTTTGAGCGAGTAATGAGGTTGAGTTAGTTCTTGGATTGGAGCTTCCAAACAAGGCTCCATTTCAGTCGTGCAGCTTCAATTCAGTTTTTCTCTGGAAACACTGTGGTTCTTTTTAAGGCCATGTTCTCATGTTTGGGAAACAACTCTCTAATGTTCCACAGTTCAGACTGGGCCTCTCATGAGCTCCGTCCTCCCATCAATCCCACTGGCATCAGTGGCCCTTGGCCCTGTGCTCACTTGAGGGTGGGAGCTAAAGTCGTTGTTGTTTGGGTTGGTCTGAGTCCTACCTAGTTTTGTTGTGAGGAGTTTGGTCAGGTTGTTGGAGCTGTGATAGATATCTAAACCCATTTTCACAGTTCCTTCTGGTGAAAAGGTGGTTTCTTGGCAGCTGAAAAAAATCACAAGAACATGAAGTTGGAAAAGAATTTCAGCTCATGTGAACCTAAATACAGGGGAGGCTGCACAAATATTTTCCACTCTTACCATATTTGTTGCCTGCTAGGACAGAACAGTTGCTGGGAGCACAAGAGCTGCATCCCTCACACTGTGCAACTAAATCAGTGTTTGCTTCACCAGAGCAGTCCTGAAATTGCTTTTCCAAAGGGGTCACAAAGGTACGTGCGAGAGCCTGGACGTGGAGGAAGCTTTGCTTGAGTCAGTTTTAGGAACAGATCTACAGACTATTTTTATAGATAGATATGTCCAGTCTGAGATACTTGTTTCTGGAGGGTTTTTCTACATGAGATAAGAGATGCTTTACCTTCTTAAAGGAGGTTGTAGGTTCATTTCAATCTGTCACTGTCAGCTGCTGACTTTTATGTGGCAGTGACAGGAAAGGTATTTCCATCCCCTCCCCAGCTACAGGCTGATTATAGCAGCTGTGTTGCTCCATGGGAGAAGGGAGAGGAGAAGAGAAGAGAGGGAAATGGGAGTCCAACCAACTCATTGGAAAAATGTTAGGAGCCATGCATTAACTGACTGCATCCCTTCCACCCCCTGGGCAGGGAAAAGAGACCTCTGGAAAATGTGGCTGTTGGTTTTTCTGGGATGAGGGAAAACTCAAGGCTTGCACGCTAGACGTCCTTTCAAGGGAAAAAAGGAATAAAGTGACATGGCTGGGATATTATTTGGATTGTTTTTTAATGTCACACCTCGATGGAGTCTGAGGTGGTTAGCTGGGGGATTGACTCTCAATATTGTGGCCAGATGCAGCGGTTGGCTGAGCTCCCTCACTTTGGAGCTCACTTTTAAATCATGCTCCCATAATTTACCCTGCCAAGGAGATTTGTAGTTCAGTGGTGTTTTGGAGTTAGTTTTTGAGCTAAGGAGGGCTCCCAGTTCAGCAAGAAGGCAGCTGTGTCTCCAGTCGGCCTGTCAGGTGTTTTCAAGTGCTCTGGTGGACCTGTTTGAGTGGCCAGATCTGCAGATGGGAACTGGTACCCCCTTCCCATAGATGGGATTCCTCTGAACTCCTGAAAAAACTTTGGCCTGTTTTGCCTGTCCCACTCCTTAAATCCATGGGACTGCAATGGGGCTAATCAGCCAGAAGTGTGACATTTTTCTGTTTTCTGTGATTTCTCTCTGTGATAGTTATTTGCTGCCTTGGGGAGCTGGTGACATGCTTGCTGGCTGTGGCTCTTTGTGGTTTCAAGCTAAGAGGCAGTGCAGTTGACAGACCAAAGCCACGTGGCAGCCTCTCCACAGAGTCCTGGCTGCTGAGTGACTGCAGTCATGGCTTGGGTTTCTGGCCACCGTGGAGGGGCTGCTTCAGATCCCTCCCCAGGCTGCACTACTGTCAGTATGGCATCCACAGCTCGTGTGGTTTAACAAGGGTTGGAAATGTGTGTAGGCTGCTGCAGCTGTGGCAAGAAGTGAGCCAATATGGAGAGGATTCAGTCATCTCCAGCTGAAAGTTGGCAGGTTGTAACTGATGTGTGAAGTGAGGGTATTGGAGCAGTTCATGTGTGCTGGAGTTGAGGAGATGTTGGGCTGGAGGGTTCTTGTTCCGCTCTGCAAGGCTGGAAGAGCATTGTTGCTCAGGATTGTAGACCAACTGCATGGGCCTGTTTTTGGGAAAGCCCAGAATTTCAGTAGAAGGATGCAAGTTAGGATTTTCACAGGGACCGTAAATCAGCAGTTGTAGAAGTCCAGGCACTGTAATTTGTCACTTCTTTGGACAAAGTGACGAGAGAGGAAGATCTTGACAGTCACAGGCTAAAAATCAGTAACAGAGTTGAGTGTAGGCTTAAATCCCATTGAAATCTCTGGAATTAAGGCCTTTTCTGGAAGTGTACCATGTCCTTCAGTGCCCTGGCAAGCTGAGTCTCCAAGGGATCGCTGTTGTGATCTCCACAGATGGTTCAGCCTCTGCCCTAGACTTTCCAGGAAGATTTCCTCTCCTGGTGAGATGACATTTATCCATGGGACCAAAACAAATCACTCATCTCAGTGTTCAGAAAAGGGAGTTCTTTGTGACCATGAAGAAGAGGAAAAATCTCACCACCGAGTGAGGTGGGCCTCCTTATTTACAAGCCATGCGGAACTTTTTGGTTGTCTTTGTGTTGCTGGTGGAGAAGGCTCACAGGCAGCTGGGGGAGCAGAAACCGTGTCCTCTGGAGCACAGACAGCGTGGGACACAGCCATGCAGCCCAAGCTGCACTCTTGTCTGTCCCATCCAGGGCAGTCCTGGACTTGCTGAGACACTCCTGGAGAATGCTGATGGGGCTGTGGTTTTGCCGTGTGGTCAGCCATGTCTCAGGGCTGGTGGTTATCCTCCACTGAAACTACCGGTCTGTTGTCCAACTGGCCTCCTTTGCTTACCCTCAGGAACAATTTGGTTGGTTAACAGAGAGGAGAGGCTGTGGAAGGCTAATGGTGTCTCTCTGGCACCCGAGCCTGTGGCTTTCTCATCTGGTAGAGCTCCTGCCTTGATTTTGTCTGACTTTGCCCCTTTCCTTAAATGAGGGCAGCCACAGTGGCTGTGTCAGACGGGATTTGGGATGTCTTGTGGAAGACTTATGCCCTGCTTGCTGCTTCCAGTGGAATTTGGTTGACCTGTGAGCAGATTTCTGCCCCAGATTTTCTTTTTTTCTCTCTTTTTTTTCCACCTTGGAATCTATCCTACTGGCCCCTGGAATGATGAATCACGCTGTCACTGCACCTAGGGGATGTCCAGGATGTCCATTCCTTCTCCCTGAGGCAGACCAGGGCAAATCCTGGAGCTAGTGGCCCAGTGGAATTGCTGAGGGCAGGCCCTCACATTTAACAGTCTCCATCTGCTGCTGTGTGAGCAAGGAGTTGTTTTTACCTGTGACTGAACGTGCAGGTGGAGAGCCAGCTCCCATCAGTGGCCTGCAAACAGAGCTGGGCCCATGGGGAACGGGGGGCTGAACCTGAGACCTCCCTTTGCACATCTGTTCCTGCCACAGAGGGGTGCAGGGAAGCAGGTGGGAAGGGAGGCACTCTGCTAGAGCACGGGATGCTTTCCCTTTCACCAGAGACCACCGACAGCACCCATCTGTGAATCCAGTGATTTTACATCCATCTTTGTGTTGTTCCAAGGCAACAAGTGATTTGTATTTAAAGAGCATTAATTTAATATTACTGAAGCCTTAAGAAAAGGCACCGTGGGCCAAGTCCTGCTAGTTTTGCTTGCATTTCACAGGGCTGAGGAGGGTGAGATTTGATCCTCTTTGGATGTACCTCTACTGGAGGGGCGGTTGTGGGGGAGAGAGAAGAGACAGGGGAATTACAACATTGGAAATAAAAAATCCTACCTCTGCCCGGAGCCGTTTTGCAATAAGACACTTCAGGGTGTGAGTTAAAATGCTGTAATTCACACCTCGTGCGTTTTGTGGCGTTCAGCCGACTGCTTCATGCCCTGCACAGGAGGCTGAGAGATTTCGGCTCAGCTTGCCCCCTGGCCGGCTCAGCCCTCGAGCAGAGATCCCTGCGTGGAGATGGTTGCAGGGCTTGTCTCTCCCTACGCTTTGCATATCTGCCCCTTGGTAAATTACACTGGTGCCTCCAGCTCCTTCCTGTTTAACGCTTCATAAATTAGAATTTAGAATCACTCTGGGGACCCAGGTTAAAAACTTTGTATCTTTTGAATGAGGATTGGAGTCAAATCCTCGTTTTTTTTAAAGGGTCAGGCACGTGGAAGCGTTACATCGCTATCAGTGATGCTGTGACAGAGCTCGTGTGCCCTGCAAAGATTTGGGGCTCTCCATGTGAGTGAGCTGACCCAGCCAAGCTGCTTTGTTGGCCACCACGGGCTGACAGTGCAGCATCATAGAGGAGACACAGGTCAGTGTCAATTTGGGCATCTCTGTACAATGCAGGCCTCTCCTTGTTGTACCACTACCTTAACTTCAGCCTTGTAGACATTAGATGTCTGGCTGGATTTGTCTGTTCCTGCAGGCAGAGGAACAGGCACCTCTGGAGGTGGATATGTACCCTCACCAGTGAGCTAGAGAAGGATCTGAGATAAGTAGCTTTGGCTAGTTTGAGATCCCAGCATAGGGTTGCATAAAACTAGGACTTTTTCTCCAAATTCTGCCTAGCAAACTCCTGCTGTTACAGATGCTGATGTGTTGTGTGCAGCTGTATTAGTTCTTGAAAGCCTGCTGTTACAGACAGTGATCTTTCTGGGGTTTGGGTGGACACTTAAGCAGATTTAATAGAATTTCTGTCTGTGCAACATTCATAATTCCCTTCAAGTGGCTAAGAGTGGGAGAACATTCAGACTTGGGCAGTGAAAGGAAGAGGTTTGTTTATTGTTCTAAGGCACTGTAAGCCCTGAATTTGACAGAAATATAAACTTATACAGTTGTTTTGCTGATTCATACTTTATTAGTGATTTTGATAGAACATATAATATGGGCATGGCCCTAAAAAGCTTATTTCTAATGGGACACATGCTGACTTGCAGCTACATACCCTCTTTCCAAAAATTAGTAACTCCCAGGGTATGTGACGCTTGTGCCTGAGCTGTGAAACAAGAAGGAATTAGTGTGGCCACTGCCACTGCCACCCCTGGCAACTCTGACAGAAACTGCATCACCAACCAGCAGTGCATGTCTCCAGGGAAGATGTGGAGTTTTTTTTATGGGGGAAGCTGTGCAAGTGACAAAGCCCAACTCAGAGTGATTGAAAATCCCTGGGAGTGTTCTTCACCCCTGCACTGAAAGAGTCCAAGCTAACAGCAGGAGTTCAGGTGGTGGCTTGTGCCAGTACATGAGCCAGCTATGGGGCTGGATTTGGTGATCAGGTCCTTTGGCAGTATGGTTACAACTGCTGATAATCATCACATCCCCTAATTTAGCAGTCTTTTAGGGGCCCATCTCCTTTGTACTCCATATACAAACTGCAGAGAAGCAGCTTGGGTTGGTGGGCAGTGCAGGTCAGTAGGACAACTGTCTCCTCTAGCTGCAGTACAGCCTGGAGACTCATCTCCAGTTCCTCAGCTGGAGGTGAAGTAAGACCGTGGGACTGTCCTGTCCAGCAGCCATCCCTGTGCGCAGCAGTTAAACAGCTTTTCCTGCCATTGGATGCTTATATTTGCATGGTTTAAAGTGGGAGTGACATTTTGAGCAGAAATACCCAAAGCATGGCATTGCTCCGGGCTGAAAAAAGCATCTCTCCCATCTCTGTCCATCCTGGCAGGGGAGAGCAGGGCAGAGCAACGCTCACTCCTCCCAGTGTACTGGATAAAGGCAGTCTGGAAGCTGCTGAGGACGGGTGAGTGTCCATCTGCCTGCGTGTGGCCCAGGCTGCAACTGCAGAGTTGGAGAGGGATGGGCTTACGCTGCCTGTGACGGTCCTGGGGCGGGAGGGGGTGTTCCTGCAAGTGGGAAGGCAGGAAGCCAAGTGTGGGAAAAGGAGGATGATTGTGAGAAGAGTAGGAGGGGAGGGAAGGGCAGAGACAATAGTTCAACTTAGCAAAGAGGGAGTGATTGAGGGTGTGAGGATTTGGCACAGTATCTTCCTGAAAACCCTGAAGGTCCACAGGAAGAAGGTAATTTCGTGTTTAATTGAGTGCCATGCTCTGCCGGGAGGGAATCCGTTCTGCACAGGACTCTTGCATCAGTTTCCCTGATTTGGCCAGAAGGCCAGGGGTGAGGGTTGGAATAAGGAGGGTGCTCCACATTTGCCTCTTAGGCATTCTGTAGTGAAATTCAGACATTGTTTGCAAGACTAGGACACAAAACCATTTTCTTCTTTCACTCTTCTCCCCACAAGAAACATGGATTTCTCTAAAGCTTGAAGTCAAAGGTCACTACAGTGATAGACATTTTTCCAGTGACTTCAGCGTTGCGTCTTTCTGGGGTTGTGGAAATTTGTTCCTTTTTTTCCAGGAATTGGTTTTACATTGTCAGGATTATTCTGTAGAGAACAAGTACATTCATTCTTTTATATTTTTATAGATTTATAGATACATCTATATATAGTCATGCAGTATAATTAAAGATCTACATGCATTGCATATTTGCTGAATGGTGTTTATGTTTTGAGGATAGCTCCTTTTTTCAGTTGCTCTTTTATCATTTTGCATTTAAAATGCAAATACAGTTTCCCTTCCAATGGCAGGGGGTTTGCAACTAGATGATCTTCAAGGTCCTTTCCAATCCACGCCATTCTATGTTCTGTCAGCGTGTTATGCTGGCAGTTCTGGGATGCTTTGCTGGTTGATGTTGATTTCACCTCAAGTTTTATCCTTTAGTTATGCATGAAAAATGTAGTTGCACGAAGGGGATAGAAACTGGAAGAGTTTGTTTCAGAGTTGGTTTTTTTCACACTTAAAGTACTGCGCCCCTCAGGTCTGGCTTTGTGAATCTGAGGGTCTCTTGGTTTACATGAACTTTTTGTTTCCCTCTACTCAAAATAAGAAGAAAAAAATCCCACTATTCTATGGCAAAATCTCAGGAGATTTCCATTATTTGGACTAAGAATGTCCCAGAGCTTTGTCATTGTTCTGGAAGGGCCTGGAGGAGTTTTGCTCGTTTTCCCAGGCCCTTGCTTTGCTTTTCCTACACTGCATCTGGGGGTCATACGTAAGGTTACAAATCAAAGCCAGAAGATTTGCATGCTAATATAAACTACATGCAAGTGTTGCTGCAGAGCAGGAATGCTGAATGTTGGAAGCCAAAAGGGAGGCTGGGTTGTAGCAACAACGCCTCTTTGCGATGGTGAGGCAGACTGGGCAGGGAGCACTCGCCATTTGTGCCAGGGAGGGTTTGTAGCTACAGCAAAAGCGCTCTGGGACTGTGTGTGAAACGGGCTTGGCAGTCCCATGCTGTGCTGTGTCTGCGTGTGGCCACAAGCTGTGCATGCTCCAGCACTGCACGGGAGCTCCAGAGCTGAGGGATTGCATCAGTACAAGCCTGCTGGTAAAATGTAGAAGGGCCCTTGTTCTCAGAGCAGAAAGGTGCTCCAGGAGATCTCCCACAGGTGCAAATAATTCTGTGCAGAGGTGGGTGAGACTTGGTGTTAAGTGGAAAACAGGAATTTCCGGGTCATATTTTGTCTCTCTCTGTGTCTTGTGAATCTTGATGCACTTAACAGTAGCAAGCAGGTTTTTGTTAGTTCTCATTTGACCAAGCTATTCTTGTATCCCTGGCCCCAGGGCACTCGATGACAAAGATCCCTTTGCCTGAAATATGAGCAGAGCTCTATTTGTCCTATTTTGAACATCCCCCAAGTAAATTCCTCTTGTGCCAGAATTAATTTAGCTGCTTCTCTCATAAGTCTCTTTGATTTGGCAGCATCCTTCTAATACTTTAGCAATCTTGCTTTCATGTGAGGTTTGATCCAGCACCATGAAGGGAATTACACTCTTCCTGTTGGCTTCTGTGGGTCTAATGATGCTGTGATAGCAGTCAGAACCAGATACAGGTTGTACCCATTTGGACCAGGACTGGATTTAATATACAAACATTGCCCTCATCTGAATGGTGCCACCACTGATGACAGCAGAGTGATCTCTTACAACTGAAGATTGCAAGATGAGTTATAAACTAAGGAGCGATTTTAAAGACACTCATATCTGCCTCAATACTCTCCTCTTAAAACTCATTTCAGTTGAAGCAGGATGAAGCCAGTTTTGAGTTAATTTTAAAGATTTGTTCCTGTGTAGAGAAGGAGGACAGGGGAATCAAGTAATTTCATATTGGAAAATAATTTTTTAGAAGTGCTGCCTCTCCTTTGTGTCTGTCCTTTTCCTTGCAACTGACATGATGATGTAGGAGCTAAGAAGGGATTGGCTTAAAGGGACCTCTACCTCACTTCCCCATCCAGCACTGGCACTGAGGATTGCTACATTAAGCTGTACTCTTTGGGGGTGATATGTTTCATTTCAGAGCAACTTCAATTGCAAATCAATTTCTAAAACCAGTTTAGTGAAATCGATGCAATTCCTGTATTCAAAATTGGTCAGTGAAACTTGGAGGATTTAAAATTCAAAAGTCTTATTTTGTCTATTGATTGTTTCTTTTTCCAGTTCTCTTATTTTGAATGGAGATTCTCTTCTTTCACCAGAACATGCTCATATTTTAGGGTCCTCATGAAACATCAACCATCTGCTGAGGAGAAGGACACAAGCATTGAGTTAAAATAGTTTATAAGTCAGATGGCATCCAAATTAAGAGTCAGTAAGCTGAAAAATCTTTAGGTCTGAGTGCAGCTATATTATTTTTGTTTGCTTGCATTAGCCTCTTTCAGACTCAGGTAGGGTATTTGAGAAGGACTCAAGGGAGGTAGGTTTCACAGATAGCCTGTATGTTTTTCTTTCCATTTTACATTTGTCACTCTACAATCCTAATGCTCTACAGGCTTAGATGTTGTGTTTTCTAATAATTTGTCAACTCTTAAATGGCAGAAACTGAGTCTTGTGGTTATGCTGCTTCACAAATCGTTCCATCACACATGGAAAGTAAATGCAGGTGGATTGAGAGAGACTGGAAGCAGAAATATGAGTCCACATTGTGCTCTGCACAGATGCTCCCTCTCCCTCATTCACACCTGTAAATGTAATGGGTGGATGTTGTCCACTGCCTTTGTCTCCTCCCCTTGCAGGGAAGCTGCTGGTCTGCTTCCTGAAGCTGGAAGTGATAGTAGAGCAGTGACCACTCTTTACTAGTCCTGTTTCTTATTCTCTGTCCAAGCTGTAGCTGTTGGATATGCTGGAGTTACGACAGCCTTGACAGGTCTTTGACATGACCCAGGATATCAGTTAAAAACAAACAAAACCCTGCTAATGCAGCACAGATACTGCATGTCTGCAAGACTCAGACACATCATATTCTTCTCACACACCCCCAAGAATGAACTTAAATGAAGTAATCAAACAAGCCTGGCAAGAGGCTTGGAGGTGGTTTGTAACCAAGCTGCAGGGCTCCCAGCTGTTCCAGTTCTGCAGCTCTCTGGCCAAGTTACTGCTGCAAATCATGCCTGCAAATTCCACTTTTTACCTTTTTGTGACTCTCATGGTCATTTGCATGGCCATGCAAATAAATATAACAGGGAATTTTTTCTCCTTTTGGCTTATTGCTCTGATTGTGTGGGACAACTTAGCATCTTCTTAGCAGGAAGATGCTGGGAAGACCTGAAGACGATGTTTACAAACTCAAGTTGGCAAATGCCAAAAACCTGAGGGGTGAAGTTGAGACCAAATCAGAATCTGAACCTCATCAGTGCATAAGAAAAATATGGGAGACTAAGTAATGTCTTACTCTGCCTGTGTAAACACGACGAGCTGGATTCGTCATTCAGACACAACCCTGTTCTGTGTCTGGTCTGTCCCCCTGAAGCTAGGAAACCAGCAAAATCATCCAGCCAGGTGCCTCCATACTCAAATGAGTTCCTCTTCCTGTGTTCCAGGGATGTCTGCTGGCTGGCTTGAGGCAGTTGTTTGCTATTCTCATTTGTTTTTAAGTACTGGGATTTGGCAAAGAGAAACAGATTCCTGGTTACTGCTCCACCAGGAAGAAGATCTGTGCCCATATAGGTTGCAGTAGTGGTGGGGTTTTCTGAACTGTAATGGACCCAGGTTGGGTCATGAGAGTATGGCTAGATTCAGAACTAGAAATGAGTTTATATTTTGTGTACTCAGAAAAGATTTGGTGTGATACGGCTGAAAAGAGAAGCAGCATTAATCCTGCATTAATCCTTTTACACTGTAGTTTAGAGATGAAACAAGATCCACAAAAGAAAGCAGTGAAGAAGGGAAAACTCTGGTATCCCTCTTCCCTGGTTTTTTTTCTCCCTCCCTTCTTGCATGTTTATTTTGACTGTAAATCAGCTTGCAAATTATGATGGAACGAGAATTGCTATGTCCTGCTTTAGTTGCCTGTGTGGTGGCTGCTCACAGATGAGAACTGGCAAATGCTAGAGCTGTTCAGTTTGCTCCCTCCCAGCATACGGTAACTCTGCTTTGCTTCCAAAACTTAGGTACATGCAACGTTTGTCCATGAGACCCCTGGGTCATTTTGGCTTTTTCTCAGTTACATTTTCCCTGTTGGTAATGGAAACACGAGCTGGGCAGCGGGGTGTCTGTGAAACCACATCTGGTGCATGAGAAAGCCAGACACCGCACACCTGCGTGCAGCCCACGTCACTCTCTCCTTGGAACTACTCTGAGGCATTCTGCCCTGGCAGCAACCACCCTGCAAGGACCTTTCCTGCTTGGGGCTCCCTGGGTCTCACGTTTCTTCCAAGTCTCATCTCTGTTTCTCAGCTCAGTCTTCAAATCCTGGAGTGAGAACAGCTCTGGAGTGGGATTGAAAATAGCTCTTCCTTGGCCCTGCCCCGGCTGAGCTGCAGTGCCTCAGAGACCATCGTGCTGAAAGGTGACCTCATTGCATGGCACCAGTGATGGACTTAGTGCTGGCTTGGGGCTGAGAGTCTGAGTTCATCTCTGTGGGAATTTCCCAGGTCTCACAGTGCTTTTTAGGGCCTTTTGGATGCTAGTGAGCAGGGCAAGAAGCCAGTGCTGCGCTCACTGAGTCCAGAGTCAGAAGTGATCCACGCCAAGTGAAGGCACAGGTGGTGTGTGCGGGAGAAGGGCTCACATTCCCCGTGCTTATTCCTGGAGCATTCCACTCTGCCTGTTGCCATGCTGGCTCTTGTATAGGGCAGGAATTGAGGCCACTGGGGTTCCTCGTCCTGGGGAAACCCCAGTTACTGGTGCCAGTGCCTTACAGCGTGGAAAAAGATACCTAAAATCAACCAGAGTGCATCAGAAAGCTGAACAGCTTTGCTGCCTTGGTCTTGTGGGTACCAGAATTGCTGTCTTTAGGCTGTTATCACTTCAAAACTGGATCTGGGCCAGCACTAATTTGTGCTCATCAGCACATCTTTAACGTTGAAATGGTTGTGCGAACAGTGAGTTGGTGCAGTGGCGGTACTCTGGTAATTTAGGGCACAGATGTATGTTGATTTTTCTGCAGTTTGAGTTGTTTTAATGCAAACTCCACCAGGTAAATGAAGCAGCTGAAATTGCTGCAAGCCTTGCAGGTGCTAGGTTGACTTTGCATGGAAGTGGACCAGGGAGCATTCACATGCTGAACTTTGCTGGTGGAAAGCTTCCAGCTCACAAGCAGTGATAGCATCTGAATATGGGGGAGAAGGTGCATCTCTTCCAACTCAATCCTGATTCACAGGAGGACAAACATCCAACACTTTAATAAGAGTCTTTGAAGAAGCTGGTATTTTCCAGGATAAAAGGAAATATCGTGATGGTATCTGCATACAAATTGCACCATAGCGTTGTCTTTTGCATTCATAGAACTCTCTTAATAGTTGGTATTTACTGTAATTACTTATTAAAGGTTAACAACACCTTCTGTTAGGTGTGCAGGAATATTTCTGGTTTCTGCTCTTCAATCTTCCCTTTGCCAGTAGCTCTTGTATTTGTGTATGCTCTTATCTTGATCTCATCAGAAAACTGGTTCCAGACATTTGTCTTGCACTTCAGCTCATCTGGCTGTAGACAACAAAACGTTAGGCTCTAAAAAAACAATTGAAAAATCGGTCACATGAGAATAACCTGAATTTGTTACCTCTGGGGTTTGTGCTGGTTAGAACTGGATATTTTCCACTGAAAACAAGACAGTCAACTATAAGGTCACGCCCAGTAGATGAGTACTTAGAGTAGATGCACTTTGTAGTAGGAAGTCATCTCTCCCCATCGCTTGTGCAGGCAGTCAAGGGAGAGCAATGACTTCAGTTTACAATAAATTTTCTTCTCTGTGGTGGGTAAAGTAGAAGTTTCCCAGAGCTAGAATTAAGCAATAATTAGTAGCTGATAAAATGCCCCTGGCACCCTGCACCTTCTTTCATAAGCCATGAATATTAAGAGCTATTTACCAAGCTCAGTTCCTGATTAATATTCTACAGTCTTTAAAGGCCTGCTTCTTGTTTCTCTGAAGAAGGATTTATTTTAAAATATAATAACAGACCAAGAAAAGACTGGACTTGTGAAATTAAAACTTGAACATTCTTAGTGACTGGAGCACCCAGTGATTGTGCAGTGAGTTGTTTGTCATTTGTACTTCAATTTTCCTTCATTGTTAAGGACCTTTTGTTTAGGATTTTTAAGGTGGAGCAATTGAATAGCATCGATGTTTTGACTCCTTTATGTTACTAAACATGGAAGATACATAAAGCAGGTCTCTTTGCTTTTAGTAATTAATTACTGTAGTAATTTGGAATCCTGATTACAGTTTAGTCATGTGCAGGAAAACACTGTAGTTGCACGAAAGAGCTTGCTCCAAGACATGTAAGGTACCTTGATTTTATCTTCTTTTATCAAGACAGAATGTGCCAAGGACCAGGACTCTCTCGTGGGCAGGATCAGCTGCATGCTGGAGTGGTGGCTTGTGTGGCTCAGTTTTGGGGAGTTGTTGGATGCCACAGAAAGCCTTCCCTTGGCTCTGCAGGCGGCTGCGAGAGCGATGCTGGCTCTGCCGGGTGTTGGAGCGTGGGATGACTCTCCCTATTTATCCGATATTTCCTGCTGCCTCCTTGTCCCATTGCATTTGCATGACCCTGGGCTCCCTCAGGACTGCTCTTCTCCTTCTCTTTTGGGACATCGTTGATCACTTTCACAGCAGCCTATTTTAAGATCTGAGAAAAAAAATGGTGAGGTAAACTGATGTAATGTTCGCTGCTCTTGAAAAGATTATGGGTCTGACAAGGCAGCAGAAGCTAATAACTTCCAAACTCGGATCTCTAAGGGAGAGAAATGTGATATCTAAGGCCTTTTAAACCTCTAGACCTTGCGTTTATAATCTGGCATTTTGCAAATCTTTTTCAACCAGACAGTTATACCCCATTATTTTAAATGGTGGCTTTTGAGAAGCAATTTGATTTGGGCAAACAAGCAAAAAAGATCAATAGCTGTTTTAGGTTTTGCACCTGTCTCTCACCAAGCAGATTTTGAGCCCACTGGTTTCTCACTTCACCTAGCACCAGGTTATGATTAAAGGCTTTTCTTGCTTCTGCTGTAATCTTTCCGTGAAGCAGAAGTCAGTGTATCTGCATGCTGCTCCATCCATCACTTGCTGAGCTTGAGGAGACCTTAGGCTCAAAAAGATTTAATTGTGCTGTGCTAAATGTGCAGCAAAATCCTGGCTTGACTGAAGTCAGTGGCAGCTTCATTCCCACAGAGCCTGAATTTCAGATCTGTGGATGTACCTGCACCATGCAGTGGGGTGCTGCTCCTACACCTGTTCTCTGCACCAAATAAATCCAGCCTCTTGCCCAGAATATCCCTGTGCACCCAACTCTGCCCCTTATTGTGTCATGGAGGTGTTGTGCCACTAACTGCACCTCCAAACTGGAATCTTGAAGCAAGATTGACTCCTGCCTGGATTAGATTTTGATCAAGCAGGCTTGTAGGCTGTTAAAAATTTCAGGAACTCACACTTTTTGTGGGTTCTGAAGAGTAGCATGGAGAAGCCTGAAGTGCCATGAAATTCAAAGTGCCTGGATGTCTGTGGCATATGTGTTTTGTTTCTAGTTTCTGAAGAAAAGATGTATAGTTAACGAAAAATTATAGTCTTTATTTGCATGTGCAATATGTTTCTCCTCCTGTCTCATCCCCTTTGTGAGAACTCAGGGCCAGAATTACAGTATCTCAAGTTGCTTTTGGATCCTATTCAGCTCCCATCTGTCATGATCTGTTTTTAATCGAATGGGTTTTCCATCTGAAAGTAGCTGTTGGATAGAGGATGAGTAGAACTATTTGTGTGTGAATTAGCTCAGAACGAAGCCACAAACTTTTTTTTTCCCCACAACAAACACATGGAAAAATATTCTTCAGTGTAGTGTGGCCGGCCTGAAAATTGGCAACAGCAACTTCCTTCCCAGGCTCTGACTCCTCTGCCTTGACTGTGTGGGTAAGATCTTTAAAGGGGACCTGAAACCTTCATGTTACACAGTCTTCTCTCACCTCCATGAAGCAGGGCAGTGCTGGTGTCACCCTTGTGTGTGTGGGCATTGCAGGAGGGAGGTCAGGTGGTTTGGTTTTCCAGGAAAATTATGACATGCAGCAGAGGAATAACTGGATTTGCTGAGAGTCATGCTCTTACCCCTGGGCAGTCTTCCCTTTGCCAGCCTCGATGGTCTCTGCCCTGGTGGGAAGAGCAGATATGTGTGATACAATTATGAGAAAGGCTCCAGATCTCCTTAACCTGTGCTCAGCATTTCCAGTTCTTGAATGTCATGAAACTGGGCTGCAGGAAATGGGAAGCAGACTTGGGGGACTGAATGTGGTTGTAACAAGCAGAGAGGAAAGTATGGCTGCAGGATCTCTGTAGCTTCTGGGAGGACACTTCTCCTACTGGGAAAGAAGGAAAAAAATTCCATTGGTGGTCCTTGGAAAAGTGTTGTTAAGCCGAATATTCAACACCCCTCCAGGGATTTTCATGCAATAATTTGTGTTGGTAAAAGTCCAGAAGCAGTTATAGAAACAGCTTGGAAGGTGGACTGTTGTCTTGGGGGAGATGGAGTGATGGAGAGGATGATGCTTATCCATCTCCCATTACTGGAGACAGAGAGCTTCACTTCTGCATCCACAGCAAAAGTGAGACGTCCTGCTGCAGTGCTGTGGCCGAGGGAGGAGAAATGCTTTCCTGTTTCCTCTGCCAGATCGTTATCTCACTCCATATGTGAAACCTGGAAATTGCTTTAAAGGCCAGGAGCTGTCCTGTGATTTTCATTGTATTGATGTTGTGTGGTCAGCCTTGATAGCTCCATCCTGTGTTTGCTGAAGTCTTGTTGAGTATCTGTCACCAAGGCAGCAGGACCAGCATTGGCCTGAATAGGCAAGTGCATGAGGGCAGAACCTGGTGCAATTTTAACTTTTTAAAAAAATGTTTTGGAGGCACCAGCATCAAAAGGAAACATTTTTATGCTTTGTGTGTGTATATGTGCATGTGCGTGCAAATAATTTTTTATCACCGCTTCTGGCAAAGCAGTGTTTCTGTAAGAGGATTGTTTTGGGGATGGACTAGGGTTGGACAAGGGAAATCCTGGGCTTGTTCTGGGCATCTGTTGCTGTTTCCATCAATGTAAGGAAACAGTGTCGCTCTCACTGTCCGGATTTACAGCACCTTCCAGTGGGTGCCAAAGATGCTGAGGGGTCCGATGTGACTCAACAAGAGGTGTGTGCTGTGACAGGGTTCGGTTTCTGCCACACATGTATCGGTGTGAGTAAGCAACTGTGTTGCATGGCTGTAATTCCACACCACCTGTGGAGCTGCGTTTCGTTTGAATTTCCTGTTCAACCAGAGCCACTCCTTGCATGAGAAGGGTGACAGCCATGTCTCCATATACAAACACACCCTGGAGCGTGGGGTTGGAGATCAGCACCCCACGATGAGCTGTTGCTTCAGGGGTGGAATAACTCTCCCAGCCATGCCTGCAGCTGGCCCTGGGACCCTCCAAAGAGGATAGGAGGCAGGGTGTGCTACCACAGACCAGAAAATGAGGCATTGCTCAATTAGAGCTTTTATCCCAGGCAGAGCAAAGTTGGTGGGAGCTGCTGATGGAGATGTATGGGAGAGCACTGAGTACTCCCCTGAAATTTCTGTTGAAGGCTGCAACAGGCTTTAATTTAGGCTAGTCCTGCACCCAGGGCTGTATTCCTCACTGTTAGAAGGAACAGCCAGTGAGATCTGAAATTAACCTATATTGACTGTTCAGCCTTTGGAAGTATCCTGTGCTCTGCGGCCCAGGCTGATTTGTGTTTTCTTTTCCCTGAACAGGTCTATATCATCAACGTAACATGGTCTGACCTGACTTCCCAGATCATCTACCGGAGATACAGCAAGTTCTTTGACCTGCAGGTAAGTCTGTCCTGTCTAACATAAAATATTATTTCTACTCATGCTTCTAGTCATGTTCCAGCTGGGTTAATAGTGCCTTTAAATAAGACTTTGTGCCTGTTTGGTCTGTTACATGTCATGATCTTGAAACTTTTCAGACTCTGCCCTTGTAGGGTATAAGATAAGTGGGTGGTATGCTTACAGTGAGTAACTTGCACTGTAAAGACATTTACAGTTGACATTTTCATGAATGGTTCCTATTGAAGAGGGGGATCTAATTTTAAATACTTCAGATGCACTTAAAACAGAGCAAGCACTACATTTTGGGCCCCCAGAAACTACTTACCCAAGTAACTGAAAACAACAGAGCTTTTGCACACTCCCACACCAGTTCAGTACTGGAGATTGCTGTGGAAACCTTCCAGTCTCTCCTCCTAACCATCTCCTTAGCCAGCCAGTGTCCTGGCTCCTGCTATTTTGTACAGCTCCTTTGCTCTATTCTGTGCCTGCATATTTAGATTTCATCAAAAGCTTTCTTGCTGGATAGCTGCTGACCAAAGTCTGAAACTAGGAATCAGCTGCTTCATTTCTGGTAGTGCTCCCAGGCACCTGCATGGGTAGGGGGAGCTTTGGGGCTGGCATTCTGGCAATAATCCAGATCCACTGATATTTTTGTATCATTGTAGCTTTGTAGGCAGCAAAACTGTAATTGCCTGGGGTAAAAATAAAAGCTGTGGTTTGAGAGACTCTTGAACTTTGGGGAAAATGTTGGTTTTTGGGCTGGAGCTTGTGTTTGGAACTGGGCTGAGGTTACTATACCAAGTGAGTCCTCGCGGTCAGTGTTGAGGATGTAGCTGACTGTGCTGTGTCCTGAAAAGTAACACTGACCCTTTTCACATGATGAATTAGAAAGAAGAGGGTTCCTGATTGGAGGTATCTTGAAGAGCTCTAGTTTCAGCTTTGCTCCTCTTTTCATTTCATTTCTGGTACTTGGAAACCTGAAGTCTCTAGGTTGTTTGATAAGCTGTATCAGTTTTTATGGCCTCCTGGTCTTTCAGGTGAAACATGACCATTTCTACAGCCAGTCCTGATTTCTGTTTGCTGTGTGGCAGGAAGACAAGAGAGCAATCTTCTTAAGCTTCCTCTTCTGCCCGTCTCCACTTTTAACTGGGCTGAGATGCCAAGCCTGCCAGTCCCACTGCTGTAAGAGTATGTCAGCATCTTCTCTATGTGTGCTGTACCTTCTGAAGGTGCACAGATCCCTCCTCACAAACATTTGTTGTCAGCATGCGAATTGTGGTCGAAAACATTTCTTTCTTTTACTCTCTTCTTTTTCTTTTTGCCCCACTTCAGTTTTCATGTATATGTTGTTCTGGGTCTCCCGGCCTTTCCTGGTAGGTTTGAAAAGTTCCCATCAAGTGTGGAGTTATCAATGGGGTTAGTGTGTTGGACAGGAAATGATGTCTCAATCAGGGAGTGAGTCCTGAAAGGTCCCATTGATAAGTGCAAGGGGGCCTAGCCAGTGGAAAACTCCCGCTTGCATGACGCTTCTCCCCCCACCAGAAAATATGACAAGAAAGTAACAAAATTCCCTCCCTTAACCCTTTTCCCTCCCAGGGATCTCTGTCAGGGCCAACACTGCGTGAGCAGTGACAGCCCTCTACAACAGCCTCTTTAGGTCTTGCAGAATGGGGTGCAGAGTTACAGAAACTGAGG
This sequence comes from Orthonyx spaldingii, assembly GCA_013397795.1. Lineage (NCBI taxonomy): Eukaryota > Metazoa > Chordata > Aves > Passeriformes > Orthonychidae > Orthonyx > Orthonyx spaldingii. The sequence goes on along the minus strand of VZTJ01002933.1, from coordinate 3,459,537 downwards.
TCTTCACTTGAGATTTCCACAGTCCTGCCATGTCTCTGTACTGTGTCACAGTGTCCATCTGTGCCTCAGTTTCCCAGCTGTGAGATGGGGACAAGGCCCTATGTGCTTGGGCTGCCATAACATGCTTTCAGACTCCCAGAGGTGATAGCTGATTTTTTTTTTTTCATTCCTATTATTCTTTCTGGATTTTTGATTATGCCTGAGCATCTCTTTCTTAGGTGAGGCAAAGGAAACTGCTTCGGGTCTTGAATAGAAATTTGTATGTCCAGCTCTAATGAAGCCTGCAAAGAGAGCTGGAAAAGCAAATCAACGCTTTGGGACACTTTGGGTAACCCTTGCATTTTGGGAAACATGGCTTCATGTACAGAGATTGTTGCCCAAAGAGAAATCTGCTCCAGATCTTGGGATGACTTGCGCTTTCCAGATTTTTGCTGGAAGATTGAACTTCTAACCTAGCATTGGTTAACCGTGGGGTTTGCAATCTGATACTATGCATGGTAAGGTGGTCTTAGCATAATCAATCTACTATGATAATGTCCCTGCTTATCCCCATGTGGCCCTTCCAGGAGAAACCCAAGCAAATGCTCAGGGAGTAATGCTCAGCCAGCTCACGGGCACTACTCATGTCCAAAACAGCTGGAGTCCACAGGTCTCTGCCAACTCCACTCACCCTGCTGTGTCAATGACAGAGCTGCACTTCAGGGCTTCTGAAGCCTGCACGTGTCTCATTTGCTCTTGACTGGAAGTGGATGAACAAGGGCTGACTTGTAACGACTTAATCAGGGCTGCAGTGCCTGGTGTTGACAGTGACACTGGATACGACCCATAGGAAAACCCAGGGGGCTGCCCAAGACCAAGGAGAGAGGAATACAGATAATTAATTTCACTACTCCATCTTCATGTTTCTTTAAAAAAGAGCCCACCCTTCCCCAAATGGCTGTCTCTGTGGGAAGTGGCTCAGTGGTTTTGAGAGCTGTAGCATTAGTAGAAACGGCATTTTTAAAATACTCCTTTGCAAATTCTGTTAGGGACTGCAGGCGGTGAGAGGCTGCTCTGTCCCAAGGATTCAAATCCCAGGAGAGTTTGGCTGTACTGTTTCAGCAGTGCATATGCTTGAATTGGGAGTCAGGTTGTTTTTAAGTCAAGTAATAGGGCAATAAGGCTGGTCATACCATAGGTTTTGTTTGCCCCACAAAGGTGTGAGAAGTACAGCAAACAGAACCCAAAGCAGCAAGCCAAGTGTCAGCCCCGTGCTGCTTCAGTGAGGGCTGGATATCTGTAACCAGATAGATTTTAAATTAAATTAGGGCATTGCTGCGTGATTTAATTATGCAACCAAGTCACATCTGCTCCTGAGCGTGGGTCAAATGATGGCAGCAGAATACATGTGGGTGCCAGTGTTTCAGTAAATAGGCTTGAAAAGATTGAATTAGCTCTGCATAGATGAAAGCATTACTCTAAATTGCTTGTCAAATACAATTATCTGTTGTCTTTTACCCTGGGGAGACATTTGCACCTGAGCACCATGTGGGGTCAAAGCTACCTCCTAATGTAATATTTGGAATGTTGTTTTCTTGCACTTGCCTGCAGTGCAGAACAGAGGAGCATGAGGAGAGTGATGTGAGCATCACCTCTCAGTAGTGCTGACCCTTGTGACAGACTCCTGCCTCACTGGGGCACGTTCCCTGGATGCTGTTTGAGGTCTCCCATCATCATTGATGGATTTGCTGCTGGTGGTTGCAGAATCCTGTCCTGAGGTGATAGTTCAGTAATGCTGCTGTTGCCCCCAAAGGAGCTGAGAAAGGACACTCTTTTATTGGGATAGCAGGGATAACTCCTGGCATTTCCACTGCGCAGTAAAAGACATCTACAGATGTAAGATCCATGTTTTTCTTGCTGGAAAGTGTTTTTGGAGGCTGTTAGCAGGATGGGAATTTGCAGTTAATTGTGTTCATAATTGCCCAAAGCATAAGGTGTGGAGATGCAGCCTGCTCTCCCAGTGGCCATGCTGGGCTGGAAAGCAACCACAAAGTTTGCTGCTGGCACGTATGAAGGATGGATCTTTCCCCTCTCCCCATAGCACCCTTGCAGTTGCTCAGTACCACCTTGGGCTTTTTACAGCTATTATGACCCCAGCTGGGTGCTGGCCCCACTGCTGGGACACCCCGTCCCCAGCAAAGTGAGCAGGGAAAACGGGACCAAGGGTCCATGCCTGGACTCTCAGCTTCAGTCACCAGTGATCACCTGCTGCATTTTATCCCATGACTCCAAATGTCCTGGTCTGATTCCATGCCTGTGCTACTCAGTGCCTGCAGTCGGAGCGTGAACAGGACCAGCACCTCAGCAGAGGGACCAAACCCTCTGTTCTGTGAGGATGGCTGGGTCTCCATGTGTGGAGCTGGGGCAGGATCCTTTCTCACAACAGGTGGAATGCAGCTTTCTCCAAGGGGAAACATGGCAGCTGGATTTAGCAGCATGCCACCATCCCACATTGTGTGTCTGGCTGCACAAGAGGCGAGCAGCAGGAATGTTAGGTAGGCAGATCTCAGTCTCTCCACAGAATGATACACACAGGCGGTTTGGCTGCAAGGAGATGTCTAAAATGTCACAATATGAAAAGGCAAATAAATACGCAAGGCTCTGTTCAAGCACTGGCTTTGTGTATCAGCAGAATATTATCTGCCCAATGTGGTTTGCTGATCTAAGCAGGTTTTCTTCAAAGTGGCACAGAAAGAGGAACTCACTAGCAGCCAATTAGAACATTAAAAAGCAAAGACTAACAAGAATTTTATTAGGAAGAGGAAAGACATGTAAGTAGTTTTCATCCTGATGATAAAACATCAAGAGCTTTATTTGTTATTGCTAGGATCATCCTGATTGTTTATAGTGCTATAACGGAGTAACTGAATATTGAAGATGACATTAAACAAAAATGGTAGTATAAAAACCAGTAGTTGCAGTCTGTATGTCTGCATTTCTTACTCAGACTGGAGTTCATGTGAACGCTGCTGCTATCAGTCGTTCTCCTGTTACACTATTTTGTACCAACATCCTTTTCTCTGTTACCCTAAGCTGTATCAAATAGTGTAATGTCCACTCTCATTCCCAGTTTGGTTGTAATTGTACCACATGCCTGCGCACCCTGGATTTCACTGGGTCACTATGATTTGAAACAGGACCTGGTGGCTTTGGGGTGCAGGCTTTCTGGGGCAGAGAAAACAGGAAATCAGTGCAGGGTGCCCGCAGGGTAGGTGCCTGATGCAATTCCGATGGAATAGTGTATATTCACTGCAGTAGGCGGTTAGGGTTAATTGCCCAAGTGGAGACCTACAGCCCTCATTCTGGTGGTCCAGTGCAGTGTCACTCAGTAATGAGTGTTCTTTAGGGCGTCTGATATTTCATGTTGTTCATGCTTTTAGCTCTGCAGGAGCGGTGAATGGACAAGTTCAAGCATGCATGAAGTTTATCAGTGGTGAGGAGCGTAGGTAAGAACGCAATGGGGCAAGTGTTCTCCCGTGTTTGCAAACACTGGCTCCTAATCCTCAACCCACCAGGCCTCTGTAGCAGGATGAGCAGTCACCCACTGGCCTGGCTCCATATCTGACCCATGAGGTTCAGACCCAGTGCTTGGCTTCAAGGACATCCCTGATAGTCTTGGAACTGTGGGGATGGAGTTACTGCAACAGCTGTAGGGTTTCATTTATACATAGCTTCCTTAAGAGCATTATTGAAACTGAAAGAAGACTGGGAAAATTCAGAGGAAATCTGAACATGGGTCTGTCAACTCGTCTGTTCCCAGACGTCAGTGCTGGCTCCTTGGGGAGAAATGGCACATCCTTTCTCCTGAGTAAACACAGGCCAGTTATTTGCTGCTGTTTTCCTAGACAGTGAATGGAGAGGCTGGCAATGCAAGGTGTGCAGGGGATGCAGAGAACCAGATTTCCAAGAGGAGCCCTGTGCTGGTGTCTGTGCAGGCTGACTGTGCCTCCTGTGTTTTGGCAGCTGTGCTGGAACTCCTGGTGCAACCACACTTGCAAGACTTGGCTTTCAGTAGGAGAGATCCCTCAATGCCTGCTCTCAGAAAAATTGCCCAACAGCAAGCTTGTCACAGGCCTTCCCAGGGGAATGGAGATGCCCCTGGGAAAAAATTAATAGCTGACATGGTTATTGAGCTGGGAATGGTTGTCTCCTGTGATTTAAAAGCTATCTAAATACCATTTGTCCTTCTAGCTCTCAGTGCCTTAGGATACCAGCTGGCTTGGGGCAGTATCTTTGTGTTCAGTGAATAAATGGAATTGTTTATAATTCTTGTTTCCATCATTATTTAAACGTTTGCTTGGCAAAACAATCTGTTCAGCTTCCAGTATTTGTTTTTAAAGAGACTTCACACGTCAGACGAAGATGAGGGCCACAATGAGGAAGTGGTAAAGTGCCTGCCAACCTACAGTAGAGGTGCACTGAATGACCATGGCAAAGAACCCGTGGTTGAGAAGGTGACCCAGCCTATGGAAGCCCTCCCCTTTGTCCTTCTTCACATGGATACTGTTGGAGCATAAAGCTGACACTTGAAAGTTGCCCCTAATCTGCAGCACGGGAGTCTCCTGCAGGGTGACTACTGGGTGGTATTTGCTGCTCAGTACCAATCCACCCCTCTGGCCAGGACATGGGTGGCCTTAGAAAGTGAGTGGTGGCTTAGCCAACTCCTCATGGTGTGACAGCAGCAAGGCAAGAACAGAGGTGATACCCATGCTGCTCTGTCTCAGTAGTCTGGGCTCTATATGTAGTTAGGCAAATGAGTTTTGTTTGTTTGGGTTTTTTAAAGAAATATTGGGAACATCACAAAGCAGTTGTTGACTTCTTAGCTGTGTCCTTTTAACTATATGAGGTCTGCCTCTAGCAGGCACAGAACACAATGAAATTGGTCAAAAGTGTTATTTTCTGGAATTATGCCCTTGCTTTCTAGAGTTTTGGTTTGTGTCAGGTGTTCTTACCATCAGTACCTACATCCCCCACTTATCGCTGGCTTGGAGGCTGTGAGGATTTTGGAGACCCTGTGTTGTGGGAAGGACTCTCCTGGATACAGCCACAGAGAGGAAAGCAACAAGTTCTTCCAAATGAACTGAATTGATTTATATCAGCTGTGCAGGACTCAGACCTGTTTGCATAGCTGTTGGTTGCTTTACGTTTTTAACATCCAATGCATCAGGAGCCTGAGTTCTTGCAAGGTTGTGGTGCTACTGGAAATCTAAAAACATGCCTGAAATTGGCACAAATTCTGAACCATGATGGAAAACTTTGGTATGAGGCCCAGACCTGCTGGTTTTGTGTCTGGACAGTATCTCATACAAGGGTTTATGCAGAATCATGGTAAAAACTGGGCTGCAAGCCTTTCTTCATCGAGGTGTGTCAAGGCTCAGTATATACCTTCCATGTTATCCCTCCTCCATCTCCATTATTTTGGTGTTGGAAGCTCTCGTCATAGATCTCCACAGCAGGACTTTAAAGCTCAGCCTTGGGAGCAGCCTACTTGTTTGTTAGCCTTGTTCCAGGTTTTGTTTGCTGGAACAATAAAACACAGGAGAGTGGTTTGGCTCTGGGACTGGCCCCAGCCAAAGCTACAGCTCTGGGACTGCTGGCCTCACACAGGCAGCAAATTCTCCAAGTGCCACTTTACTCGCATATTTCCTCATACCAGAGATCAAGATCGGCCTTTTAATTTTTTTTCTGGAATATCTCTGTGAAAATTAAATTCCTTGGTGGGATTTTTCCATGGCTTTTTTTTTTCCCCACAGCACTCAAGCCCCGAAAGTTCAGGCATGACAATTCCACCCCCTCCACTACGTTGTTGCTCTGCCTTAATCGTACTCAGCTTTCAATTATTTATACTGCCGGAAAATTGCATGGAGTTCACACCCCCAGCCCTGAAACACAATTCTGCTTTTGTGCAGGGAATACAATCCTTCACTTTCATTAAGTGTGTGGAGACCAAGATGAGAAGTGCCTGTTGTGTTCGCATCCCTTGGCTCGCGATGAGAGGAGCTGGTTGTTTTCGCAAACGTCCTAAATAGCCCTGGAAGGGTTACGCAGAGTTTATTTACATTATTGCATTTAAGTGCAAATAGAAAATTGCCCAGCTATAATGGAAAGTTTATGCAGGGCTCTGTCAGGGCTCTTTTCCATGTCACCTCACCCCTCCCGGCTTTCTGCTCTGACAGGCTCAGATGTGGGAAGGCCCTGTCTGGAAGGAGCAGTAGCTCTTGGTCCTGTCACACCATGGTTTGCTTACAGGACACAGAAAATCATCAACTGGCGTCTCCTCTTCCACTATGGACTGTGTACAGTCCTGCCTGCCATAGGAAAGGCTCCTGATCAGGCTCACCTCAGCCTGATTTATGAGCACTGGGTGGTATTTGCTTCTTCCCCATAGCATCTGAATGACTGATCTTTTCATCATCAATGTATGGAGCATGAAGTCGGGGATTTGTTTGCCCCCTATTCCCTTCCTGCTTGCCTCGAGTCACAGCATGGTTCTCCTTTTCTGCAACCAGAACAGTTTCATGTCTCGTGCAAGTGCAAGTATTCCCACTGCAGGACTGTCTTTTGCAATTTCCACTTCCCTCCCTTCAGGGGAAGCATTGAAGTGGAGCAGTTGGGGCAGTAAAACCCACAGAGCTGAGCAGACACATGGTGAAGTCATGCAAAAAGCAGGAATAGTGATACTCTGGGGGAAGCACAGCTTTGTGCACCCTCCTTCCTGGGTGCCCTGTTTGAACAGCATTCAGCCAAGCTCAGGGTTTTGCTCTCCACCTTTTGCTTTTCCATTTAAAAGGAGAGTTCGGGTCTGTTGGATCTGTTCAGGAAAGGGAGGACTTGAACTCTTATAGCACGTCACATCCTTTGGCACTGCCCTGGCTAGCAGCCTGCTGAGTCCACACCTGCCATCGAGCGTTTACTCAAACAAGTGCCCAAAACTGACATTTTTTTAAGCTGTCCCATCTGGGACCCTGTGAAGATACAAAGGCAGCAGAGCAGGGAGTTGCCATCCAGTGAGGACATTCCCAGTTCAACAAGTTGCTGAAAGGTTCTTGATGGTAGGCACTGTGAGAGAGAGCTCACAAAAGACTAAGCAGAGACTCAGAAAAGCATCCCAGTGTGTTTAAGGTAATTTCTGTAATTCTGAAGTACAAGCAGAGCTCTCTATTAAAGCAATTCTTGAGGCATCAATGTCAGTGCAGGGGTCACTGATTCACCAGGTCAGTCAAGGGCAGATCCTAATCGATTTAGTGGTGCTTTGCAAACAGAGGTAACATCAGAGCCGTGTGCCTGGGTCTTGATGCATTTGTTTTTTAAAGGGTGTGTTAAGAAAACCAGTGAGACTTGCTGAGCTACTTCCTTCAGCCAGGTGTTTTGAGAGAGGTGAAGGACAAACCACGAAAATATTGTGAAAGAGGGGAAAATGCCAAATGGAAAGAAATTAGAAAGCAAACCAGAAAAGGACTAAATAAAGTGATAATAAAAAATTCTTTTGAAGGACTAGGATGAGTTGAATGATTGAAGTTTTGTCTTAGAAGGGGGAATACACCTTATCCACTTGGACCAAAAAAATATTTCACAGCTTTTCCTTTTATTTGGCTAATCTCTGGCTTTTGACAGCCCAGTGAGTTGGGCTGTTGTGGCTTCTCTGTTGTCTGGGGATCTTTGAAATCCAAGTCCAGACTTTTCCTGGTCACTACAGTGATGTGCTGCTGCTTGAACAAAACTGGCATGTGTCTTCCTGGTGAAGAAAATATGTTGTGGGATAGCACACAATGAACACCTGTGTCCTTGTAAGAAGTCTAGGTTGTCTGGTAGTTTTTGTTGCCTCTGGTGCCTTGTACAATGCTACTGTGCTGAGGGTTAGAGGGTGTTGCTTGCTTGCATGTAAGGGTAGGATTTAACATTTAGTGCTTCAGGAGGTGGTAGAGATGGATTTGCTATAGGCTTCAGGGAATAAGCCAGATGGAGCAAGTGGTGTGCTCCATGAAAGTGGTCCCTGGCTATCCTTATGTAAAGAGAAAAGTTTGTAAAAGGTGCTTCCAAGGTAGAGAGGAGTCCTACAAAGCTTCAGGTTTGTTCTGGGTGTGGGAGAGCCCTGGATTATGCAGCTGAGCAAGGGTGTGCTGTGAGCTGCAGGAGCACTAGGGCTGTCAGTTCCTGCCTGTTGTTGTTAGGAAACCTCATGCTGAATCCTGTTCCACTCTTAGGTCAAAATATATTTCATTGCCTTAATGTGGAAATGTTTTTCGTGTAATTAGGAGCTCAGAGTCTGCGGTGTGGAAGAAGGAGGGGGGAGCTTCTGGTGTGGCAGGAAGGTTATCTGGAAATATCCACCCATAAAATGGGGGCTATAATCAGCCCTCCTGGAGAAAGTTTATTCATTAATGTTTGTAAAATGCTTTGAAGCCTTTGGCTTGGAGTGTTTTTGACAGAGCCAAATGTTAGCTACATTACAGTAGCAAAGCCAGACCATAATGACCACGTTCCCTCTCCTTCCCCTGAGCCCCTTGACAGTGTCTGGTGAAGAACTGAAACATCAGCAGAGTGACCAAAGAGAAGTGAAGTGCTCAGCAGAAATATAAATAGTGCTTTTCTTTCTTGGGATTATATCCTGGTCCCATGGAGTCTTGTGGTCGGAAATGGAATTTGTAGAAGGGATGAGGAATTTAATTCCAAGCTTGTACCATGTTACCCCAGTTGGTAACTGGTTTAGGGTCCCCCAGAGTTAGTATGCAGTGGTGGCCTTTGGGTGATTACAGTTATCCCAGCTTGTCTCCATGGGAAGTCACCTGGGTGACACTGGCATGCTGGGATAGGAGGGAGATGTGGATGTTGGTGGAGTGCATGGTGAGCAGGGGAAAGACTTCACTGGGGCAAAACAAGGAGGCCCCAGAGCAGGAGGCAGGCAGAGCTGGTTTGATGGGCTGCTCAGCTCTGGCTGCCCCTAAATGCCCCTTGGCCACCCCTGTCCATGTCTTACAGCATTGTGCATCCCCTGTCAATAACAGAATAGCATTTGCCTTTTGCTTCGCATGATTTCTGGTCTCAGGAGGTGAAACTTGGCAATGGCATTGGTCACAGCAAGGATCATTTTTTTTTCATGTGAAGGAGTTGGGAGGGATTCAGTCCATGCTGTGTCCCTGAAGTACCTGTGGATGAGATTGCAGCAGAGGCAAGCAGGTAAATGGATGTGCCAGGAGTCGTGGTGTAAGGACACATCCCAAAGAGTGAGTTACTCTTACAAAATTGTTCTCTGGGCTTGCAGGCATTTGCTCTGGGTGGCAACTAGGCACATCTCATTAGCATGACCTGGTGTGTCATGTGTTCAGACACAACCCATAGCTCTCCTGGGCAGCTCTGACACTCTGGCTTGTGATGTATCCATTCCCCGGCCTCACCCAGGTTTAGGCTGGGATGGCTTCCAGCCTCGGGGACTGCATTGCTAATCCTTGCCTGAAGATTTGAGGTGCCCAGACGTGCCTTGGTATGGGGGAGGTTGCTCTGCATTGTTATGATGGGTCTCAACTGGGTGAGAAAGGCAATGTCCCCAGCCCAGAGGCAGAGCATGCTCTGTTGTGTGCACCCTGTAGCAAGGATGCTGGGAAGGTGGCTTGGCAAAACAGAGGAGCCAGCACCTTCCCCAGAAACTTGATGTTTCTAGTGATCCGTCGTCCTTCGAAAGCACCCTCTGATCGTGGAGCTCACAGCCAAAGACTGACCCAGCCCTCGCCTCTAATCTCATCTTTCCTCCAATAGTCCCTGGAAAGATGCAGCTCTCCAAGAAGACGTTCCAGAGGGGTTTAATCACTGCACTCGCTCCAGTGCTGCTGCGCTTGTGGTCTAAGCACCTGCTGTTTCATTTAATTAGCAACAAATGGGAGGCGTGGGTTGGGGGAAGAGAGAGCAGCACCCTGGTGAAGTATTTGCTGCCACGTAATGTATTTTATTTTGGGTCCGGAATGGAGGCCATGAGGAACATTTTCCAGAGGGCTCCGTAAACCACCCCTGTTCACAAGGTGATTATTTGAGGAGGGAGGGGAGTGTGGATTTAAATCAGTGCCACTAATTTCTGCAAATAACCACATTATTTTTAATTCATACTCCAGACTCCCTCCACCCATGGCTTGATGTTGGGAGCTGTGAATTTTCCACATCATAACAAAGTCCCTCTATAAAAGAGAGCTCTTTAAAAATATTTTTAAAAATTGATTTCAAATACATCAGGCTCTCAAATAAGTCAATATTCAGAATGGAAAACTAAGTCTTTTCTCCCTCCTAGTGACCTGCTCATTTATTTGTATTTCAGTAGCACATACCAGGTCTGAGCAGAGCTACATCTGTCTGGTGTTAGGGGCTAGAAAAGGCATGAGAAACTGCAAGACAAGTCAAAAGAAATAATGCCATTTTTCACTATGATTAGTTAAGCTTGGGAGCTCTCTGTTGAAATGAGTGTGTTAAGTTGCCAGCACCATGTTACCAATGTAGGGAAGGGAGATAGGGACAACTGGGAAGGCAGACTTAGAGATTGAACCACTTGTGCTGGACCATGGCTGTGTCCTGCCTTTGGGAGATGGGCAGCCAGAGCTCTGTGCAGAGAAGATTACAGTCGCAGCTTCCATGTGCGCCAGCCCACCAGCACTGGGGGCTCTTTTTCTCTGTGGGGCTGGCAAGGTTAACAATGATCTGTTATATTTCTGCTGGTGCACACTGTAATTTGTAGCCTAAAGGCACAAAATGTATATTGGCCTTTTGTCTGATTTTCTTCAGGCGGTGAAAGCATCGTAAGAGCTGCAAGGCAGAACACAGTAATTTTTTCCTGCCCTGACTAAAGCAGGAGAGCTGGGTTTTAGAAATTTGTCCTTTGAGTTCCCTGTTCTGAAAGAGTTCATCTCCTATGGATTTAAGAGGATAAATTAACATGTGGCTGTCAGGTATCCAGATGCAGCGGTGACTGTGGTCATGTCAAGAACTCAGACTGATCATTTTGTTCTCATGTGGAGTTCTAAATTCAGTCCTGGGTATTGGTTTCTGGTCCAAGGACAGTAAAAGTTCACAGAAAATTCTTGAGTTCTCAGATTGTCATAATCTTGAAATGGAGGAATTCTTGCTATATGTCCATCCTACAGGTCTTCATTATTAGAATAGAATATTACAGCTGGAAGGAACATAAAATGACCATGTAGTCCAGCTACCTGGGCACTTCTGGGCTGACCAAAAATTAAGGCCAATTAAGGATATTGCCTAAATGCCTCTTAACTACTGAGAGGCTTAGGGCATCAAATACTCCTCTAGGTAGCCAGTTCCAGTGTTTGACCACCCTCTCAGTAAAGAATAAGCCAGTTTGTAGGTACTCATTGTCTACATAATCATTGTATGCTCACTGCTGTCAGTGTGGCACTGTAATAGCTCCAGGAGACTTCCCAGATGGGAAGGCAAGTATGAGAGAGGTTTCCCTGGGAAGGGAATTCAGTTGTGCCTGAAAATTCAGTGGCATCATGATAAAAACCCTCACTTTTACATGAGGGCCAAAGCATGGAAAAGTAGCCTTTGCACCCTAGAATTTATTGATTTTGCAGAAATTGGCTATTTTTCATACTTTTTGGAGTAGTTTCATTGATTTTTTTTTTTTTTTTTTTTTTTTTTTATTTTTTTGGCAGGACCAAGGGGCCCCTNNTTTTTTTTTTTTTAATCTGCTTGCAGGCACACAGGGCACCTGCACATATCCCAGAACTGTCAGACTCCTGCAAGTCAGCATTATACTCAGAATCAACCCCACCCCCCCCCCGCCCCCAGAAGTATCTCTTCCTCAAATTAGCTTTTCCTTCTTTCTCTATGTTCCTATCTGATGATAGAAATAAGTTTTTTCTGCATGGATCAAATATGGAAGCAATACCTCGAGGGACTCATTCAGAAGCAGGATATGAAGTCTGGAGTTCTTTTTCTACCTCTGACATTTGAGAGATACTTTTAAGTAGATGAGATACTATTACAGTGTCAGCCCATCTGTCAGCAGAATTGGTGTTTGAATCCTATTCCTTTGCTCAGTTTTAACAGAAAGGCAAGTGAAGCTGTCTGGCAGTTTACTGTGTTGCATGCCTCAGTATGGTTAGGAGGGGAAATCTGGTTTTGTTTTCAAGCCTCTGTTGTACTTGGAGTGTTTAATGCTGTTCAGTCCCACATCCAGGCAAGGGGATCACCTGCCCAAGCTGCTCTTGCAGTTTCTCTTATAATGGAGAGCAGCCCCTTTGCCTCCCCTTTCCCCAGCTGGTGCTTGCTTTCGAAACATGAGCATCTTCCTCCGGCTTCAACTCCTTCTCCAGGTTGATACTGATCTGCAGGGTTCAAAGCAGGGGTGGGATTTCAAAGCCTCCTTGACCATATTGGATCTGCAGTGTGACGCTCAGGCCGTGTTGAAAGCCTGAGTTTTGATGCACATTTAATCACATCTCTGCACCTGTTAGGGTGGAAAAAAATTTCTTCTGAGTTTGTTGTTCCTAAGCCACTCTCAGATTTTCCTTTGCTCTTGGCCAGCGCAATGTTCTCCGGCATCTGACCTACTGCAGAGACGTGCACCAGTCCCAGATGAAGGGCTAGAAACAATTGTCTGCACCTGGCTCAGCAAAATAATTATTTGTGTGTATGTGTGTGTCTGGTAGTGTAATTTATTTGGTCAGTTACTTGAGCCAAAGGAAGCCCTAATTAAGCAAGATAACTTTGCATCTGGGTTGCTGGTAAAGAGCATTCTCTGTGCTGGCCATGGGAGTGGCTGCCCTCCCATGCCTTTTCTGCCCATGTTTGATGACAAAGGGAGATTGGCAGTACCTGTGCTTTGATGAGGCTGGTGTCTTACTTTCTGATGGAAAATGGGCCATTCTGTGCTCTGATATTTTTCTTACTGTCAGCAGGGTGCATACGTGGAACCTAATTTTTGAAGCTGCTTGTGCCTGGAAGAAAGCAGTTGATGTGTCATTCCTCCTCCCACCTCCTCCACACATTGCTTCTTTCTTCGTATCTTTGTCTTCCATTTATTTAATTGAACTTTTAGTGGTAGGTTCTGCAGATGGCAGTTCTCTAGACCCGATCCCTTACAGCCATAATGCTGAGGTGCTAAAGATGGATGGACACAAGGACCCTATGGAGGACACAAGGATCATGTGGGCTTTCAAAACCAGCAGCCAGGTCTCATTCTGCAGTGCCATCAGACAGCTTGACTGCTGCTCATACGGGAATTACAGGGCCTGGATGTGGCTTGAATCTCTTTGATGCAAGTTAGTGTCTTCCTGGATACTTTCTGTGACAAAATATCATCATGTAATTTCAAGGGGAGTCTATGAAATGTTAATTCCCTACCTGAGCTAGGGGCTAAGGCAGAAAAGAGCTTTATGGTACCTGCAGCTTGTTGGTTAGGCTTGGACTTTTCAACACATTTGTGAGGATATTTCCACAATCTGGACATCTTTCTGATGTCTCTTTATTGTGGCTTTGTGTGATGAAGACGGGGAGAGAATAGACAAGTGCAAATGCACAGGGAAGTTGAGAAAGAGCCCTGGATGCCTGCACAGTGCCCAGCAGGGCAAAAATGACTGTCGTGCTTGTTTGTCCTGCCTGTCTGCCCCATCCAGCTTCTAAAGCTGGTCACAAGATGTGGAAAGGCATAGAAATCTGCATGATCACTGCTCTTGTCCTGGATGGACATCAGCCTGCCCATCAAAGTAGTTTGTAGGTCACCTTCTTCCCCTCAGAAATGTTTGGACGGAGCTGCTGGATGTGGAGAGTTGTTGTGGCTACAATTTCCTGTGGCTTGCTTTCCCCACCACCCTTTGCTTGAATCACCCAAGCATACCTTGCATCAGTGCACACCCAGTGTGTACCCTTCAGCTGTGTGTACCCATGGCCACCATGGTTTGCACGTGTGGCCAGGCAGGCTGGACAACACTTGTGGTTTTGTTTTATGAACGAGTACATGCCTAGTTAAGTACAAACTGTTCCTGGTGCTCCACTGCTCCTCTTGTTATTGGAAGAGCATCTGCCAGAGAACAGCAGGCATGAATGCTCACTGGCTAGCTAGACATGTACCCAACTGCCTATGAATCCATGGGTGCTGGCAGTCAGCCCATGTGGCCCTGTGGCCACTCTTGGCTCAAAACTCTGCTGCTGCCCTGGCAGGGATGGGCACAACAGCTCTGGCTTTCAAGGCACTGCTGTGCTGCCTGTGGTGGGTAACAATGTGCTGGGGGTACCTCTTGCACCTGGGACTGCTGACCATGGTCTCACCATCAGGTCTTGCAAATGCCACCGGGCAGGGATATAGGCTGGAAACCTCCTATGGAAGGACAGGGCTGGAAGGAGTCCCTCTCCTCCTGGATGCAAGCATCTGCCTCCATGTGCTCTTTCTCCCTCACAGCTTGTAGCAGTTTTCTCATCTGCAAGTTTGGAAAAGTCACAGCCCTGACAGTATTTCTTGACAATGTGCCTGTGCCACTTAAAAGCTACTGAGATAAAAAAAGACCAAAATAACCCCCACTGTTGTCAAAGACCTCCATCAATGCTTTTAATACCCTGCCAAATATTACATGTGATTAGTTGGTAAGATACACAGAATAGCATCTGGTGCACAAGGAATGCGTCCAGAGATGGATGAATATTATCTGAATGGAAATCCCAGAGTAGGGCTGGAGCAGGCAGAGCGTAACACGGAGGCCCTGTAAACACTTGGAGTGCCCACCCAGCTCCGAGCAGCACATGCAGCCGCCATGGCCACTGTCCAAGCCCGTCTACTTTCCCAGGGTTTGCTTTCATTCTCAAATTAATGAAAGTCCTCAGGCAGTCTTGTACTTACGAAAATAAGATTTCAGTCCTAGCCTCCCTTCTTAGGGTGCTGCGTCGTGTTTGTCCTGCCGGACGTGTTGTCCCTCCTCCCACTGCAGTCATGCGTCATGGTTCAGTCCATCTACAAGGTCCTTTGGGACAGCTCTGGTCCCAGGTCCCCTGGGATTCTCCTTCCGGGTGTGGACTTTATGAACTCAGATGTTACCCAAATTCCCCTTTCACTTTTAAAGAGAGAACATTGTCCATGCTGCATGTTGGGGCAGGGACCAGAAGGAGTTGGTGTGGGCCTGAGTGCGCAGCTAAGGTGCCTGTGTTGTGTGGTTGTGCTAGTGATGGGGGGGCTCTTTAAAACAGCTTTTCTGATACCCGTGAACTCCCTGTCCAGAAAGAAATCTACAGAGAGAAACCGATCTCTGAGATGCCATTACAGTAGGCACCAGTAAGCACTGATTGTTGCAAACCTAGGTTTGTTCTCCCATTGTATTGTAGTGTGTAAATCCTTTCCTCTCTGCATTGCAAGCCCAACTGGACAGCCAGTGCTTTTGGAGTCTGCCCTTCCCAGGCACTGACCACCTCTGCTATCGCCACGTGCCAGATGAGCATCCTGGGGAGATGCCAGCACGGCACCCAAGGCTGGGCAGCTCCTGAGCTGCAGGGCCTGTGCTGGGGCTGGGCTGTAAGGCTGGCAGCTGGCTCCAAGCTCTTGCAAGCCTCCTGTCCTGCCTGCTGCTTGTTACCTCCCTGGAGGCCCACAGCAAGGTGTCTGTTACGTGTGCAGCTCTCTCTGTCCTCACAGGCGGTGGGATTTGTTGTCTGTAGTCCTTTCTAAACCCCCCCAAAGACGAGATACACTTGTTTGGAACTGGATACACAGGCAAAACATCTCAGGGTTTGGAGGTAGGGAGAGAGGAAGAAGAGAAGACAAAGGAGTCTCCTCCCAGCGTGGAGTTAAAACCTGTGGTTATGTTGTGCTTGGCACAGTTTCCTCATTTGTACTGCGCTGGGCGGTCGTTCTCCTCTGGCAGATGCTCTCCCCAGAGCTGTGAGAAGTGTCCAATGGAGATGAGTAGATACCATTTCAGATGGAGTTTGTGAAATAAAATGTGCCATTGTGTTCGGAACTATTGTTTCTGCTTTCAATATTGAAGTTACTCATGGTTTCCAGGGGACAATATATCAAGCAAAGCTAACAGGCTGTAGAAAAGATGTAGATTATGAAAACAGAGGGATTAAGTTTCATACGTTTGGAGCTAAAGTCTCATCTCTCTCTTAGCAGTCGGAGCAGGGAAGTAGCCTTGCAGACTACAAAATTTTAAGTGAGGGTGTGTTTTTAACAGGGTTTAGTTAAAACTATGGTCAGCACTATTTGAGCAACTTAGAAGACTCTCTAAGGATGGATTCTGTGGGTGCATGTTCAATAACCATCCAGTGTATAAATTTGGTTTCAGAGAGTTCCTGTGCCACATTTTGCACCAGTTCAAACAAAATCAGTTTGCAAAGATGGGGGCTGGCTGGCTGGGTAGCCCCTGCCTAAAACACCCATGAAAACCCACTGTTAGCTCTTTATGAGAGAGGAATAAGGAAGGGTAGAAGAGAGCATTGCATGACAGATGTGATTCTCCAGCTCTTGACACCCCTTTTGGGAACTACCTGAACCCAGGAGGAGCCACACTGGCAAACACAGGGACCCATTAATGAAGAGCCAGCCTCTGTTCCCACAAGATGCCATCCTAAATCTGTCATATTACGGAGCAGATCAGGAGTTTGGTTCCCTGGATGATCTGACAGCACTGAACAAACAGAGGTAAAACTAAAACAGCCTGTAAATAATGCTGACAATATTTGGTGTGTGTTTTCGCTAACAGTAATGATGCCATTAATACCAGCACCCTGCTAATGGCCCTGTGCT
Source organism: Orthonyx spaldingii (assembly GCA_013397795.1). Taxonomy (NCBI): domain Eukaryota; kingdom Metazoa; phylum Chordata; class Aves; order Passeriformes; family Orthonychidae; genus Orthonyx; species Orthonyx spaldingii. Next base: position 3,442,763 of record VZTJ01002933.1, on the reverse strand, counting down.
GCTTTTGGGATGCACCCTCCAGCACCCTGCTTGCAGCTGCAGTGCAGTGTTTGATGTTGCTGCCAGGGGTTTTTTTAAGCACCAGAGGGTTTTTTGAAGCCCTGCAGTCTCCAACCAACCCATCTGGCCTTTGTGCTGGGCTGAGCTGAGTTGAGCTGCTCCTACTTGCATGAATTTAGGGCAGGCACTCTCAGTTTTTGCATTGTGAGGTCTTTAGAGTGGCTTGGTAAGGTTAGTGAGCTGACAAACCCCAAAATCTTAGTGGGGCGATGCTGTATTTCAATCACTGGCTTGAAAGGGTTGCAATTTAAAGAAGGATGGAGAGTAAGTATTTTTTAAATGCCCACATGATGTAGGAAGCGATGATTAATGGAAGTGACCTTGGTGCTTTGCTCCCTTTCAGTGAAGCTCTTGGACTTGCCATTGTGTTTAAAACTAGAACCTCTGCTCTGACAGTGCTGTCAGATGCAGTTGTGCTGTCTGAAGGCCAGAGCTGAGTGTCCAAGGGCACTATCACTGCAATGTCTCTCACTGGGACATGTTGGTCTCTTGCTGCTAATGTGCAATCTGAAAGAACACTTAAAGCCAGTGGGTTTTGTAAGGATGAAAAATGGCAGGATGTAAGGAAATGCTTTTTTTGAAGTTTGCTCTTCTTCCCAGACATGATTTTTACCGTGATCTGCAGTAAACCTTTTAGAGCATGCCTAGGCTGTGCAGCCTGAGCACCTGGGCTGGCTCTGGATATGCCAGCTCTGGAAAAAAATCCAGCAAACTGCTTGCACCCCATCACAAAATTATGAGCCTTCCCCCCAGAAGCTAATTGACCTGGTGGGGCATGGCATCAGTGTGGCTCTGACATGTCTGCATGACCCTGTGGTGCCACATAACTGCAGCATTCATCTCTCTAAAACAGGCATTGTGGTATGGCCTTACTTCCCAGGGATGCTGTTGAGACAAATCCTCTGCAGATACCAGAGTAACAGGGGACGTATAATCACCATGGATAGATGGAAAAGTATGAAGTAGCCTTTGTCCAAGCATCTTCCAGTGTGGTTAAGTTGGATGAGGCCAGTTTAATTTAGCACTGGGAAAAGAAAATGCTTCTGGCAGGAGACTTCAATAGCTGCTCTGTGAAAGGACAGTGTGGGCTTTCTGAGAAGCTCTTCAGAGATTCACCAAGTGCCTCTGTCATCCCAAACCAGCACCTCAGAATGTTTTGCCAGTCTGTGTTAGCCACAAATGCTGGGCTCGTTCTGCGGAGCCTTTACAGAAAGCTGCATTTCTTTACAAAAAATACCAAATGTCTCAGCTGTGAAACAGCGTTCCCTCTTTTGATGGATCATGTTGGGGAAAGACCCCCAGTCTCTGCTGCCCGCCTTCTCCTCCCCTGGCTGTTTTAGTTGGATACTGAGGTTTGTAAGATTTCCAAGATTTCTTGTGGAAATTTTCAGACCTGAGAAAGGCATTTTCCCTTTGGGGATTACACCATGCTGTAAATGTCTGTTCTCTTTATTTTATATGCATTTTCCTGCTTTTGTTTGACTTTCTCACGGATTGCACTATATTTAATTCAGAACATATCCTATAATGCTGTAATTGTCAGGCATGTCAGCTGGTTATCCGGATGACTTTTTGCTGTAGTTTTTTTTTCTTTCAAAATAAAAGAAAAGCAGTTGCTGCTGCTTCTCAAGGATTGAATTATTGCACTTCTCTTGCATGCTGTGGCATCATGTAGCACCACAAGGGAGCCAGTGTCACTGATATAGTTATTCCTGCTGCATTGTGGAACCCGTTACTGCTTTAGGAAGAGATGGCGTTTTACCTCCTTCTGCTGTGTAAGATATCAGTTCTATATGTGAGTGGCTAACAGATGAGCTCCCCTGGGCTCAGTCTGTTCCACGTCCTCACCCAAAGATCTTTTGCAAACTTTTCCTAGTTGGTGTTATGCTCAGGAACAGCTCTGCTCTGGCCAGTTTTGAAGGGGTGGGAGTTAAGCCTCCTGCTGTCTTGTGTCTGTGAGAGTGAACTGGTTTGTTGTTCCTGTGAGAGGGTGAGGCAGAGGAGAAATAGAAAGAAGCTCAGAGAAATCTAGAGGAAGGTCTCTAACAGCTGTATGCTGTGGAGGGATCTCCCCAGGGGCAGAGGTGTCATTCCCTGCCATGGATCTCCTTCTGTCATTGATCTCGGCAGGTATGGTCCTGAGCTGGAATAAATCGGGTCCTTCCATTTATGTCATGGATGCTCCACTGATTAACCTTAGCAGAAAACCTATCCTAAAACCAAGCAATTGAAGAAATTATCTTCTCTAGACCAGTATATAGAAGGTCAGTCTCTGGAGATAGGCTCTTGTGTTCTCCACTCTCTTACTTGTTTTCACCTGCTGACATTTAAATGTTGTTATGTTACCTATTAGCATGAGGTCCATTCTTTGGAAATGGTGGCCAATCATCTTCCTTAAGTGAAAGATCCTCTTGGATTCCCCGGTTAACCAGGATTTGAAATATGCTATAGATGGACAAGCCCACAAATGAGAGGATAACTCTATCTGAAAATCACCAATAATGCTTCTTCTATTTGCTTCTGTCCTGCTGGGAGAGATCTGTCTCACATTTTGCAGGTGCAAAAGCAGAGACAGGACCAGAAAGGTTTATTCACCGGAAAACTCTGGCAAACAAGAGAATTCAAACCCATCCTGGCCATTCCCTTTCTTGCAGATCACATGGTTTATAATTCAAAATATAGCTGATGATGCTGAAACCATCAATCCCATCAGCAAGCAGCACAGCTGGTTTCCAACTTCAAAATGAAAGGAAATTACTGCAGCTCCTCAGGGGTTTAATTAATAACTCCTATTCTAGTATCTCACCTTTCCTTCTCATCTAAACTTGCGTTATCTGCATTAGGGACTTTCAGTCTTTTCTGACTTGCAGATGCCCTTAACCCCTCTTGCAGAGGATGTGAGTTCCATCATCACTAGTTGCAGATCCATGGCAGTATCTTAGCTTTTCTTCCAGTTTCTTTGGCAGACTCTCTTAGAAATGTGCATACAACCCCAGACATGTACAGATGCCTTCTCTCCTCTTCCCTTCTCCCAGCTGGCCGTAGTCCTTCTTTTCTCCTTGGGACTCTGAGATCAGATCAGCCTTGTGAGAAGGGATGTGCCTGATGCCTGACTGTCTTCATGTACTTTACATTTCAAGTCCAGCAGTGTCTAAATTAAAGTTATTGTCAGTTTGCCTCATTTTTAATGAAAAATGCATTTTCTGATAAGCGCTAGGAAAAACTGAAGCTGATGTGCCTCCTGGCATTCAGTGTAGGAAGAACTGTAGTCTTGGCCACTTGAGTAGCCAAGAGTAAGGTGGCAAGCTGAGGTTTCTAGGGGCACCTTGCAAAAACTCTGCTGCTCTTGGTCATGGTTTGATTTTCAACTGCTCTTTCTCTGAGACAAATAAAATATACCATGGAAAGGGAGCAAGGCTTCATCTCTCCGTAGAAGGTCAGAGTCCTTTATCATTTTGCAACTGTGGATGTTGTTTTGCTTGCCAAAGTAAGGGGTTTGCATGAAAATAATCCTCAGGATCTCTGTGTTATAAATAAATCTCCCTGTGACTGCAGTGCTGACCTCCTGTGGAGCTTTGATTTTATCAAACCTGCATCCACTTGAAAAGGAACCAGAAAGATTTTCACAGTAAGAGATTATGTGGGTGTCCTCGTTTGCTCACTTTAAGAGGAGAACTTCACTCTTCTGACCGGAGTTAAAATTGCTTCAAGGAAGGAAGAGGAAGAACTAACAGCCCAGCAGGAACCCATCTATAGTCTGTGGTGTAAGGCATAGGTGGAGGTCAGGTAACTGCCTCAGTGGATTCACTTCAGGGAGTTGGATTTGGACACAAACTTCCAAAACCTCAAAACTAAACCAGGAACGAAGTTCCCACTGGCAAATGCCACAGGGTCAAGCCACTGAACAGTTTATATGTTCATGTCCCCTGCACTGGTTGGTTTGCGGCAGAGTAAAACCTCTCCTGCAAAAGAGAAGTTGCCTCTTAGTCTTGGGTGCTGTAAGTCCTTATGTTTACAGCAGAAATAAGTATTATTGCATGAAAACTTTACCAAGATAGGTAAAATGTAGTAAGTGATTATCAGGAAGATGCTTGGCTTCTCATCCTCAGAGATGGTTCTTGGAGCATCTCAAAGGGCACTTGTTTTTCTTTATTAAGATTTCTAACCATTGCAAGGTAAACAGGGACAAAATCTTATTTTCACAGCAGAACTGATGCGAGATGACCAGAGATGCTGTTATCTGGCAAACCCAAATGGTTCTTGTGTGCAGGAGTGTCTCTTTTTTCATTACATATTTGCATTTAAAGTAAAGGTGGCCTGAAGCAGAAGAGATGAGAAGGAAGATGCCTGCAGAAGTGGTTCTGAAATCTTCCCATTTCATTCTTGCAAGTCAAGTGATTTTATGGTTATGTACAAATAGAAAGGAGTAGAGTGTACCAGTGCTCTTAAGTCTACTCTCATTTTAATGAGCAGCAACTCACGTGAGTAATTCCCTTGATTTTTAATGAGATTAATTGCATGATCATTTGCTGACCACTGCAAGAAAGTCATTATCTGGACCACAAGGTTTTATAGCAGGTCTTCTAAAGGAGTTGTGGGCAGAAGCAAGAAAGAAGGTGCTCGGAGCAGAAGGTAGGACTGCCGCGGCTTGCTGCTCCGGATGGTCAGCGGCCACGACCTTCCGAAAGCGCCTCCAGCCGGGGGAGGCGTTCGGCAGGGAGCTGCAGCCTGCTCGCACACCGGGCAGCCCAGCGAGAAAAAACAAGAAGGGTCCTCGTATAGAGTTCCGAATGGAGGTTTATTGAGAGGGTCCACACACGAAGGGTTCCGGGGACGAAGACCTGGAGCAAGGGAGTGACAAGGGGTTTTATACGGGGGCGGATAGGGAGCTACAACCAGTGGGGGGAGAGGAGAGGGGCGGAGCAAAGGCGGGACAAGGATGCGGGAACCAACGAACACTAACCGAGGGAATACTGACAACCGATCAGCCAACAGGGCATCGAGGAAGGGAGAACTCTCTGGTAGAAGGGGAAGAACAGGGAACAAGGGGCGGGACGGCAACAGGCCAACGGGGAAAGAGGGATTTGGGTACATTCAAATGAAAGCACAAAGGATCATGGGGGGGAGTCCTTTTTCTCATCATAAGCTCAGGGAGAGTTGACAAATGTGTACCTCTCCCACCAGTGAGCTTTTTTAAGGCCATCGGGAGCAGGCTTGCCTGCCTCCACACAGGACTGTGCAGGACTTGGGTAGGAAAGATGTCAGCAAACCCAGAGCAGTTTGGAGAGAAAAGCCTGGGGAGGCAATTTTGGTGGTGAGTTTTTTGTGGGCATGCATCTGTGTTGCCAGAATTGAGACTGGGATGTGTTTGTTCAGCTTGATTCCAGACATGCTGCCTGAATGGGCAGAAAGCTCACTTCCTGCTTTCCATATACCCTCCCTGTTTCCACATGGATCTTCCACCCTGTGATACAGGGACATGGTAACAGGTTTCCTTCCACTCAACTACACCAGTCATGCAATTGGAGGCTCCTCCTCATTGTAAGCAGATGAACTGAACTCCTCCAGGTTTGCCAAAATGCACTGCCCAGCTGTGTTTTCTTGTCTGCCCAAAGCCAACTACACTCCTAATTCAGTTCTTTGGGACTCTGCATCCAGACTTCCCTTCTTTGCCTCCATACTGGGATTTTACTCCGGGTGACAGAATTGCTTTCTGATTTAGCAAACTTTGTCCCTAAGTTAACTGTCACATATCAAAGATGTGAGCAACAACTTGTGGAGACTGCCCATGTCTGAGCAGAATAACCTGGGACATTAAGTGGTTTTCTCATCAATCATATGTGTATTTGCAGTTATAACAAGAATAACTTCCTTCAGTGGGAAAACATTTGTCACAGACAAAAGAGTTTTCGACTTTCAGACGGTCTGCAGACATCTAATTAAGAGAACTGAAGATCTGTTTATTGGTCTTTGTCTGTTAATCTGTGAGGAAAGGGCTGTACCTACCAGGAGGAGTTTTAGTAATTCAGCCCTTAGCTTTCTTCATGGCCTGCTACTCCATTTGTCTCCTCTTACCAGAGCTAGGCTGAGTGGGGATGTTAGACATTAACTTGGGACCCCCCATCACCTTTCAAAGATTTGGGATGTTTCCTTCAGGTTCACTGATGTTCTTTTCTCCTGTATACATCTCTTCCTCATCTTCCACTTTGCATCCTTCTCTGTGGGTGGGAGGATACAGAATCCTGCTTTTCTAGGACTTTACCCCTAACTTGCACTGGCTTTGACTGGCAGAACTGGATGCAGAAAAGTGCTGAGGAAGGCTCCCTGCTTCTGCTGCACTTTATTTGACTTTAACATCTTGAAGGGTTTCCTGCGTGGCAGAGCTGAAGGGCAGTCATTACCTTCCAGTCGTGTTGTAGGTTCTCTGTGCTGTCTGTGCTCACCTGTGTGGACGTTGCCTTGCTGGGACCGCTTCCTGAGGCATCAGTGAAAACAGTTGGATGGAGAGGCAAGGGCGTAATTGCTGGCCTGCTGTTACGTCCTTGCTCAGGTCCTTTTTAGGTCTGTTGTGTTTCCCATGTCATGCCAGAGAGTCAACCAGTAGTTTTCTCTGGAACCTTCTGTGCAGCTGCCCAGCAGCAGCCTGTCTCTCTTCCTGGTGCAGCACAAATTCCAGACCCAGCTCATTGATCCAGGGGCCAATCCATACGCCACCAGCAAGTGGTCTGTCCTCAGGGGCTTGGAAAGGGACCATCACACTCCTCCATGGATGCCCAACCTCACAGTTCTCCATGGGTGCCCAGCTTTGTATGGCCTTTTATAGAAGCAGCTACTTTATGCCTTGTCTTCAGTTTCCCGCTGGGATACTGTCAATGTATTAAAAAAGATGGGAATACCTCCATACTTGCTGGGGACTTTACACTGCGACAGGCCACGTCCCCATGAATTGTATCCACAGCTTCCCCCAGCTCCCTGCCATCCAGACCCTCCCAGCAGAGGCAAGACCTGGGGTGGAAAGTGTAGTCTAGGAAAGTTGAGCCAAACTCATCCAGCTGCAGTTTATTGTATCTGTTTTGCTGATATCCACCCTTTAGATAAATAGCACTAAGTTATACACGTTGTGACTCTGTTGATGTGGTTAAAACGGCTTGTATTAGCCAAGCTAATCTAACTCCAAGAATAACCATGGGAATTTGACTGTATCAGTTCCAGCTTCAGTCAGTCACCGCATAGTAAAGTGAGAATTGCCTTCCTAGCTAAAAGTGTAGCAACAGTGAAACTTCAAGTCAGTAGGTGGGGATTCCCTCCCTCTCCTTTTTTTCCCCTCTTCTTTGAACAAAACTCTTGCCCATGCCTGACCTCAGACACCCAGAGCTCTACCTACAAGAAAACAAAACTTCCCATTTTCAATAAAAAACGTGTCTCTGTAGGCAAAAAAGCGAGTTGGCTAAAAATCCGCAAAGCTATGGTCTATTTATTTACCAGGCTGACTCCCTGATGGGGAAACATGTGGGATCTTTTAAGTTCTTCTCTTGCACAGATGTTCTTTCTACTCCTGAGTTTCCTCTTGATCTTTGGTTTGCTGTGCCACATGGTGAAACGCTGGAGATGTTGTGTGTGGTGGAAGACGAGAAGGATTCTGCGTGCTTAAAACAAAACCAGTAAAACATAAAAAAAATAATTCTGACGGTTTTTTTCCCAAGTTAGCAAAAAAATATTTTTAAAAGGAAATCTGTCGAGCTAGCAAAACCACTGTTAACTTGTACAGCCTCCCTGGTGGACACATAGCACTGATGATATTAAATGCTGATGGATGAGTATCCCCTCCCTTCCCCCAGCTCTTGCTGCCACTTTGGGTATTTGTATTGAGCTGTAGATCCAGTTCAGGTGAGGAGATAGGAGTTCTGCAAGGGCAAGTAACACGACTGCTTGCTTTTCCTTCCTTGCCTTCCTCAGAGATCACAGGGGCTGTGAACTGTGAGTTGAAAGATATCTCTCCTGATCGGTTGGAAAGGAGCCCTGGGGCTGGCAGGGGCTTTGGAGTTCCCCCTGCCTGAGGGAGCCAGGGCTTCTGAGCAGAGAAGGGACACAGAGCGTTGGATCATGCCTATGAAGCATGGGGAGAAATGGAACAGGATGTGAGGAGTTAGATCTCTATCTTGGTAGCTACAAGTGCTGAATGAGACCAAAAGGTTGCAGAGGGTGAAGGGGAGAGGTGAGAGACTGTGGAAGCTTTCAGGGCTAGAGTTGGTCTCTTTTGGGCGAGTCCATGAAGGTGTGTCACTAGAGCAGATCCACCTTTCTGTTTGAGGCGTTTCAGATGGTCTTCAGCCTCAGTGGCACTGGTCCACCAGGTCTCATCACCCACGGAGGTATCGCAGGGCTACTTTAGCAATGCCAGATCAGCATGCAGCTTTCCTAGGCTAGGAAACCATGTGCTAAAGGGTACTTGGCTGAGAGCACGGCCACCTTGAGCTGTGCTTTCAGGCCATTCATGGGGCCGGTGTTCTGAGGGATGCTTTGCTTTCTGAGGCCTCCTTGCCTGCTGTCCTCCATGTACGGACTGCAGTGCAAGATATTCCCCAAAGCTCCATCTCTGTCTCCCTGGGAGAATAGGAATGCTCTTTCTTACTGGACCAGGGCAGTGGGTCATTCTGGTTCTGCCAGAAAAGCAGAGCAGGTATTTCATTAGATATGCTTTAATCTGGTTGGTTGCACAGCATTTTTAGCCAGGAGGGTGGTCTGTCAGGTGGACAGGTAAAACCTGTCGTTCCACCAGCACAGGCAGGCTGTGTATTAGAGACAATGCATCTGTTTTGTAGAAAAAGCTAGGAGCCTAATTTTAGTATGACAGCAAGGCCAGGCTCAGCTGTCTGCCTGGGCCCTATCCCAGCTCCTTTGTGCTGCCAGAAACTTGCCCTCCCTTTCTAGGAGTGAACTGTATCCTACCTTTTTAAGTACAAGCTTCCCTCCAACAAGACAAAGTAATTCCTGCAGCTGCTTTTATCTTAAACCACACACAAACCAAGAGATGCCTTGGTCCCTATGCAGACAGTCCATGTTTCCCCCTAAGATGTTTGTTGTGCTTCCTTTGCAGATGCAGCTTCTGGACAAATTCCCTATTGAAGGAGGCCAGAAAGATCCCAAGCAAAGAATCATTCCTTTTCTACCAGGTAATGTTGTGGGGAAAGCCCTAAATAAGATGGGTGAGAGCAGCTGGAGACTGCACTTCCCCAGATACTGTCTCCAGTACTTTTTGTGACCATAGTTACAAATGCTATTTCCCTGGCAGCTCATACACCTAGCCTTGTGATACCAGACCTCCACCTCCTCCTAAAATAGCTGGTGTGGTGTTTAGGGCTCTCAAGGGATCTTGCATCAGCTGTTTGGATTCAAGTTGGCTCGTGCCCTGTCACACAAACAGGTTTGATGGCTTCTGGGGGGTCTGTGTGGGGTGCAACCAGGCAGCCTGAGTGCCAGCCATCAGTTGGGAGACCACTGGGGACTAGAGTGAGTCTTTGTCATTTCTGGATGCTGTGGCTTTGCAGACCCTGTTACTGTACAATAAGGAATGAATAACTGGAGTTGCCACTGGGATAGAAAGGAAACTGAAGGAAGGTTAAATGCAAATAGGGATTTCTGCAAGGGTGGCCAAAAAGATATTTACTTATCTTTCTGACCTGAGCCACTGTCCTTCTGACAGCTTTCATAAAGGGCCTGGACATGATGGATATCCTGTCCTCAGGGTTACAGCACACACTTCTATATAGCTTCTTCCAGCAGCGGCTGCAGGGATGGCATGGGGAAGATGAGCCAGACCACAGCGTGCTCTTGGAAGTGCAGGCTTTGGCCAGCTCCCTATTGTCTGACTGCACGATTCTGGCTGTTGGCTTAAAGTTTGCCTCACTGCACTGCCTGCCAGGATAAATGGAGTATTTTCAACCCATTAAAAGGTCTGTTCTGTCTCCTGCTACAAAAAGGAGATCCCAGCTCTTCCCTTAAGGTCTGTGAAGAGAAGCGGGGATGGGAGAGCTTAGTCCTCTCCAGGAGTGTGCTGCGGTCCCCAACATCATTTGCAGGCAAACAGCTACTCCAGATGTGTGGTAAGCACAGCTGCAGGGTTATTGGGAAGTAGGGGCTTAGAAACCAGCAACACAAATACACGACACAAGCATCAGAGCCACAGCAGGGCACCACAACTGCCTGGCAGCTCCTGGCAGCCTCCATCGACCTTGTGGAAGGCAGTCCCAGGCTCAGGCTTTGCTCTCTGCAGTGTTCTGTGCTGCATCCAGACTCTGCAGCCAGAGGAAGGTGGTGTTGCCATGCATTTCCTATCTGGGATGGGGAGAGAAGTCCAAGAGTGGGCTCTCTCTTTAGCTGTATCACCAACAAACTCATAGGCAAATCACTTTATGAAACCTCTGTGATAAGAATGGATATTGCTGGCCTGCCTTGCTTGTTGGAAAGCATTTTGAGGTCCTTGAAAGCACTGCACAGGAGTGCAGATGGCTTTACATGAGGTGCAGTCGGAAAATCCTGTCTGCAGGTAGCATTTGTTCCTCCTGTATTGACTGCCACTGGCCTACCTGTTTTATTTTCTCCTAGAAAAATGCTGACTGACTGCAGGTGGCTGCTGCTCAGCCTTTGTGCAGATCTTAGTGATGGCTGTTCTGATACATGGATGTGTGGTATTTGCAGAGAGTGAGATAAACCCCCTATGCCCATTACACCACTTCCTACCCTTCCCACCCTCCAGGAGCACGAGGGAGATGGTACTGCCACATGTCCTTGAGGGAAAGAGTTATATCTGGAAAACATTTGGGTTGACTTAGGATCCCAAAGAGAGAAGCTGCCAGAACAGAATAGACCTCAGCTGTATTTAATTTAAAATTTCTGTGATATATGTTCTACTTTTGATATCGAATCTCTGCCTCTTTCTTGTTGAACTGCTGAGCAGCCCTTGTTGCTTTACCCAGGAACAAGGTGACTCAGCTAAATGTCAAACAATGTCAAACTCCGTTAAATAAACTAGCAGCCATAATTAGAGTACGCATGGCATTTCTGCAGCTGGAGCCATGGACTACAGAAACAAATACCTAGCTATAAATTCCCTTAATTAAAAAACAGCAAGGCAGATGTTTGTACTTAAATCCTACTTTATGAAGATGTTATGGTCTTGCTTGCTTATTGTGGGCCTGATTCAGCCAAGCTGGAGGGGTTCTGTGTGCTGGGTTCTGAGTGTCTGGGGCTTGCTGTGCCACTTGCAGGGTAGGACAAATCCCCCCATCAGGTCTGGCTTAGGAAGTTTGCGTATTCTATCCTGCAACTCCTGTTTGTCAGTGCTTTCCTGAAATAATAATTAGTGCTTGACTGTGCTGGAAACCTTTTACCTATAAAACCAAGGAAAGTGTAATGGAGTTCAGAGCCTTGCCCTCCCAAAGGAGAGACCATACTGGATTCAGCCGCAGGAAAGTGCAGTTCTTCTTTCCTCTAGACACCTTTATCTTATTTTCATCAATTTCTTTCTTCAAATATGTTTACTCTCACTTCTCCCTTACACGAATAAGGACTCTACGGCTTGCAGTGCCATGAAGAGGTGCAAGGAAATGATAAATAGTGCTAGGTAGTCCTATAGAAAATGTCCTGTAGTCAATTTTGTAGTTTTGTTTTACTTTTTGAGAATCACTTCCTTGCCTTCAATTTTGTATGATTTTTTTTTTTAACCATGCTGAGAGGGCAAAAGTGATATTTTCATCTCCTTTCCTCATTTTATCTTCTTCCCATGAGTTTTTCCATTCTTCTCTCTGATTTCCCTTTTTAATGTTGGAAAATTCTGCTTCAGGAGGGATTGTGCAGAAGAAAACTGTGTAAGAAACTCCATGGATTAGCCAGAGAGCATTTTTGTAGTTGGTAGTATGAATTTTTTTCTTTGGAGGGAGACTGTGGAAGAGTTAGAATAAAATTTGCTGCAAAACCCCCTTCTCTAGACCAAAGACAGTTTGTTGCTCTAAGAAGACATGGATGGAAAGTGCTGTTTGAATGTACCAGTGTGGCTATTGGTTGAGCCCATTTGCAATACACTGATTTCTCCCTCACCTCTCCTGCTGCATATCTGAAGAACGATCTTTGGAGTATGGATGAGTAGTTTTGTTCCCTCCCTGTCAGGTACTTTTACATCTGCGTCAGCAGAGAGAAGGGGTTATGGATTTGGGCTCACTATTTCAGGGACTTTGAGGTAATTAATGAAGGAATTTCAGCTGGAAGAAGACTTATCTGCTGAGCTTCTGGATACCACAGTGGCAAATGAAACGGCAGAGACAGGGCGATGCAACTCTGGGATTAACAGTTTTGCAGTGGTTGACCTGACTCCAGGGCTTGCATTGTTTTTCGTTTCTCTTGGCACTACGTGGGAGAGCCGTCTGGAGACAAAGCTGAAGTTGGAGGGATGTCAGCTCTTCTTGCTCCACTGTGTCTTCCAAAGTGCAGCCCTGGGGAAAATACGCTGCATGGCATGAAATCATCATGTCATGCTGGCTGCTGGGCTACCGATCCCTGCCTTGAGGGGAGGCTTGGGCTTGCCATGGCATGGAGGGCTGGCCATTGATGATGGCAGCCCCTTGCACTTCCCACACAGATTCCAGCTTGATCCCTGCCAGACTTCAAACCACTTTTAACCCCAACTGAAGAACGAGGAGGTTTTTGCATAGGATGTTCTCGAAGGGGAAAATCCTCACTGGGTGCCAGCTCTGCAGCTTCGATGCTGCCTGGAGAGGGAGACATCCTGTTTGAGGAGACTGTTTTGTGTGCCTGGTTTTCCTAACTCTTGGGAAGCTGAGGCCTCTCCCAGGGAAGCAGGGTGATCAGTGCAGGCTGCCCTACCAGCTTGGTCAGGCAGCTGGAGGAACAACACCCCAGCCTGGCTGCAGTCCCTGCCTCCTGTGTTTGGGAACCTCCTCCAAAGATACACCTTTTTTTTCCCTTTTTCTTCTCTTCCTTTTTTTCCCAATCAGGTTTTGCACCTCCCTTGACTAGGACGAGGAAAGAGGACACCATACATTTTGGGGTGCGTGCTGCCAGTGTAGCTGGTGGCGGTGTCCCAGGGCGCTGGGAGGGATGCCAGCATGGGGGATGAGATGTCACCCAGCCCCTGTCACCCCGCTGTGCCCTGCTGACCTGCTTTGCCCCTGAGAAGAGAAACCATCTCGGAGGGGTCTCTGGGCCTTTCTCCTTCCTGGGCCGCGGGGCAGCGGGAGCACACAGTGTGCCTGCTGAGGCGTTTTACGGACAGGCAGCAGATTCAGGGCGGCACAGGTCCCTGCTGGCAGTGCGAGTTCGGCCCTGTGTTCTGCTCCTGCCGGGGGCAGTGGGTGGGAATGGAGTGAGATGATCCCTGCCCGAGGGCTTTGCCTGACTGCTTAATCCCTGGGCAAGGCTCCCTCTTCCCCAGAGACGCCCCGGTCTCTGCCAGCCCGAGGTTTGCTGGAGGCTGTTCCTGCAGCACAGGGGAGTCGGAGGAGCGAGGGCAGAGCCACGTGTGAGTCAGGAGGGCTGCGGGAAGGGAGAGGTTCGCTCGCAGAGGGCGCGGGCGGCCGGCCCAGCACCGCCCAGACACCTGGGGCTGCTGAGGGGAGCCGGCCGGAGCCTCCCCGTTTTGCACAATGCGGGAGGATGGGGAATAACCTCTCGCCAATGCCGGCTGGGACCTTCCTCACCAGTGTTTCTGCCACTCCCGGGCTGCAGTGGGGAAGGAGATCTGCCGATGAACTGCATCCCAGGTGCTTATGTCTGCTTTTTGGTTTGTCTTTGAGGTGTTGGGTTTGGTTTTTTCCCCTCCCCTTTCCAGTGCTGTCTTTTAGGTAAGCCGAAGCTGAGGAAAAAGGCTGCAGCTGGTTTGCAACAGCAGGATTTTGTCCACGGTGATGAGAGCAGGGGTTTATTTTTTCCCTCTCAGCTTTGTCTATTTCAGCTTTGTGGCTTTTATTTTTCTCTGGACTGGAGGAGAAGCAGTGTTTTGTTCAGAGATCATGTGCTGGAGCAGAGATGATGGGTTCATCCTCATGCAGCCAGCACCGCAGTGACCCTCAGAAACAGCCATTCATGTTCCACCTGTGCAAATCGAGACCAGGATCAGCAAAATTAGGATGTGGCCGTGTGTAATTTTGTCAAAGGTGCCGCATTTCAGCAGGGTACAGAGCATGGAAAGTGTTTTCAACATTTATTCTACCCACCTTGGGAGGCAGGGGGATGATAACTGTAAGTCACACACTGGCCGAGGAGAAGCCTTAGAAGTTTTAGAGATATTTTTATTGCAGGCTGTTTTCTCCCTTGGAGAGCAGGTTGCCAGCAGAGCATTTAAAATAAAATACATTCCCTGTCCTAATTCTTAGCTGTATTTTATGTGCAAATTCCAGTTTTGTTTTTAATTTTTGATTATTCTGTCCTGCATCAATCTGAGCCAGGACAGCAAGTTATTGGCAAGTGATTTAAACCTTTTTTTAAGTAATTTTGAATTCCTCATAATTTCATTTCTGACCTATTCAGAAACGAACAGCGTTGCAGCAGTTCAAAGCCAGTCAAAAAGTAGCATAAAGATTAAAAAACCCAAGAGAGATCAGATAAAATTCTCTTTATCAAGGCACATCTTATGTTTTAGATTAACATATGAATAAAGTTATTTGAAACAGTGTTCCTTTAATATGCAGGGGTAGTCTTACAGGCATGATAGGCATACACACACACAGAGCAGAGTCTCAGATGTCTGGTTTGCTGATCCTTACCTCTGTAGCATCAATAACCAAGATGTTCTGCGGTGCTTTTCTGAATATGAGGCAACAAACTCCCAGAAGAAAGGGAGGCTCTGGCCTCATCCCCTTCTACCACCTGCAATCAGGCAGCACTGCAGTCCCCTATCCCCATTTCTGAGGAGCTGTCAGAGGGTGCAGAGGTGACCCATGGCACTGTGGCATGAGAGGCTGTGGGCTTGAAGAGCTATGGAAATCTTTTTGGGGACCATTCCATAATGCAGTGCAATTTCATTTTAATAGATATATTTTACATTTTCCTGCCTGTTCTCTGAAAGAGGAGAGTGCTTCCAGGTTTAAAACAAACTTGTGTTTGAGCCTGGATATTGTGTTAGCAAGACAGCTAACAGGTCCTTGGCTTCCTTCCACTCCAGCTTATTTAGGACTTGAGTGATGCCGAGCTTCTGGTGAGCTGCCCTTCAGCAGCTCCTATTGTTTGAGTTTGCGGTTTCTATTGTGTCTTTTTATTTTCTGCCTTGCTAGGAGAGCTATTGTGGAAAATTCATCTCCTGTCTCTCACAAGAGGAGAATGGATTTCCTGTCGGCTCTGGGCTTGAAGGGAAAGCAGGGGCTGCCGGGAGGAAGCCGCTGTTCCTCAGCCGGGTGGCGGGAGGATTGATGATTTTGAGGGGAACAGGCGTATTCTTTTCTTTAGGCTCCGTGGAGATATTTTTAGGGTTTAAGTGTTTTCTGGTTGAAAGACAAGTCGTCAAGTGTGAGGTCATAGGATGCCCTAAGGCTGCTGCCTATTGAAAAAGCTGTGGAAAAGGCAGGCCCAGCGCCAGCTTTCAGAGCTGCCCACCGAGGAGAGAGCTGTAAGGAGCCCCACAGCCTGGAGTGCAGGGGTCTACTGGCTTTGCATGCTGAGCCTGTTCCACAGGTCAGGCCATCTGAAGGTCTTTGGGCATTAATAGGGCATGAAGTAAGGGTCTGATTCCGTTACAAAAGGAAGAAGTGGAAAAAAAATAATGCTGGTACCTGCCCAAGTACCTGGTCCTCTTCTCTCTCTTTCAGTCTCTTCTGAGTCCTTTCTCAGCATACAGATCCAATAACCACCAACTGACAACTGAAGTGAGGGGCTGGAATAGAAAAAAAGCTACAGAATCTTTTTCTGGGGCTTGTAAATCCACTCCTCTCACACAGGTTAAGAACTAGTGTTTTGCTCAACCAGAAACCACCTCTGGGCAGAAATCAGCATATGCAAAACATGATGTGCCTCTCATCAGACCGCCTGAATCTCCTGATGAGGATTTTGTAATGATCAAGCCACTGTTTCAAGGGAAAACAAAGAATGGAAAGGGATTTGGATTTGGGTTTCCTTGAAGCCAGAGCTAATGGGGATTATTTATTTTTTTTGCAGCTCTGGATGCTAGGCTGAAAGGCCAGGGAAGGTTTTCAGTGTAGTCTAGCTGCCTGGGCTCCTTGGGGAAATATACAGACGTTTTCACTCAGAAATTAGTTGGATTTTGATTCTTGTTTTTAAAGGCAATAAATAAACACGATTATAGACTTGAAAAGCAGTTTGAGCTGCATTGGGCTCGTCGTTTCCTCAGGCAGCCATTCCAGATGAGTGTGCCCTCTACTATTATAATTACTTTTTAAAAATAACTCTGCAAGTCTGTAATCTAAAGTGGGTGGTATGTAGCAAGTCTGAGAGCATTCTGCATTCAACCCACAGACTGGGGAGAGGGTGACTTTATATAAGGGTTTGCTTGTCTCCTCTCTGCTCTGAAATTTGACTTTTTCCCACAATCCATCAACAAATGGCCCATACAATGAAAGTGCTTTTTAACACAGGAGTCAAGCTTGCCAGGGACTCAGATAGCTTTGCAGCCCCCACAGGCTCTAGATATTCCCTCTGGATATTACTTATCTACCTAATGTTGTCTTTTTTGTATTCAGATTTAAGTTGCCTGGGCAATAGAGGAGAGAAAAGCCCAGCTGAGATTCACAGCTAAGTAATAGTCTAGACCTCTGTTTGAATCTGTTTCAGCCCACTGTGCCTTTTGGCTGGGCCAGCTGATTTATTTATACACTCACATGCTTAAAATAGGTTGTGATTATTTTTTTTCCCCTGTAGATTGGAAACAATGAACCTGGGAATTTGCTGCTTGATCGCAAGTGATTTCTCCTACTTTATTTTCCTCTATCTGTTTAGCTTTTTAGGTGGTGATGGTCTCCAGTGTGGTGTGTTTGCAGACCTCCCTGCTCCACAATGCAGCTTTTTCCAGGCTCTCATGAACGTGTTTGTCGTTACTCATAAGTGGATCTTTATACTCAGGAGCAGAGTGAGGGGATATTGCAGGCAGGGATTTGCCAAACTTAATCTGTTTTCACCATAATGAAATAACCCATGGCAGTGTCTACTCCCCTGTGGGGTTTCTTTCTTAGAGTTGAGTCCCATTTAAAGGAAAAGCTGAGGTAGAGAGAAGGAAATAACATAGGAATTAGAAAGAGGAAACCTGGGGTAGGTAGATGAGGAAAGGAAAGTGAGTCCTAGAAGTGGGAAATTCAATCCTCTTGAGCTTCTTCCATTCAGAGAGGTGTTAATACAGGCCCCAGGCTTGTATGCAGGATTGAGGTAATTAAAGTTTGCCCTCAAATTTCTGTGGGTCTGTAGTTAAGCACTTCCACCATGTCGTTTTCTATCAGGGTTTTGTCACCTCTAAATAAAGAGCAGAATATTGCATTCCTTCTGCTTTTACATCCTAGCATTGGCAAGTTCAGACTTGCAGGGTGCTTCTTGTATCCAGGGCTCTGAAAAGCAGAGGGCTGACCTGGAAATAAGCAAAACATTTGCAATCTGGTTTGCCCATGATGGGGTTTTACTGGTGTTTGGGCTTGAGGACTGACTTCACTTTTTCACTGAGTGCTCTGTTAGATGTCATTCCCACCAAATTCTTCCAACTCTTCTCACCAAATGCTGGGTAGTTTGGTAACGTCTCAGGCAAGGAGTAAAACCATCAGAGTGGAGTCCAGGAGAAAGGCATTTGGGCGTATTCCCACCAGGCAGTGTCGTCATGGCTGGTCTATTTAAATCCTTAGATGCGGAGAGCAGGAGAATGTTTCTGTATTAATCCTGCCTCTTACAAAATACACCAAATGCAGATTTGTGTGTTTAGCAGATTTCCTCTTGGGAAAAGAAGTCTCCTATAGATAATAATCCTTTTAGCAACATCTCCAGTGAACGAGGCTTTGTCCGAAGAACAAAGAAAGAGTCGCAAGCTTGAAATATGCCTGAATTTCCTGAGTGCGCTCGGCGTTGTGTGCAGGCAGGAAGCTCTGTTAGTCTGGTTTGGATGTTTGCTCTGAAGTGGCATAAACAGAGTGTCGGGTCTCCCGGGATCCTGATCTGACCCGTGGACCAGGGAATAGGGGATCCTCTAAACTGCAGCTGTGAGAAGGACTGCCACAGTCACAGGCAGCTCTGTGGCCGTGTCCCTGACTGTCCCATTCCCCCTCCAACCATATCCTCCGCAGATCCTGGGTGGATGCAGAGCCCAGCAGCAGAGGTGAGCAGTGCAGCTGCAGTAGACCCAGCACACGTGAGTGTTAAGCTGCCAGCCAGCAGGGAACTCATTTCCTGCACAATTATGGAAACAGCTGATCTGTGACATTTCAAGAAGGGGAGAAAATACAGGGCAGGGGAAGGAAGGCCCTGGCTATGTAAATATTTACTCTTGTGCAATGTCCCAGCTACCGTCTTCTTCCAGGGTCGGGGAGAAGGGGTTGCTTTCTGCTGGCTGTGGCACGTGGTGACGGGGGCTGGGGGAGCCACCAGTGGGCTGCCTGCAGCTGGATGGAGGTCACCATCGGCCAAGCAAAAGCTGCTCTGCTGGAGTGTGATACTGCCCTGCTTGACCCACCTGCTCCCTGCTGCATCCCACAGCCAGGGATGTGCTGCTGGACCACTAAGAGCTTGCTTGAATCATCTGCTTGGGCCTCCTTTCCCGTTTCTTGGTCTTACAAAGTCTAACAAAGCCAAGGTAGTGAGATACCCCTGCTAGTGAGGTAACAGGTACCCCTGCTCCTTCCCAGAGAGCAGAGCAGCCATGGACAGAGTGTTGGGAAAATAAAGGCACAAAGTGTTCCAGGGTAATGCTGCTGCAGGCAGTTGAGGTGTCCAGGATCTGGAGACTGCAGCATCTTTTGTGATGCCATTACCACGTCACATGCCCACCACCAACCACGTCTGGAGCAGACATGAACTATGTCACGAGCAGAGGAGGCACTCGGAGGCACATCTCTAGATCTGATTGAAAAGACCCTTGGACACAAGTCAAAAAAAAGACCCTCAGAGACAGGAAAAGGCTTTTCTTGTAGTCATGGCATTGTTCAGCCTGACATAATACATGTTTTCAGTTTCTTTCCCTCACCCTAGACAAAAATGTTATTTTTTCCATTCCTATCAAAGAGAGTGTGAATTGACTCTCTCGGGTCTTTAAATACTGCTGAGTTGTCCTTGCATTAGCCCCCCTTGGCTGTGGTGATGGCTGCAGTGGTGTCTGACCACTGGGGCATTTCTGAAGTCCCTCCTGTGTGTACCCAACAGCTGCAGGGTAGGCTGTGGTGTGCTTTGCTTTGTCCAGTTTGTGTTTGTAGCCAGGATTGCACAGTCTAAGCCATGTTTCTGCAGTGCAGTAGCCTGAGGTGACTGTATCAGCATAGGGTGATGTGTGTGAGGAGATTCAATCAGTCCCAGCAGGAGTGACACCAACCCACCGGTGGGTCTTGCTGTAGTCTGTGAAACCAAAAGAGTTGGAATAGGTGGGATTCAAAGATTTGTTTCATGGAAGTGGTTGATGTGGTAGTAGAGGTAACTCCAGCCTGTTGCCCTCCACCCCTTTCATCAAGGAAATACTAGCTAAGCTCACTCCCCAGAACATGCACCATCACTCAGTGAATAAACACAAGGGATTTGTTGTGGGTTAATTCTGCTGCTGGAAATCAAACCCCATTCGTGGTCAGATGACATCTTTTTTCTTGGAAAGGGACCAAGGTTAAGAAGACAAGGAAGGCAGGTTAGTTAAAATATGTCAGAGTCTCTTGGGTGTAAGTAAAGACTATAAATAAAAGCCTTTTAACTCGGAAAAGAACTTTAGAGTGATATGATCAGGCTCAATTTAGTCCAAATATTGCTTTATGCCATTAAGCTGTTATCAGGTTTTGGTTCAACTGCAATAGTTTTATGGCTTCAGTGCAGTGAGAACAGTTGCAGCCTTTATGCAAGTAAAGCATTTCTCCTGAAACGTTTGCAGGGAAGACTACTGTATTGTGCAGGAACCTGGGAGTGAAACTGCCTGGAAACGAATAGCTGGGAAGGTCACCTCCTCTAAATCTTTTTTTTTTTTTCCTCATTCCAGTGTAACTACACAATCTACGGATTTATATTGTGAACAATGAGGGGGTTTAAATGAGGTTTAGTTTTACATTCCTGTTAGTGAATCCTCAAACTTAGTAATAAAAGCAGAACATTTTTACTTATTTCCTCTTAAGCTGTAAATATGTCTGATTCAGCAGTGTCTTGAGATGATTTGTCAGGATGAGAAAATAAGTCACATCCCTCTTCCTCTTGGGATTAATAGAGAACAAGAATAATCCTGTACCCATAATATTATTTCAGTTGGGCTTGCATAATGGCCTGGAAATGGTTATACTCAATGCAATGCTTTGTAATAATGATGTTTCATCCTTTGAAGTTAGGTTAGTTCATGTCACAATGTCAGATCTGCATAAATAATAAAACACACACACCCCTCCAGTTTTTCTTAACTAGCCTTCTTTTGCTGGTCCAAGTTTTGCTACAGTCGATTAGAAGAGAGTGGCTTTTAATGCTCTTATCCAGCAGCATTACAGCCCAAAAAGTCCCGTCTCACATTTGGTGTGTTTGCATGTCAGTGTGTGGCTGAGGGTTTAGGAAGATCCTGGTGTTTCTAAGAAGTCTTGCTGTGTGCATGCCTGTGCTCAAAGTCTCTGCAGAGCATGAGTAATTCTACCAAAATCATTGTAGCTGACCCTCTCCATGAGCCAAGGTTTTCCACGCATCTGGGCCCTTACTCCTGGCTTTCATTAAAGAAAGTGAGGGAAATCAGGCCTCCTATAATTACTTACAATCTGTGAGCTAGGCACATATGTAAATATTTTCAGGGTCACAACTTAGCTCTTTACTTTTAATATACTTTGTTATTAGTAATAGGTTTTGAAGAGATTGAAAATCCCACCCATAAGTTTCTGTAGTGCCAAGCCTGCTCAGCCTTGACCTCTGCTCCCAGTGGTATCATTGGATTTACTGTTGACTTCAGCAGAAGCAGTCACAGCAGGTCTGAGTGTTTTTGAAAACCCTTTCCCTGTGTTTTTCTGTGTAAAACTCATCACTGTAGCTGCCAGATTATATGATACTAGGGTTTAAAATGACTTAAGAATGAAATCAAACTGATAAGAAGGCTAAGTTGTAATAAAGCTAAGCAAGGTAAACTTGCTTTCTTTCTAAGACAAAGTGACTTTCACAAGGTTTTGATTTTCTCTGGCCCAAGTGGAAAAGCAATTGAGTTTGGTTCAGTGTGTTGCATAAGTGTGTTGACACTGCTTCAGGAAAGCCTGAGATGACGTCCTGCACCCACTACCATGAAGGCTTACCCTGGGCACGTGGGACCAGGTGAGGGGAGCTGGAGCCCACTTTGGGGACTTGGTTTCAATTTCTCTCTGTTCCCCCTACCACAGGGTGTGAACTTGGGAATCACGAGTTACGCCCATATTTAGTTACTAATTCTGCCCAAGATGTGTCACTAGTTTTCCCACTGCCAGAAGTTCTTGACAAATAGGAAATAGAAGGTCTGGGGGCTCAAATAGAATAAAGAGGGTCCACATCTCCCTCCCAGACTCCCTGCATGTATTGCATTAGGGAAAAAGGCAAACTAGAATTGTCATATCTCCCCATGGCAATAGAAGTATAAATCCATAAAACATTGTGTGGCACTCAAATACTGCAGCAATTAAGTCCTTCTGTAGTTACCTATGCCCTGGCTGGTGGTACTGCTGTGGTAAAAGCCTCCATGCTCACATCTGTTTGCAGATGTCCTCTGGAGCAGGGTGGTCTCTTGCTGCAAGAGTGATGATAAATACTTAGCTTTTACGGATTAGATTATTCCTCACAACTTGTTCTCTGTTTCACTGGAGGTCAGCTATACTCATCATCTATTTGGATTTTCTCCCCTGGGCCTGTATTTGTTTTTTTGCAATTAAACCAGATCCTTTGTTCTGTGGTGTCAGCAGATAGGAGTGTTCCTCCAGGCAACCACGAAGACAGAAATGTGTAGGCAAGGCTGTTGCCTGTCTGCAGCTTTCTGCTCCTCTTCTCCCATCAACAGCTCCCTGTGCACGATACTGACTTCAAGGGGTGCTTGTGTCCTCTCTACACCATCCACTTCTCAGTTCACCTCCCCTTGAGAAGAGAGTGCAGATGTTATAATCCTCTGGTAAGCCCTAAAACTGGCAGGATTTTTGTGTTTGTTTCCATCCTTCTGTTTTATTTTCATAAGCCTATAGATTGACTCTATCTCTCTTAAAGGTCTCTGGGCTGAGAGATTGCTATTCATCCACTTTTAATTAAAGCAATATAGGGAATTAGGCTTTTCACAGGGGTGATTCTGGTGATGGCTCTGTTTTTGTTAATTTTCCTCCCATACGAGCACATGCTTGGAAGTGTGAGTTGGCGCTTAAGCTTTTTAATTACCAGGGAGTGAAATTACTACATTATGGTGAATTGATTCCTTTGCAAAGGAAAAACTGTTTCTTGGCCGCTGCTGCGTGCAGTAGTGGAACAAAGAGAGGAGGGTTCACCGCTGCAGCCTCAGAGGACGGGAGGGTGGCGGATGCAAGGAGGGAATAAGGATTTGGACATCAGAGCACTGAGGTGTTTGGTGGGGCGCTCAGGGTGATCTGTGATTTTTGCAGTGGGGTTTTGAAGGGGTGGAGGTGGTGGGAGCCCAGTCCCTCACCCTGGCAGTGTCCAGCTGTTTCCCACAGGAATCTGTTTTAGATTAGGCTGCCAAAGGCACAGTTTCTCTTGACCTTGGTACCATACTAGAAGAGTGTGGCTATAGGACTGAGGATGTCCAGAGAGCCAAGTACTGCTCTTCCCAGGTGATTTATGGTTTCTCATTCCCATTCTGTCCTCCTTCAATGCAATGCTCTCAGGCTCATAAAACAGAACTTCATGCAAGCAGAGGCTGGTGCAGACAGGGAACCTCCCATTGGCATATGGGAGTCACAATCTGGTATTTTTCTGTATCTTGGGGGAGACAATGAAATCCTCCTCCCCAAGAATATGATTATTTTGGGTGAGCAAGTGAAGGACCTTGAGAACAGGTTTCAGGCTGACCTAAGGAAGCAGCTGGCTCTTCAGCCTGGAGTGTTCAAATTATGTCAGGGTAGTTTTACAGTGTGAAAGACTCCAGCAGGAAATTTTCAGAAGAGCCCAAGTGTCATCTGACCCTGACTCCTGTTTTCTGAAGTGTCAGTCTGTTCCTGGTGTGTGTTTGTGCATGTGTGTTTGGAAATTTGACTTCTGTTTCAAATTGGTTAGCTATTTTAATACAATGGAAGGAAAACTATCACCCCAAGTGGCAGTATGCATGCAGGAAAACCTATATTTACTTGTGGACCCTTGGGGAGAGGGGATAATCCTCTTCAGTCTCATCGACATCTGTCTCTTGCCTCTGTGCTTGCACGTAGCTTGTTTCCGGCACAAGGACACAGCTTCTCTTGGCTTCCTCAGCCCCATGAGCCACACACAGGTCCTTGTGGTGCTGCACAGTAGCCAGTGCGGGTGTTTTGTGTCCCTTCCTGAAGTGCTTTGGGTCCATCTCAATGCCAGCACGTGGTGAAGGGACTGTCAGACTGTCCCTTCCGTGCTCATCTCTTTTTTTTCCCTCTCATCTGTAGCTTGAGATGATGCACCAGGGGCTCACTGGTGCTCCATGTGTTTCTGATCTCGTGGTGCAGCTGGGCTGGTTTCTCACTCACAGCAATGAGACGCCGGCTCCGATGTCACTCGCTTTGGTTCTGATCCATACGAGTCCTGGGGCCAGGCTCTGTTCTTATTAATGGCTTTTCCATTTGGAAATATGTGCTTCTCTTTCTGCAGTGTTTCCCTATTGCAGTGCCTGGAAAGGGCCACGAAAAATTTTTTATTTTCCCAATTTGCAATGCCTGGGGTTCCTTGGAGGCTCTGGGTTTATGCTGTGGTTTGTTACTGATGCGGTTTCCTGGGGGTTATAAGATGATCTAAAGCAATCTGACTTGTTGAGCTGACTCAGAAGTGACCCTCCTGAACCACTCCCAGGCAGCTGAGCTGTCTTCAGATCTGACTGCAGGAGACTGATGTGCTTGTCATTAAAAATAAA
The DNA here is from genome assembly GCA_013397795.1 of Orthonyx spaldingii. Taxonomy (NCBI): domain Eukaryota; kingdom Metazoa; phylum Chordata; class Aves; order Passeriformes; family Orthonychidae; genus Orthonyx; species Orthonyx spaldingii. The sequence goes on along the minus strand of VZTJ01002933.1, from coordinate 3,418,498 downwards.
ATGTTCTGTATGCTTTCAAAATATCAGAAATTTGTTAGATTCTTTGGTTTTTTATTTCCAAAAAGCTCACGTCACTGCCCTCTTTTTCAAGTAATAGTTTAATTAATCTTCAGTGCAGTATCTGAAATGCACCTGTTTTACCCTCTTGGCACATGAACAAAAATTTATAAAATATGAGCTAAAATAAGCAATGTGGAAAACAGAGTCATCCAGAGAAAAATTTAAAAACCCGCCTCCTGAACAAGACAAACACCTGTGAAAAAGATCCGTCTGGTACTTTTCCTGGATAAATAACATAAAAAATAAGGTGGTGAATAAGACCTAAACTTTTCTTCATGTCCTAAATGTGCTGAATCTGCTTCCTCCTTCCTTGTCATAGTGCATTGGAAAGGTGATTTTGGATTGCCTGAGGAGGTGGGGACTCTCCACTTTGGAGGTCTGTAACTACAGGTTAAACAGACTTCTCCAGGAGTACCATAGGTAGAGTTGATTATGCCATGAAACAGCGTAATGGATTTGCTGGTCTCTTGAGCTCTCATGCTGTGTTTCTGTGATTTGGTTTGCTTCTTTGGAGCTATACGGTGAAAAGATTGTGATGACGATTAATTCAGAGTGCGCAGCAATTGGATGTGAAGGGTCAGTAGTTTGTGGTTGTTATATCTCAACCTCAAAAAGAAGGATTTTAGTCTACCCAGTGGTAGAAACTTGTCAAAATCTAATGTTTTCCTAAGCTACTTCTGGTTTTTAATCAAAACTTCATGATTTCTGGACAACACCACTCTGATTTGTAAGTGGCACCAGCATAATTTGTGTCACCACAACACCAGTCCCTCAGTTGCATCTGCTCTTTCAAGTGTGTGTGTATGAATACTGCATTCAGAAAGCCTCGTGTCACAGAGCAATCATTGTAGCAGTTGCAAGAAATACTTTTATTTCCTCCTCCTTGTCTGTCTAAAAGGAAAAAGCCCAATCTTTCAAATCCATCTACAGCCACATGGTTTTATGTAACTCAGCAGGAAATACTCTTTTTTCTGCCTTGAGGATGAGTGCAGTGGAACGTTCTGCTGCATCGCGTGGCCTGTTGGGTGCCTGAGAAATTTCTCTGCTGGGCTCCACTGGTCCCACTTCCCTTCTCTTTCCAAACCCATCCCTACATTCACAGAATCTTAGTAGTAGTTGAATCTGGCCCACCATTGCTGTGGCAAGTATAGCATCACCAAGCTGCTGAACAGGCAGCCTTTGATGCTCTGTATTTCTTGCAGTCAGGTAATTCTGAGATATGACCTAGATTTTGTTTTGCACGGGTGCCCAGTGTTAATTCAGGTGCTTGGCACTTCTCTGCTATTTATTAACATGTTCAAAAGCCACAGTGGAACCTAGCATTTTGCTTGTGGGCAAATTAATCTCAGGGACTGTCTTGTGTTTGTATTGCACCTGGGACAGTGGGTTTCTGCTCTGGGAATAAACACTTTGGGAAATACCTTCTGATTCTTTGCAAGAGAACCACTCCTCTTCAGCCATCTCCCCTGCCCTCAAGCTGCTGGTTGGGCAATGGCATCTCCACCGTGCTGATCCCAAGAAGGTGACCCACTCTTACCCTGCACAGGGAAGAAGAGAGGGCTGGTTCTGCCTAAATCAGCATGGAAAAATATTATGCGGGGTGAGGCTGAATTCCATCCAAACATAAATAGAGTAGCATGCCCCAGAATATCTTCTTGGTCTAAATCTTGCTCAGAAGTTGAAAGTCCCAAGTACCAATAAAGTCACTGACTAATGAACATTACTCAGTTCCTTTGGGTGCTTGTCTAGGGGCACTCATAGTTTCCAGTCATACGATTACTCCTTTTTTACTTTAAGCCATCCTGTTTTCCTTTAGTCTTTCAGCCTTAAAGAAACATTGAGTAACTCTGTGTTCTGCTTCTTAATGGCAAAGTCAAGGGATTCCAGAGGCATGGATCCTTTCCTGCTACCTGGAAACACCTTCTTTATCTCAGTGCCAGCTGATGTGTTAGTTTCCTGGTTTATTTTCCATCACCTTTTCCGAGTCTCTCTTTCTCAGCCCTTTTCCACTGGAACCATAAACAGATTGGGATTTTCCAAGAAGTGTGTGTCTTAGATACGCAGCGGAGATGAATCGGCACCAGGACATCTGCTCTGCACAATGGGTTTTTGATGATGAGACAGGAAGGGATTAAAATCTAAACCTGAACTATGGCAATGATCTCAGTAAAAGCTTTAGGGAAGGCCAGCCCTGGTTTCTGGACAGTTCATTCTTGACTGCCAGTGGAGGTACAAAGAACAGCCAGCCTCCAGACGAGTCATTAGCTTGGCACATGAGGAACCTTCAATTCAGTTCCTTGTGGTGTCTTGCAGGAGTTTACCTGCAGGAATAAATGTCTACATTGTACATGAGACCTGTGAGTTCTTGAGCTGCCATTGACACCTGTGACACCTGTCTGAATGACACCAGTGTCCCGTGTCATTCAGAACTGCAGCACTGCTCCAGCATTTAGGGACTTTCAGCATCCAGTCACATCGCCCAGGACCTCATGCCCGGGGTTGTGTCTTTGGAAGGGCAGTGGCTCTGCTGAGAGGTCTGGCACTTCTGTAGCAAATGGAGCTTCTGGTGTTGTGATTTCAAGTATGCAACCCATAGCCTCAGCTAAATTCACTCCTGCTGTACCTGAGATACAGATACACATCCATGGACCATGACTCTTTTAGGAAGTTGTGTGACTTGGAAACTTGTTTCACACATTCAAATCAGAATGTGGGTCCATGGTGGCCTGTGCTGAGTCTCTGAGTGGCAGATGAGCCATTTCACTCTGACCTGGGTTCAGATGATCTATATTGGTCTGCTGGTAAAGGGAGATGTGCTGCCTGCTTCCTAAATCTGGCCCAACTATTTATTTTTCACAGAACTAACACCAAAGTATGCGTGGACTACACAGCAGCTGCCCCGAAATTTACTGGGATGTAGTTTCTGCAGTAATGATCTACAATTCCTGACACCTGTCACAATCCCATTCGGTGGCTGTGCCATGCTGGTATATTTGACTTATGTCATTGTGGGCATTGCATAAAAGTATCACCCATCAGTGAAATAACTTCATCTGTGGAATCCAGCACAGTGAATCTTGGATGGTAACAATACACCTCAGGTGGTGAGTAGGGATAAAGAAGAATCCCACATCCAATTGACCATGACAAATCCAATTCAAACTGCAAAGGGATATTTTTCCTCCCATTAGGCAGAATGTGATTAATTTCCCATGTGGAAAATTGTTCAACACAGACGTGCTCGTAAATTATGGCTTAAGAGATCCTATTACTTTCAGATCCATCAAAACCTACTGTGCCTCCCAAAATAGCAATAAGAAGATAATTATATTAACAGCCTTTCTTGCTATTTGATGTATAACTAACATAGGCTGTAAGCTTATTTTCTGCCAGGTTGGAGCCTTCATTTAAGGATGGATGCTTTGGTATTTGTGGACATTAACAATGATCCTTGGTTTCTGAAACTTGAAATAAAAGTGTTACAGGAAAGTTTTTAAAATAGGGGATTGAAAGCTAATAGGTGTCAATGAGCCTGCGTTTTAAAACAGGGCATCCTCTGGGGATGAAGACTTAAAAACTTCCTATCTGAAAAGATACATGGATTTACCAGCAGGGATTCTTGAATGATCTGTTCTAGGAGGTGCTAGTGATGTAAGTGTCTTGGCTGATCATGAAATTCACTTAGGATGCTCAAATTAAGAGCTGACTGAAAAACATTGGAGGAGGATCTCATAATATACACAGTAAAAAGGCAGCTTGGTGGTGATAAGCACAAAGCAGTGGAGAGGGCATAGGGGGAGAAGAACCACTGCAATCTAGGAAGGAGGTTTCAGTAGCTCTGAGGGAGTTTTCATGAAAATTGCAGCTCAGCAGTCAGCAGCAGTCCAAAAGCCAGAGGTGGTGTTAAAAAGAATTAGACAAAGAATGGGGAACAAAACCCAGAACTTCAGCTGTAGAAATCCAAGATTTCCCCATGTTGTGAATACCGTGTGCAGGTCTGGTGTTGCCTCTCAGAAAGTGTACATAATAAAGTAAGGTGCTGAGAAGGATAACAGAGGTGATTACAGAGGTGAATTGACTTTTGTAGGACAGGAATAAATAGACTAAAAGTCTTCAGTCTTGAACAAGGTGATTGTTTGGATAGAGTAGAAGTTTGTGAAATCACCAAAAATTTGAAAGAGTGAGGAAAACACGATTAATTTTATTTCTCAGAATGCAAAAACCAGGTGCAGCCTATGAAATCTGAAAAGCAAGCTTAAAGTGAACAAAAGGAAGTGAAATGAAATCACAGGCTGTGTGATTAAATTACGAAATTCATTTCCAGAGGACTCTATAGGGACCACAAAATCTGTGGCCTCAGAAATGCACTAGAGCAGTTTCTATAGGATGAAGCCAACACTGGTTGCTAAAAGTTATTTTCTAATTCCCAAAATGTCTAAGCTCTGCTATGTGAGAGTAAGAGAGTGTGTATCAGGAGAAGGATCCCATTACATATATCCTGTTCTTGAATTTCTTGCTTATCTTTTGCTGTCCACTCTTGTAGACAGGGAGCTGGATTACAGAGATCTTTGTCCCGATCAAACACAACACTCCTACACCACTGCAACAAAATGGATTAAACCTTCTGTCCCGTTTTAGTACCAGCAGTGGAGCTGCATTCTTGAACTGCTGCAGCTAAACACATAGATAGTGATCCCCCATCTAGAGGTGGAGGAGATGGCATCTGTCCATTCTTGACCTTCTGCTGGGAGATCACAAGTCTGCAGACAGGACCACCTCAGAGGGGTTATCTGAGGTACCCAATAGTGTGACTTTGTATCTCCATGCAGACCTGAATAGCACTGCACACCAGGACACAAAGGCAGCAGCGTTTGGGGAGTTGCCATTCCTGTGCGGTGGCACAGGGAGAGAAAGACAGGTTTGTTTGTGGCGTGGATTTTCTTAGCAGTCAGTCCCGTTTGGCGGCTCAGTGTCTCTGTGGCTTCAAATGCAATTAATCAGGGCCCAAAAGGGTCATTACCAGCTCACATTCCTAGTTCAGATTTCTGTGCCTATTTATGTTAGTGTTTTTTCTTTAATTTAGCAATAAAGTTGGGGTTGTTTTCATGTTTTTATGCTGCTGGCCCAGCAATCCTTATTAAAAATAAAAAAATAGCAAAACATTAGTTTCCAGTCCACCTTTTTTCTTCTCCTTGGGAAATGAAAAGCCCATATTAACTGTGAAAGGGAAACAAAAGTGTGCATGGTCCCAGGGTCTTGGTGTCACCTTGGCTGAAGACACTTTTCCTTTCATGGGGTGAATAATTGCTCAGAGCATTAATCTCTGAAAGAGGCTTTTTATTCTGCAGTGGGCAAAGCTGCTGACATCTGACAGTGCTGTTTCCTCCTTTGATCACACATAAGCACCTTGCTGAACCCAGGAGAGGGCAGCCCTGCAAAGCTGGGGATGCTCAGCATACTGAGGTCCAGGGCAGCAGCTCTGTCCTCTTGCAGCCTTAACACTACATTTACTTGCACGTGGATGAACTGAGAGGAGTTTTTCAGATTGTCCTCCACTGTCTTCTGGCAGCAGCCGGCACTGCTAGTGCCAAGTCACACTTGAGCGCAGTTTGCATGAAGTGGCCTGAGCTGGAAGTAGCTGACGTGCTCACACACGGAGGAGCTGGGTGTGAAGGAGGCTGGTTATCAGATGAGTAATTATAAAATCATTTCCCTGTTCCTGTGCATTGGCTGAGCCGTGATAAGTGCTGGGGCGAGCGCTTGGAGTCGTGCAGCCGAGGTGGAGCAGTCTGAGTGAGCTTTCCTGTCCCTTGGAAGCCGAGTGACCACACACTGGCTCATGTTGGTGCAGGCTACTTGTGCCCACATGGACCATCGTGTCCCCTGCCTGCCGCAGGAGTGGGTTATCCTGCATCCATGAGCTGGGGAGGGACAGTAGGGATGGCTTCATGGTCAAGAGTTAAGAGAGGAGGTGCTACGGGGTGGCCTGGCCACAGACCTGACCCAAAGGCTGTTTCATCAGGCAATGTGATGTGGTGGGTTCACCTTGGCTGGACATCAGGTGCCCGTCAAGCTGCTGTATCACTCCTCTCCTCAGCAGGACAGACAGGGAGGCAATAATACAGGAAAAAACAACTTGTGGGTCAGGATAAAGGCAGTTTGATAAAGTGAAAGCAAAGATCATGTGTGGAAGCAAAGGAAAACAAAAGGTTATTCTCTGCTTCCCATCAGCAGGCAATGTCTAGCCACTTCCCTGGAAGTGGAGCTTCATTATGTGTAATGGTTGCTCTGGAAGACAAGTGTCATAAATAATGAATGACCCTCCTTTCTCCTCCTTTCTCTCAGCTCTTACTACTGAGAAGATGTCATATGGTTTGGAATATATCTTTGGTCAGCTGTCTTGGCTATGTCCCCCCCACCCAAGATTTTGCCCACCCCAGCCTTCTGGTGGTGGTGAGGGCAGTGTTAGAGAGCCAGCAGTGAGGCTATGTGAGCACTGCTTCTGGAGCAGCCGAAACACTGGGGTGTTACCAACTCTAGCTACAGAGACAAAGCACAGCACCTTCCTCTGCTGCCTCTCCATCTCAGCCACATGCAATCAATACCTGTGGGCACAAGTCCCAGCTGGGTTATTGCACTGCAGGCTCAGAAGAGGCAGGGCAAAAGGTGCAGGTCTGGCGTCGAAGTTGGCACAGGTTGGTGCAAAGGTGACTGCACCAGTCAGAGCCTCAGCATGTGCTGGAAATAAAAGTGGCTATCTCCCTTCTCCTGAAACACAGAAACTGGTCATCCATGCTTTAAAGTACATTCTTGTGAGCCTTTGAAATAGCAGTAGCTTTATCAGGGATCAGAGCAGGCAGGGAGGAAATCCCTACCAGGTATTGTCTTACTAACACTTAAAAGTAAGACATATTGAAGAGATGTGTCTGGAACCAGAGGATGATGTCTGTGGTTTGAGATGGTGCCTTGGTCTGCAGATGAGCTTCTTGACTCAGGGGCCAGCCAGTTTTGATCTGGTTGTCGTTCAGCAGCTTCTTCTGTACCTGTTGTCACCTAGTGAAAATTCATCTTAAAACTAGTGAGCAGTTTCACTTGGAGGACTCCAGGGGAGCACTTTGATTTAGGAAACAATAACAGTGCTCTGTTTTGCTCAGCACAGGGGATTTCATTTCTTACTACAGCTCTCTGAAATCCTAGCTGGTGAGTTCCAGTCTCTGACAAGCACAGACAACTAGTTTTCTTGCTGCTGTGATGTTTGTTTGTTTAATTTCTGTGTTAGTTGGTGCCTTCCAAATTCCACAGCTGCTCTGTGGAGCACTGTCCCTGCCAATCTGACTGCTGAATTTCACCTCATACAATATGGGGCATGTGTAACCTGGCAGCTGACTTAATCAAGGTCTTCCACTGGAGAGAGTTCTGCCTCTTTTGTGGCAGAAATTTAGAATCTGTTTTTGATTAGAATAAATGAACAGGAAGATTTTTCTGGTCCTAGATAGCAGGGTAGATGCATTTTCATTCTGCATGTGATCAGCAGAGGATCTAGGGACTGGCTTTATGGCTTTCATTAGTATGTGCTCATTTTGTGACCTTGTGATGCCACCTTTGCATCCCTACCCCTCAATTTCCACTTGTAAGAATACACGCTGTGGCACCGCGTTATTGCATGACCAACCTCCCTGTAATAATAACTTTCATCTGTGTGGTGTGAGTGCAAATATTATTTTATTCACAGCGCCAGTTCTCAACCAGCTTAAGGGTGGAGTCTCCCAAGCAGTGTTACTGCCCATCACACCAGAGGATGTGGCTGGGACCTCACTGTGCTTTTCCAGTGTAGTTTGGCAAGGGTGTGGTGCACATCCATCTCCCTGCAATGACCCTGCTGTAGGGTCTCTTACCCCAGTGGATGTAGCCCAAAGGCTCCCTGTCGACGAGGCTGGTGCTGGCTCAGGGCCTCTGAGGTAGTGTCTCAGGCTTAGTGTCACACCAACTCCTGCATGAATGACAGGTCCCATAAGACAGTGCAAATGTTTTAATAGGCTCTGTTCCTTAAGGCTCCAGCTTTAAAAGATTGAGGTGGGACCATATGGTCCTTTCCTGAGGCTCCATAGCACTAAGTGTCAGTAGAAAGACTCCTTGTGTCTTTACCAGACCCCAGTGAACAAGGTGGTATTTGATGTGGGTTTGGAAAGAGCAGAGGAAGAGTTTTGCTAGTGTAGCTACAGGGGCATGGTCTGGCCCATTAGAAAGAGTATTTTTTATTGTTAAAGTGGCACAAAGGCATTTGAGAGGGTCTTGCCTTTTCCTGCTTGGGGTCAGGCGCTGAAGTAGCTCAGATGAAACAACCATTTTCACCAGCAAATGCGTAATACCCACAGGAACTGCTGCTTCCCAAACTTGTTGGGCCAATGTACAGTGATCCACATCATTCCAACTCTGCCCAGGAAGTGAAAGGTACTCTGGGACATAGCTCTGCAGACTGTCTGTGGGGCCCTAAGGATTTGGAAATCACAGGTTAGGAGCACTAACTACCTTGATGAAGGCAGGACAGTGGCACCAGCTGACACAGGAGGAAAACCAAGTGTTTCAGCAATGAGATGTAGTGGTTGATGTTTCTCTGGCCATTTTGGTATAGGATCTAGATAGTTTGATGATTATTTATGCCTTAGTGGTTTTGCACATTGAATGACTTGGCCCTGGATATTTGGAAATGAATCCTTTTGGAGGATGCTCAACAAAATGAAACAAAGAGTGCAGTGGATGTGGTTCGTATCTTAGGGGAGAAGCATGCTTAGGTAAGGATGATGCTTTTGATCTGCATAGGCTTTTCTGGTTTTCTATGCCTTTTGCTCCCAGCATAGCAAAGATTATGCAAAGAGCAGGACACTCCTGCATCCTCTGTGTGGGGAAACCCTGCTGTTTCCTAAGGCATTGTTTCTCAGCTGTTTTGAAAACCTGACCCTCTTCTGGGTCCTTGTCTCTGTGGGGCTCGGAGTTATCATCATGTTGGGTCCTCCAGGTGAGGGTGTGCCAGGTGCTGGTGTTGCTGGCTGCAAGTGTGAACACCCTCCTCCCTCTGCCCTCAGACACACTGACTGCTTTCTGCAATTAAGAGCCCTTGTCTGTTTGCAGGATAATGTGGCACTTGCAACCAGCAATTACACACGAGTTCACTTTCCACCTCGGAGAAGCTGAGCTGTATAGTTTGAGAAGGCACCGATTTCACTGCAGGAATTGAAGGCCTGACCCACTGAATCAACACTTCCAACTTTTTACAACCACTCACAGACTGGGAATTTCAGTTTTAAGAGGTCTGGGGGCCTGTGCTCACACTGAGATACTCCTGAGTGGGGTACATGCTTTACTTTGCTGTACTCTGGTGGTAAAGTAGTTTTAAGTGAGGTGATGGATCTCTGGGTTTGCTGTTGCTCACAGACCAATGCACAGGGAGCAGCCCTGCAGTGAGAAAATTGAAAGGATAACTTTGTGCAACTTCTGCCTGCCCTTTCCAGGCCAAACTGTTTATAGTTTGCCTACACTATGATTCCTGCTTTGCTTTGGAGAGGTGGGAAATTTGCAACTGGGACATCTGAAGAGGAGATTACAGCAGCAAGGGGTTGTTTGGGTGATAGCAGCAGGACACAGAGCAATATGAAATAGCTCCTGGCTTATGCAAAACACTCTACAAACAGAGCTTGAGATTTGCACCCCATGGCCCCCATTTGTCACTCCTGAATTTTGGTATCGGTGCTCATGGCTCTTCTCCTTCCCACTGTGCCTGATGCTTGAATTCCCAAAGTGTTTACTGGCAAAGCTGCTCTAGAGCTGATGTCCCTGGAGGATGATAGCCACCCCTCCAGATGCTGCAAAACAGCCAGGTTCAGAGGCAGGAGCTCTTTGGAAGGGAATCCAGCCTCACCACTTGCCTGTCTTTGCTTTCCCTTTGTAATTATTCACATAAGGACATATTCTGCTTATCACTTCTAATGGAGGAAGATTTCTCTTCCTGGTGATACTCTTTTATACAAGCCATGTTATTTCCCATGCTTTACTCCTTCTCAGTGAATTTCTTTAACGTTGCAGCTTATGCACGTTAAAAACAGGATCCAAGGGCAGGAGGACACTGTCCCTACCATCCCCCACATCTCAGGGCAATATTGTTATTGCTTGTGTGGCTTTCCTGGCTGCCCCATCTGTCTCCATCACCTCTGGTCACCTTCCATAGCAATTCCTGCTGATTAACAAAGGCCTTTATCAGCTGAGGCTCTTTGGCAAGACAAGTTCAGCCAACAGTTCTGACTGTGTCATGAGTTTCTACGTATTAAAAAAGTCCTTCCCCCTCCCACCGGTGGAAACACTATGAATCATTTCCCTCCCCTTTCTTTGTCAGGAGCAAATGCCATCAGTGTTAGGACCCTGGCACTGACTTTCTGACTCCAGGAAATCATGGATGAAACAATCCATGGAAACTGGAATCCCCATTTAAAAGCAAGGCATTATTTTGTAATGAACACACCTCCCTTCTGGTTGCTATCAGATTTCCATCTGATTGATAATTACATGTACTTCCATGGGAAAAATATATTTTTTTTTGTTCTATTCCATAGTGTTGTGCTGTTGATTTGTCTGTTTTACACTGCAAGGTGGCAGTGCATGTTTAAATGCTCCAGTTGGGAGACAGATTGTGTGTCAGGTGCCTGAGAGTTTTGGAAGAACCCTGAGGTGGATGTCACAGCTTAAATAGGGGGAGTTTGTGTCATATTTGATTGCAGAGCTGTGCTTATTTGGTGTATAAAATAATTCAAACAGCCATGTGTAAGAATTAGAAGCCTTCATAAAAATGCCTGAACAGCAAAAAAGTTTTATTTACACTGGAAGAAACTGCTTAGCTCAAAAGGAGAACCTGTAACTGCATGAGGGCTAAATTCTTTATTTTTGTTTACTGATTTAACTGATGCAGTGTAGCTGCAAAGAGTCTGACCTAATCTCCCAAGTATATCTGAGAAGTACATCTTAGGTTGATCATATTGCTTGGCAATGCATACAGACCTGGTACCTCCCAGGTTTTCAGGTAAAAAAGGCAGAGAACCAACAGCACAGTAACAGGAACAACATGAAGAGGCAGAAGCAGGAGCTCTTTCCTGCTCCTGGGAGACAGAACTGATAGAACCTCCACAGCTGGAGCTTCTGTAGTCAAAGGCAACACATGTCTCTGTTAAACATATATCAGATGAGACATTAGTGTATTTTTAATGCTCCCATTAGTCTTCAGGCTGTCCACTTAGAATATTTATAATATGGCTTGCTTCACATACTGCATTCTGAAGTGTGGTGATGGTACTTCAAATTCAAGATTCAATGTCAGTATGCATTTGTCCGTCATCCCTTTGATAGTGGGTTTGGTCTCTTCTTAGTCTCCGTCAGAGGCTGTTTGCATTGAACAGTTGTTGTCCTTAGGCCAATCCATCACCTAGGCATACCTGGAAATGAAACTCAAGCTCAATCAGAAATTAAGACCAAGAGGTGAATCTGTCCTCTGGCAGATTTGGAAAGGAGCTAAAAAAAATTTCCTTGCCTCCTTGTTTCCCCTGGAGCAGCTGCCGCTCCCTGCCTGGCTCCAAAGAAGCAGCAGAGCTGGCAGCTCAGGGCTGAACCACTGGCACAATGGTGGGAAGATCACAAAGGCATCTCTAGAAGGTTTCAAGGCATAGATTTGCAGCACCTCTCCTTGGCAGTGAAAGGTGTGATCAGGGGATTTGCTTTAGAGGCTGTCTTAGAGCTTACAAATCACCAGTCAAGGGCAGTGGCTGCTGACAGCTGGCATCTGCTGTGATTGTAGGGGCTGTGTACCGTATGTCCCCCTTTCTGAAGAGGAAAGACAGGATTCTCCTGCTAGGCATCTCCTCAGGGACTCACAGGGTTTCTTTGCCTGGTGGTGTCTGGTGCTGTCCTGCCTCAAGACCGTGCTCCACCGTGTCACCAAGGCCCCCAAGAGCTGGGCTTCTTCCCTGTGCAAACCACATCCTTGGCTATTACAAAGCATTAGACTGTGGACTCTTCTGGTGTGCTCAGCACAGGCCTGTGGGCTAATGGGAGCACCAGGGTGTTTGGATGCATTTAAACTGGTTTATTCTTGGGCCTTGTTCATGGCACTTGTTAAAAGTCTATGTTACGCCAATTGTGAGGTTATGCAGGAATAAAGGGATATTCTGGGGATACTTTTAAGCTTGCAGAATCAGCAGCTGCCAGATAGACAGTCTCCTGCGTAGCTTTATTATTCCCACTTTGTGCACCCGCTGTGTATGCAGGAGGAAACTTAGGTCTTGTGAGAGAAGAGGTGTGTGGTCACGAAATTAAAGACTACATATATATATATACACACAGAGATGAAGGGATGACTTAAGATGTCCTCTACTATGTTAAACCTGATACTTTGCCTCTTATCCATATTAATTTCCTAGAAATAATATTTTCTTTAAAGAAAAAAATGATAAAAATAAATACTGTTATCCTGCATTAGCAGCAGGGTTGGAGCCCTGTATCTTTCCCACATCTCTCTTTCCAAGTGCTGCTGTCCTCGGAGCCCTTCCTAACATGTGCCAGACCTCCCTTGGCCCTGTCCAAGCCTGGCACTCCAGTGAATGAAATATTTGCATGAGGCAGTGTCATCTCATGTAACCTATGACTTCCCATCTGAATTGAGACAGACTTCCTGTTCACTTCCTAGCTGGGCTGCAGCATGGTTAAAAGCTGCTCATCCTTCTGTAAAACGGGGCTGTAGTGCCTGAGGAGGCTTAAAAGAGCTGCAGTAAAATTCAGGAGAGAGGAAGCAGCACTCTGTGTACTCACAAAGAATAGATCCCTTCCTTAGAGATGTGGCTTGTCCCAGAGGAAAAGCCAAGTGGCACATAAACCACTACTCCACCCTCGTGAGGAAATTGCCTGGGCTGTTCTGCATTTACCAGCCACCTTGGAACTTCCCCACTTGATGATGGTGCTGGGTGAAATGCTCCCTTCCAGTGCCATCCAGAGGACTCCTTGCTGACTGATGTGCTCCTGCTGCCCAGCTTTCTGCCTTCCTTGGATTTATAGTGACCCTACCTCCTTTGTTAGGCAAAGCTTTCCATTGATGGGATCTGCACTCACTTGGAGAAGGAAAGAGTGTACAACATGGGTCTCTCACATTCCCTTCTTTTTCCAGTCCTGTGGGACCTCCCTTGCTTTCAGAGGAAGACCAGGAAAAAAGGGGGAACAGGAGAGAGCAGTAGTAACTTGCACTGCATCTGCAGTGAATCCTGCTGGTCGGTTGTGGTGGCTTTGACTGAGCTTCTGTCAGCGTGGTCTGTCTTCCCAGACAAGGGGAGAAGCTGGGCATTTGGGAAGCTGTCCCTCCTTCGAGGTACTTCAGTGACGCTGTCAATGAGACTTCTCTGTCTGAGGACCTCCAGAATTTGTGAAGGGGTCGCTCCTTGCTGCCCATCAGAACTGGATGTGTTTGCGGAGTGTCCTTGTTTTTCTTCGTGTTTTTGCTTTGTTGACCGCAATTCCATGGTGCTCTAAAATACCCAGTCTTCTCCAGGTCTCAGCTTTGAATACCGTACTGGACTGGGCAACCACAGATCTTCCCCACTGGCCTCATTGAGCCATTTCCATCTTCCAGTAGTAGAAGAAGAATCTTCCTTTTGCTGACAGGATAAAAATGGAAGCACCTTCTGGGCTTTTTTTTGTCCTAACACCACAGTCATCCTGATATTTTCCATCTCCATTTAAGGACTGAATTAAGATTCGTCGTATCCTGGGGTCTTTTTTGTGCTCTGTTTAATATAACATTCTTTATTATTACTTTTAGAAAAGCTGAGTTGCATTTACAGGAGATCTTTCATGTGTTTAAGTCCTTGGTTCCTTTATGTTTTTATATGGTTACCCGTTCAACTTTCAACTCACGGCTTGAACTGAAAACAGGAAAGCCAGAAAGTGAGAATGTTTCCAAAATGTCGTTTTTCCTTTGCAGTATATTTATAAAAGTTGCAAAAAAAATACCAAGATCTCCCACACCAGCATTTCTGGAGCACTGAGAAAGGAACTACTCCTTTGTCTGTAGCTATCCCCACCTCTTTTTCCCCCCAGAAAGCAGCTTACAGCAGTTATGCAGTGCAAGTAATGTGTGATCCTCGAGGCAGGTAATTCTCACCATTTACCTGACAGAGAAGCAGGAAAGCAAGAATGTTTTGGTGTGTCCAGAGTGGGTAAGTGCAGGAAGATGGAAATGTCACTTTCCTTCTCCAGCAGCTTTTGCCTAAATTGCTTAAGCTGAGATGAGTGTCTCAGACACCCATTGAACATTTCCCGTGACCACAAGGCATCACATCCTACAGGGATGGCTCAACACCAGGGTAGTAATGAGATAACCACAGGGAACCCAGAGAGATAAATTGGTGGCACCAGGAAATGGCTTTGCCTGACAGCACAAACTGGTTTGTTGCCAGAATTGGGGATAAAAATAAACCACTTTCTCCTGTCTGAAACGAAAGGCTTTAACGCCTTCCAGATTAGGAGCTACAGAGGAAAAGGCAACCAAAAGGGGCAGCATCCAGGGGGCCTTAGAGCCCCTGCTACTGGACTGTCAAAGGCTGCCATTTCATTAACCTCTCAGATTATGTAATCATGACAAAGTCAAAGCCACATATTCAGACTTTGGATCTGATTTGATTTCTCAGTCCAGTTTCTTATCTCACAATCTATGGATGAGTATCTTATTTGCCTGTTGGCAGAAGAAGTTTGGAGCAGGGTGGGGTATATATGTTGTGGTTTTTTTCATAGGCATTTCGTGGACTAAATAATTCTAGCAGATACTGTTTTCTTCTACCACAAGGAGAACATACAATTTATTCTTGTCTCATTATATTAAAAGAAATACAGCACAAAAGGAAAAGGGAAGAAAAGCACCAAAAAAGGAAATGAAGATATAACCCCTTCTAGCCAAAAAAATACCAGCTCTATGACATCCTTGTGTGTGGGGAAACTCAGCTCCTAGATTATTTTGATAAACTTTGTTACAATCAGTTTCACACAAAGCCCTGTTGTTTATTTAATCTTAACTGCTTGCAGAAATGTCATCCAGTAAGGACATGGAGGTTATTATTTTTTTTTTTGTTTCAAAAAAAGCTTGTTTATTTTTCTTCTGTTATTTGGTTTCTCTGTGTACATTTATAAGGGTGACTATGTCACCAACAGTCTTGTATTTGCTTGTGAGATGGGTGTGTGGTTTGTCTGCCTGCAAGGGCAGGAGCATCCACAATGGGAGGCAGCTCAGTGGGGAGCAGATGGAGCCCACATCCCACCCCAGTGATGCTTCCTGCACAGCCACCACAGACATGCCAAAGTGACCCTGAATTAGGAGCAAGCCATAACATAATGTCAGGATACCCACTACACGTGGTACCATCACTACAAGGGAACCAAAACCTTTTGTGTTTTCTACAGGATGAAATCAGAATAGCCCCCTCTGCCCCATTGGTCTCTGGGTCCCCTTCCAGCAGCTCACACAGGCAGGACTGTGGTGGCAGTCATCCAGGTTTCATGCCGACAGCCACGGTTGGAGCCAGGGATGAAACTCTGTCTGCTGACCTGCCTGCTTGGCTCTGCTGTGCCATGCCACATGGTAGGTGATGCGCCTAACCCTTCCCTTTCATGTGTTCTCTCCTTAGGCAAGATCCTGTTCCGGAGGAGCCATGTCCGAGACGTAGCAGTGAAGAGGCTGAAGCCCATCGATGAGTACTGCAGGGTAAGGGCTCTGGGGAGGGCAGGGCAGCCCCCCTGCCTGAGGGGGCTCAGGGCCACCACCAGTGCTGGGATTTCCCTGCTGGACAGTGCTGACATCCATCACAGGGAAGGATGGTGCTTCCCAAACACCACCAAGGCTAACAGGACAGGTGGAAACAGGCCACTGTTTGCTCCCAGGGTCCTCACAACATTTCCCCTGGCAAACTTTATGTACTGGTTTGGTGCCTCATTTACTCAGTAAAGGCTCTAAGCTTCGCCTGTCCTAAATGTGGATTTTATTTCTACATCAGCCTCGATGATTCAGGAGTTAAACAGGCAGAACAGCACAACTAAGGGAGTGTTTTTTTCTGTTTCCTCCCTGTCTATCCCCCAGTGCCACATGAGGGACAGTGGTAGCTGGTGCAGCACTGAGGGTGGACCACTGTCTTCCAGGAGTGTTTCTCCTTGTGAGTGAAAGCCTGGAAATTTATTGCTGGGCAGAAAAGCATGGTTCTGTTGAGAAGAAGATTAAGCTACCTAATCTTTGCTTTCTAGCCTAGAGTTTATGATTTGATGATAATTAATTCTCTGTTAGTAGAGTAAAAGTCATTTCTAAGCAAGTAGGTTTCCCAGTTTTTGTAGAGGTATCCGAGTGTGTCAGCACATTATTTAAACCCCAGACTTCCTCTCTTATTTCCCATGAGATTTTCTTTCCATTTTTAGAAAGCCAGAGGAGCAGGTGAAGGGAAGAAAAAGCATTCCCAAGAACTTCTGCAGTCAGACATTTGCTCGTCCAAAATTGGAAGCAGATTGCCAAAGTGCCTGAGGCGTGCTGGGGGGTGGTGGTGGTGGTGGTGGTGGTGGTGGTGGTGGTGGTGAAACCCATGCCATCTGCACCCCCGGGGTGAGGAAGCTGCGATTAAAGTCTTATCTCATGAGATCAGGCTTTCTTGTGTGACAATTAGTGTACTGTCTCCCTGCTGGCAGCCAAATGGCTCTTTTTCAACTATGTAGGGTCTCACTGGGTCCCCAGCCACTCTCCTTCAGACAGGAACTGCCGGCGACAAGAGAGGCGAGGGCTGGGTGATGTCAGGGTTCACCCCGCAGATGCGTGGCGGGGAAAGCAGGGCCTTTCAGGTCTATCAGTGAAAGCAGTGACCAGGGGCAGCTGGTTCTCTGGGACCCAATTGTCTGTGCCCCAGACAGACCTGACCTGACCCAGCCAGGCCTACTGGGGCTCCACTGGTCATGGCCAAGGGCTGTGTTGTGGCACTGGCTGATGGCACACTTGTTGACACTGCAGTGCTGTGATTCCTGCTCTCCTCATTTCCTTTTCTCTCTCTTGGAGAAGTCTGGCGCAGGTCATAGAATCATAGAGTGGTTTCACTTCAAAGCAATGGCAGGCTTTTTATCCCCATCCCCTGCATTTGACTCTAAATGCATGCCCAGACATTAATTTTTGTCCAGTGTGGGTAATAAACAAGTTTGTGTCCTCTCTCCAAAACCAGTGTAGAAGTAACTGTGGTGTCCTGCCTGTCATCAGATCCAGTTTCTTTGCCTTCTGCTACATCTTTCTCCTAATTACAGAGAGTAAATGAAGATGGCAGCTGGTCACGCCATTGTCTGTCACAGAACATACCCAGTCATTCTTAAATCCCACAGCACATAGTAGGCAACCTGTTTAAATAAACAGGGACCTGAGAGTTGCAATTCATACCCCCAACCTATCTAAACCTGCACATTTTATGAGAATAAGCTTTTCTTTTAAGCATTTATGATTAATCCAGTTTGCATTTATTCAGAGAATGATTGTCCTGTGCTATTGGTGTTCCAAACCTGGCCTAGGATATGAAAGTCCATAAGACTGAAAATAATATGAAAATCAGGTACTGAACATCAAAGGTACAAAGAATTTAGGAAAATGGCTTGTAGAAGGAGACCTTTATGATACAGTAAAATCAGTGGTAGTTCTGCTTACTGACCTTCTGTGGGGACAGGATTTAATCTGTGGGGCTTAGCAGAGACTCAAAACTCAGAAATGCTTTCTTCCTGCCTTTACTGAAGGTCACCACTTATACGGTTTCTGGGAACATGACCTTTGTAACCTTACTGTTACTCTTCCATCCTGATACAAGGTTAACCAGGAATGACAGGAAACTGTGAATTGGGAACAGAAAATTAAGTGGTGGGTCTGAACCAGAATGGCCTCACTTTACCAGCCTAAACCAGACACAGGGTCTCTCCATTCAGCTGTGCTACAGAGGCAACCTGAGTGACTTGCTTAGCTCCAATGCTAGCTTCTAGAATGCCGAAGTGAGATCAGTAAATCCCCTTGTGTTGTAAGAGGAGAAATGCTTGTTTGTTTGGGTTTTTTTCCTAATAAAATAATATTGCTCAGTACTGTTCCCTACTCTGTAGCAGGTACTGGTGCATGTGTGTGACTTGAGTGTGGGATCATGCCCACCTCTTGGGAAGAGTTACCCATTTTCTGCTTTCCTCCCCCTCTCCAGTGGATGTTTTGAGTCTTTACATAATTTTATGGAACTGTAGAGCAAGTGCATAATTTTGACAAGTTCAGTCCTGCTTCTGTAAGAGTTCAAAGATTATGTCCCATGTTACTCCTCAAATGGGTAGGCTGACAATTTTGAAAATTTTAGAGAATTATGCTGGAATGATGTGGGTGAAGCTGATGGAGCAAATCTGACACGGGATAATGAAATGAATAAATGAAACAATAGACCTCTGTCCACTGGAATCTGTGCAGAAGCAGAGGAGGGAGGCAGGTTCAAATGCAAAGTTCTTCTTTTTTTTTTTGCGAGATGAGAGTTCTCCATCCATTTCACCAGCCCTGGAAAGCCGAAGCACAAACGGGGGTGCAAATGTTTGACCATTTGTTGTCTTGTTTTTCCAGTCTGTCTGTCAGTGTGGCAATTTGCATGGCTGAGAAGCTGATCTTACTCCTGCTGTGTGGATGTGTTTGTGGTTTCTGTGCCAGGAACAGGCAGAGGCTGTCTGAGAATTTGTGGGGATACTTGGCTGTAAGGGGAGGTCTGCAGAATATTCTGTATCAGGGGCATGATCCCTCTGGACCCTACAGCTTTGGCCTCTGTACCCCTCACATCTGCGTTGTTCCCAGTGCATTGTA
Source organism: Orthonyx spaldingii (assembly GCA_013397795.1). Classification (NCBI taxonomy): domain Eukaryota; kingdom Metazoa; phylum Chordata; class Aves; order Passeriformes; family Orthonychidae; genus Orthonyx; species Orthonyx spaldingii. Next base: position 3,399,534 of record VZTJ01002933.1, on the reverse strand, counting down.
CCAGCTTAGAGAAATGCCATCACAGAGGTAACTAGGCCAGTGGTTTTGCTAAGGCTGCAAGAAACTTTGAAGTTGCAATGAAAACGAGAGGAGTGGGATACAAGGGAAGATTTCCAGGAGTTTTCTCATCTGTAAACATGAAAGTGCAGAGTCTGGATGTCCTTAGTGGTAACCTGAGTGAGTTACCAAACAAACTGTGTTTTGCCAGTAAATGTGTGCTGCCCACTGGAATTAGTCTCTCTGGATGATTTCCCTCGTAACTGTAGGCTTGGATTTAGTTTAGTGTGATTTAAGGTCTTCTGGGCTCATTGAGCCTGATTTTCTAAATTTGTGTAGGAATTTTTGCCAATGTGAAAGAAAGAGCAACTTCATAGACCGTTCTTCCCAAGGGCATTTTATTTATGAAGCTTTTGATCTCTCAAACACACTTCTGGTGAGTGTTTGTCCAGTACGTACCATCCTGTCTTCGAGAAAGACTTTTCAGGTCAGTGGTTCACAAAACCACCGCTCTGTCCTTTCATAGCCCTCTAGGAAGACTCAGGCCAGAGTCTGTTGACTTCCATATTTGTGTGTGTTGATCCTAACTGAGGGAAGCATCTTTGTGTGGGGAAGACCTTAAGATGTAAAATCCCATTGTCATAAACACTAACCTAGATTTGTCACATGCCTTCATGCTGTCCCATAAAGCTGGATATGGCTTTAAGTAGAAGCTATGGGGCTTTTCTGTAGTCAAGCTTGAGTACCTAAATGGACACCACCTAAATAAAAATTAAATGAGCAAGTCACATCAGTGTCAGGAAGTACTGGTCATTCTTTTATTAATGGTCACTATTTGAGAGACAATACTTCAAAAACATAATTACCTCCCTCTTGGTCTCTCAGTCCTGCCTCTCTTTCAAGGTTTAATCCTTGAACCTGTCAAGACAGGTACACAGACATTTCTCTCTCTATCCATTTTACAACTAAGCTAGTTGGATTGAAGGTGGAGTAGTAGTCCTGGTCAAGAATGGGAGTTTAAGTGAAACACTTTCAAATTTGATCTGTCGTTTTTTAATCTATGTTTCAGAATCCCGATGCATTTAGACTGGCTGTAGTAATGAGAGTTAATTATTTGCAACACTTCTCTCAGCACTGGAGCAGAACCTTGTTTTCCATTGTGTTATGGTGCTTCCATGCCAGAAACTCTTACATGTAGCAGTTACTTCCAAAACTGCACCCTCTTTCTTCCACCTCTAAGCTCTTTATTTATTCCCACATCTTCTCCAGTCTGAATCACCACCATGCACTCTTCATCCACTTCTGTGCCTGACTGTCAGTGTTTGCCATCCACCTCTTCAATGCTTTAGTTCAAGCTTGGAGGCTCTCGGCCAAACAGAAGGTATTTTCATATAGATGAAACAATTTATTTCTTTGTTCTGAGAAATTATCTATTTTAATTGCACCTTTCCCATTGCTGGACTCATGACCATTACAGGATATCTGGCTTTAGTGACTAATGTTAATGAAAATGATAAACAATTAGAGGAAAAGTAAGGGAGTCATAACTGTGCAGTATTGTGAGCTGGCCCTGTATATTTGTATGCAGAGCTGGGAATAAGCCCACTGGATATTAGGGATTTAAAAGCTGTGCATCCGAAGTGTCTCTAGAGGCTGTGTGGAGACAATCAGTGATTCACCCCTTCCAGAGCTAGACATCCATGGCAGGGGGTAGACAAAGCATCTTCTGGAGATGCTGCTCTTTCTTGAGTGATGATACAAGTTGAAAGACAAGTGTGACCAGTCTCCCTTTTAAGACACATGAAGTTCAGTGGGGTGAATACCATTCTGTGCATATGTACACACACACCTACACATATGCTGTGCATCTCTACATACACACATCTGTGCATCGGTTTTTTATAAACTTGTCTGCATAAATGCAACCCACAGCACTCAGTGCATCACTATGAGTACCTGCAGGGTTTTATACCATGTATTCCGTGAAGCCTTTGAGCTGTGATACGGTCCCACGGAGCAGTTTTCAGTTCATGTAACGTTAAGCAATTAACCCCTGGTGCTCTGCTGGCTTTGGCTGCTGTGTGTGGCACACAGCAGCTTTCCACAGGTGGGCTGGTGCTGTGAGAGCAACTGGCCATCCCCAGCACCAAGGGCTGCCTGCTCACACCCTGCCTCATGTTACAGCTTTTCAACAGTCTTTTGAGTCATCTGCTCTGCAAGACTGACTGTAACCTGTAGTGTGGAGACAGAGATCATTACAGGCTGAAATGACACATGAAAGCCTATCTCCTGAGGGATGCATGAGGGCTGAGCAGCGCACGTTCGCCTGTGCATGCCAAGCAAGGAAACATGCCATTACTGATAGTACTCGATGCTTGTGCAAGGCTGAATTCTGCTTGCTGGCACTTTTTATCTCTCACCTTTCCTGTGCAAGTTCCTTGCTGTTCCTGGATGCTCGCTGCTTGTAGCTGTGTGCATTTACCTCTGATTTCCACATCCCCAGGAGAATATCACCTCTCTGTCCTTTCTGTCCTTTCACCATCTGTGTTTCTCTTTGTCTTTACTTCTTCCCTTGACCCTGCAGTCTTTCCTTCAGGCTGTTGCAGCTCTGCCCTGGAACTGTCTTGCTGGAAATGACAGAAGCTTGCATTTTGCACTTGCAGAGTGACAGTGGTGTCCCTCACCTCCTAATGCACTTTTTGTTTGCTCACTGGAATCATGTTGGCCTTGACTTTTTCATAGTGAATGTTGTGTGTTTGCTGAAGAGACACTTGCTTCGCTAAACAATGTTGCTGCTCCCTGCTGCTATTCAGAAATTAGTAGAAAGATTCTGATTGGTTTTATACCCTTGTTTGCCCTTTTTTTTTACCCTATCTTAGAGTTTCTTAATGCTTCTTTGGATTTTGTTCCTTAAAAAAAAAAAAAAGACTGGCTGGGCTTTGCACCTGAGTTTTCCAAAGAACATGCAATGGCAAGTTACTGTGGGGTGGATTTCAGTCCATCTCTGTGCATAAGGCTGGAAATTGCAGCACTTTGGGAGATGATTCAGAAGCAGAACAGCCAGCCCTGCCCCAGGGTGGGAAGGTGGATGGCTGGGTGTGGGAATGACTAGCCGATTTTTATCCACTCGCTGCAAAAGCCTGGAGTCACAGAGGTGCTTTTCAGTTATCCCCCTTCAGCTCGGCAGGACCACAGTGCTTCTGGAGATTCCCAGGCAGCCAACCACTGATTCAAGGGGCTCAGATTTCCCAAACCTTCCCTTGATATAGAAACAAAAATCTCCACAGCAGCTTTGTGTTCCTCCATCACTGAAGACCTACTCTGCACTCCAGCTCAGTATTGACATCTGGAGCCTGGTTATTGGGAAGGGTGAGCACCTGCGACCTGTAGGGAAGTGGTGACTCTTTGAGAAGGCATGTGATGCTGAGACCCCCTGCAATGGGTGTAACTTGGGTATTTGTGTTTCTCTAGTAATGATACGTATCATTTGCAGTGCTTGCTCTTGCCCCATTGACTGCACAAGATTGAGCCCTTTGGGATTTCAAAGCACACTGTAGATATTGAATATCTGATCCTCCCAACCCTTCTGCAGATTAGGTAAGTGTTATTGCTCAGCATGGTAAGGGGGTAACTGAAGATATATCCCAGCTGAATTTGATGAAAAGAGGTTAAGTAACTTGCCCTAACCAAGAAGGGTGTAAGTAGTAGGGCCAGCGCTAAATATCAGCTCCATCCACTGTTGGTTAGACAGCGTTGCTTTGCTGTCTCTTGCTTGAGGTGCAGATGAATAAATGCTGTTTATGTTCTTGTTAGCCCGTGCTGGTGAGGCATTTCTCTTTCAACATGCCGTGATCATTACTATTCCTGGGCACTTCCTGACTTGCCAGTTTTATTCCTGGTTTGCCAGCTGGATGCATGTGTTTATGTACAGTAGGAATAAAGGCAGAGCTCACGCCTTTGTTATACTTTTAGGCAAGTTTGAACAAACAGGTGGAGACCGGGGCATCCTTTGTTTACATAAAAGTGCTTGAGTTTTCCAGCTGTTCCATTTCATCCTGCCTTAGTGCAGCAGCCAGTGGTGCTTACTCTGGCACTTGGACCCACCAAGCTATTGCCCAGCTTCTGCATCTGATGCTGCTTCCTTTTGCAAGGTACCTTTTTGAGTTCTACAGCGCAATTCCACATGACCAAAGGCCAGAGCCTCATTCTTTACAGGCCTAGTGATACCAAATGGATTTTCGTAATGTTTTTATAAGATTGCTTCGCAAAGGAAAGGAGAGCTGTAGGTGTGGAAGCATTTGACTTTGAATTTCTGAACACCTCAAACAATACCCCATCATCTAATACTGGAGACCTGAGGTTTCATAGGAGGATTTTTCCAGCTGTTTTCCTTCCCATCCCCAAGCAAATGTGGTCTTGAAAACAAATCTGGCCATTTCTAAAGCCTGGTGGTAACCAACTGCCCTGTCCTGCCTTTGTGCTTTGGTTGGACCTTCTGGTGTGTCTGACCAAGATCAGTCAGATGTCTCATGGTGAATATTACCTGTTCACCCTAATGCATCTTCATTTAGCTCTGGTGCAGTTTTTCATCTGTCTTTCAAGGTTGTTTGTCCTACTTTCAACTAGGAGAAGGGCCAGACAATCTCATTTTGTCAAACAGGTTTACAGCAACTCTAAGAAGCTTGGTCTATATTTAACCTGTGGCCTATTTTCAATGTAACTTAGTGCAGGAGGAGGTGAAGTCCAGCCTCTTTTCCTCTCCTGCTTGTCGTTTCTGGAGGCAACCTGAGAGTCATGTCACTGAGAGCTGCCGCCCCATCTCTGTGGGCTGGGGACAGCTCTTTGACCTCTTTTGGCACCATCAAGCTCTAGATTCAGAACAGCAAATTCATAGCACATTTCTGCCTTGTGTGCTTGTCTTGTTTTAAGTCTCACTTTCCAGTACACTTCAACATAATGTGGTTGCTGCCCAGACTGTACTTAGCTGTTGCTGAATGTGACAAGTGCTGTGTACCTCTGCCAAGGCAAGTGCACAGATATTGTTAGCCAGGATGTGTTGTGCAACCTTCATGCGGAAAAAGCCTCTCTGCGCTTTGGTTGGGTTTGATTTGGTTTTTTTCAGACACTTAATCAAACTTCTTTTCCTGTTAATTTAGGAGCAAATTGTTGTTTGGTTTGGTTATGGGTTTTTTTAGCCAACTCTGCTTTTTGTGTGAACAGTGCTTGATGGAAAGCTTTATGGAGCACATTAATGTGTTGTCTTAGTGGGTGTTGAATTTGTTTGCATTGACATAAGGCCCATAAGCCCTAACCTCAGTGTTTGAGGTGCTGTGCAAGCCCATGTCACAGACTGTCCCAGCCACAGAGCACTTATCCACTCAGTGTTATAGTTTTGCACTTGTGGACCAAATTCTGCTCTTGCACACATGGCAAAATAAATTACATTGGCTGATTGTAAGAACTGTTGCTTGTCTGAACTCCTTGCATCCTACTTGACATTTGCAGTCCAGGCTTGCTGTTTCCTTTCTTCTCAGGTAAGTAGCCTGGTGTGGTGCTGTTCTTCAGTATTCCTTGCCCCCTGCTAGGACTGTTTTGCCTCCTCTTGCTTGGTAGTTTAGATGTTTGAGGCCGTGTTTCAAACTTGGCTTATGTCTAAGTGCTTCTCACTCCCTGTTTTGTTTTGCAGGCTCTGGTTCGGCTTCCTCCCCATATTTCACAGTGCGATGAAGTCTTCAGGTTCTTCGAGGCTCGCCCAGAAGACCTTAACCCTCCAAAAGAGTAAGTGTTGTGATGGTTTTCCAGTGCTGCTCAGTACATTTTGATTAGCTGGAAGGAAAAGGTCATTTGTTTTTATTACTGCTTTAGACGTGAGAAGAGATATTGTAGCTTTCCAGCACTGCCTAGAAAATGCCCAGCAGTTACACACAACCACTTTGGGTTAGTGGAGGACAGGGAAGTCAAGCAACCCTCAGACACAATTTTCAGCCATCCTCCACCCACCTTTGCATTGTTTCTTGCTCATGGTTCTAATGAGGGAACCTCCCCTGGTTTGTGGGTTTTACTTGATAGTTATCACCAAAGAGTCATTTAGTTCCCAAAAAGCATTGGCTCAGTAGCAGGGGGAAATCCTGCCAGTAAGCACTTGCTCATAATTACCTGCTGCTTCTTTAAATGTACTCCTGCCCAGAGATACTTAGTTATCTGTAGGGAGCAAGACTGTGATCCAGATCCAGAGTTGTCTCTGGAGAGTCTGTTCGTTCTAAGCAGGAAGCCAAGAAAAGGAGGAGGGAAAGAGTTCCCATTAAACACGAAACAGAATTGTAGCCTTTACCTTGGAGCAGACAGGCTGATTCATGCTGATGCAGTTAGGGTTCATAGGACTAATTTATCCAGGGAAAGCAGAGGGTATTTACAAGCAACAGTGCTGCCTTGCCTGGTATTTCCTTTTCTCTTTCATCCCAAACAGGATATATTTTATTGTACTGTGCAATAAGATTTTGACTTTGCCCATTGTGTTTTGTACTGCTTTGTTGCATGATTTGAAACTTGATTGCAGGCTGTGTTACCATAATTTGCTTTCTCCCGTGTGTGCACAGCCCAGTGGGTAAGGGGAAATGGATGCAAACCTTATGGGGTTTGGGCACTTCAGCACATGCAAACCTGTAGTTATCTAAAGGAATTATATTGGCTTCAGCTGTCTGCTCTCATGCTTGTCAAAAAGAGAGGAGGACCTTTGCACTTTGATTTCCCAGACTTTGTTTCTTGTACATGCAAGGGGTTGTATTATTATGTGTACTAAAGAAAACACTGCTAGCATCGCTGAGAGCAGTCTTTTTTTGTGTCATGAATGAAGGAAAGAGCAGTTTTTAATCAAAAGTCTTGATAAAGAGCTGCTATTTTTTTTTTTCCTGTCTAGCCCTGTTTTAGAAAAATGTTTGGTGAGAATAAATATAGTTGCTTGTTCATTGTTAAACACATATTACAAACTTACAAAACATTGCAACAAAATAAGCCTGTCATGCTGAGACCAGCTGATTATTACTGTTTTCACTTAGGGTCTGTGAGTAGATTTGCAAAGATTGCTTGATCGCACAACACCTCATTTGTGATGCAAGGACACATCCCCATGTGCCAGGCAGAAACAGACACCCAGAGGAGGAGTTAGGTCCCAAGAGTTCACATGGAGGATCTCAAATGGACACTATGAGTGTGCTTTAAATTCCTGTCTGCTTTCTGTACTGATACAGACCCTACAGCATCTCTGCAAGGCAGGGGATTGGGAACCAGGCCCACCCCCAGACATACACTGGCCGATATGGCTTGTGTCCCTTGTCCCTACTCAAAGTTGTATAGGGCCTGTTTGACAGCCTTGCAGGAATTTTCAAGTTATGCCTTCACTCTCCTCTGGAAAAACAAAAAAGACTAAATGTTCTCAGCCCAAGCCTTGCATCCTATTCCAACCTAGTAATAAGTGTGATTTATTTCCCTGGAAAATGTAGAGCAATAACCTGATTAAATCTCACTCCACTAATGTCTGCAAGACATTAATCTAGATGGGTTTAAACAAATCCTACCTCGTCTTCTGTAAGCAAACAGATCTTAGGGAAGGTGTCTAAGGTTTCTGCTGGGAGTGCTTCACAAAAGATGTATTGTTGAAACTGAAGATTAGTCTCTACAAAAAGATGATGTAAAAGCCAATGGAAACATCTTAGTGTTTTTCTTCTGTGAACTGAGGGGGAAAGGAGGAGATCTGAGACTTACTGGACCACTGTGTAGGGTCCGGGGGAAGGACACCTCCAGGGCAATTCTGAACCTCCGCAGGCACTGCAGGAAGGAGCGCGATTCCAGAGAAATCCCAATTTATTCCCTTGTTTTGTTACTCTGCCAAGCCTCTCCAGAAACAGTGAGCCAGTGGTGCCCAAGCCTTGTGAATTCAGTCTTCCCTGGACCTCATGGTCCATCATTCATCTCACTGGGGGTGGTGGGGCTGTAGCCTGGGGCAGCATCTAGACTATCCTAATTATTTTATCTGTTTCTTCAGCTGCTTCTTTTAGCCCTCAGCACAGAGGTGGTTTGTGTGTTGATCTGTCAGCATAGACATGGCATTCAACTTGCTGTGTTAAAGAACAATAAGCGAGTGTCTCAGCCACCAAGGGGTGGCAGAACAGAATTGCTTATGCTGCCTTCATGTCTCTCTATGCACAATGAGATGATTTTTAGTTTCATGTTGACCTGCTCAGTTTTTCTGCAGCAGCTTGGCCTCATAAGACAAAGCCTGACCTAGGGTTTAATTAACCAATTTTCAGGAGGGTAACTTTAATCTTGTTGGCATTTGGATTGTTGAGCCCAGAGAGTCCATTGAGTTATTTTGGTGACTGAGCATGTGCTTCCAGACAGAAATACATGGAAGCTTAAACTTCAAACACACAAATGTCTGGTTTACCTCACAGCTGGGATGTGCAGAGACATATCTATGTCTTTAATTGCTGAGCCATGACTTGCAATGGTGCACTAACCTATGCAGTGCTGCACTAATTCAGCCGCAAAGCTGAGCTCTTCACTTCTGTTCCTGTTGCCCTGAAAGAAATCAGAATTTCCCAGTAGTTCCTTATGCACTTATCCTATCCAAATGTGTTGCTGGCTTCTTCCTTACAACCCTTCATCTGCCCTACCCTTGCCTCCTCCCTGCTCCTTTGTGCGGTCCTGTCTGGGTGATGCCGTGTTTGGCTCGGCGGCTGCTCCCTGCAGAGTCATTTCCTACTGCTGCCGTGCTCCGGCTGCCCGCAGTGCCGAGCAGCACACGATCCAACTGTAATAAAAGCTAGGCTTTCCCAATGCTCTAATAATCCGGCCAATTTGTTCGGTTGGATTCACAGCTTAGGTTTTCTGTTTCCTGTTTTGGTGATGGTCCAGGCTTTCGAGTCCTGTGACAACAGGCAGAAGGTATTTCTTCCAGCTCATTAAATCTCTCCTGGGTGCAGCAGATTACAGGCAGAGAGCTGGAGAAATGTCTTAAGAAATTTCAGCATTTGAACTGGCTGACAATCTCCTCTGAGCCTGTTCCTGCTGGTGGAGATAGCTCCAGGCCAGATAGCTCCCAACAGCAGGCTTCCTTCATGTGGCATGGGAGAGACCATAGGAGGACATTAATTCCACTGTGGAGTGGTCTGGGAGCATTCTCAGGCTGTTTCACATGGTGCAACCATGGCTTTTGCAAGGGAGCTGGCAGGCCATGGGAACAGTGATGTGCCAGGCAGGGCTGGGAGCTCCAGTGTTGGTGTTCCCGGGGCAGCTGCTTCAGCTGCTCTCGCTCCATCCCCTGGATCAGCTACAGGGAAAGCAAGCTTCAAACCATTGGCCCTGGTACAGGAGGAGCAGTTTTCAACTGCTTATGTTTCCAGTATGTGACATTTTAGTGTTTGGGCAAACACCTGTGGCTGTAGGCACATGGCTGGGCTTATGTCCTTTACTGTGCCCATGTAAGGGCCAGATGCTGCACTGCCATGGGAAAAGACACTGTAAGGTAAGAAGGAAGTGCATTTTAGTTATCCATTGTTCTAAGTAAACACCATGTCACTGAAAACCATTCATTTACTGGCTACTTCTGTTAATAATTATAATTACTGATAGCTAAATCAGAGGTAGATTAATTTCAGATTTCTGCTGGGGATTTAAATTCAAGGCTGAGGTCAGGCCAGGGCTCACAGTCAACAAACAAAATCTCAGAAACCAATTTTTTTAATGATGCTATTTTACTAGAAATAACAGAAATACCCAAAAAGTGGGATTAATCAATTAGACATTGCATATGGCCTACTGGTTTTAGGGATTTTTTGCAGCAAGGTTCAAAATATCACAGCCAGACCACTCTTGTGAGAGTTTGTTTTTTCTTTCTGTGTCTAGATCCATCCTAAAGAGCAGATCAAGAGCCAAGGATTCAGTTTTCCAATACTCCCCCTACAGAAATGCATGCAGACTCAAACAAGATTTCTCTTTAAACCACCACTAATAATATTAACAGCTGAATTTAAAGCAGTGTTCAATATCTGAGAACAAAATTCCTGTAAGAATCACAAAGCAATTTTCAAACAGTATGTAAATCCAGAAAAGCTAGGGGACTTAGAGGTGTATGACATATTATGAGGGTTGATGCAGAAAATTCAGTTAATGCTGAAGGTGCCTTTACTAAAGAACAGAAATCCTGTATTGTGGTCTATAGCCATGGGCTTTACTGATCATATCTCTATCGAATAAATATTAATGTAACACTCAGATGCTCTGATGCCAGGCAGCCACTGCTAAATGGAAGCTGGATTCCACCTTTGTTCTTCATGTATTACAAATTCCTGATAAGGATACTGAAAAGAAATAGCCAGGGTGATGCAGTGACCATGTTAAGGAAGCTGCTTTAGTTCATGAGCCTATTGGTGCTAAAGCACCAATACGCTTACACTAATACACTTTTTTCTATCCATAAGCATGACTGTGTTTATATATAATTATTTCTGTTTCCCAAATATGTTTTGATCTGCCCTGTAATAACAATTCAATTACCTATTGGTAGAGGAGAAGATTTTTTCATGTGTGAAATAACTGTATTTATTCTGATTTGTTTGATATTATGAAAATATTTTCTCTTATATTTCATCCCTTATATTTCATTTCTGATATTGCTCTTCTACTTCATAGCTTCTGAATTGTGTTTCCCAAAACATTGGACAGCTAAGATCTGCTGTGAGAAAAGCTGCATTCTTTTTTTGTGATTGCTCTTTCTTACAGGACGTATAGTCCAGATAATTTCCACATCATTTAGGAACATGGTCAGCACGATTTGATGACAATTGGCATTACAGTCCGAACTTGGCACTGTTACTGTGACTGCACAATGCACAGATTTTATTTGGGAAATTCGTTCCACTTGAGAGATGCAGAATGAAAATTAACTTCCCTAAGAAATGCAAAATTAGGAAAAAGATGGAGGTTTTATTTTTTTCTGTGATTTTTTTTAACCTGAGAAGTAAATTATAAAATACAGAGCAGGAAAAGTTCTGAGTAAAGAATGTGACAGGATAAGGCAGTTAAAACCCATTGTCCTGAAGAGAAGAAAAATTGAATGTTCTCAAAGAATTATTTATTCACCGTTACTGAGATTGAGGTAGCTGAGGATGCAATAATGGGTTAGGGCTGTGATTGCCAAGAGCCTTGCTTGGCTACTCCTAAGTAGTCACCCAGCTCTCACTGATTTCATTGGGAATTAGGTACCACAGCTCTTTGAGCATCTCAGTGTAGTAGAGCACCTGTGGTTATTTTCTGAAATGTGCTTGGTTTAGGGCTGTATTTACTAGTAATATTTGGCCTCAGCACCTAAATTTGTGGAATAAATGTTTCTTCTGCTTTTAGATCTCAGAAGTGCTTTTGGATCTCCTGGTCACAGCGTGGGACTGTCCCAATCTGTGGCTGAGAGGTCAGGCTGTGGCTGCACCAGGAATAAGGGAGGCAAGTGTGGCTGGTCCCAGTTGTGCCCCTGTGACCCCGAGAGCAGGAGCTGAGTCTGGGACATGGCCACTGTCAGGTGGGGCTGTAGATCCCCCTGCGCATGCTGCCTTTCATCAGTGCTCGTGATCTCTGAAAGGTCTGGCTTGGAGATGGTTATCTTAAATAAACTAAACCAATGCAGGAGTGGAGTAAAGGAAATAACAGATTCATTACTCGTTCTCTTCTTTAGTTTCATATGGGACTTTCCCTTTTGTTTGTAACATATAAACTGATTTGGACTGGAGTATCAAATGGAGGATCATGAAATTTGCTACTGGCTGCAGTATTGGTGATACCAGCAAATGACTCAGCCTTCCTGAGAAAAGATTGGAATCTATTTTGCTACTCTTTCAGAAAATGAAAAAAGAAATTACATGTAGATAAATATCAAACAATAAAGCTGGGGTAAAACAGAAAGCATGCTAAATGAAATAGGTTCAGCAACAAAAAAAAAAGCTATAGAAAAATGGCAGCTGGAACAGCAAGAGCTTTTATCCCTTGCCTTGGGTATCACGTTTGGGTTGGCTCGTGCATTTAGACCTGACTGTGAAAGGACACAGAGCTGAGAGGAGCAAAGACAGTTTAATGTACTGACACTTGGCACTGGCAGCCAAGTGTACAGAAATAGCTTTTGCCTGGATTGGTTATAAGCAGGCTTCAGGGTTTAAAAGTGGGATGCTGTCTTGGGCACAGGATGGATTAAGAATAAACAGACTTACTCGAAATTCATCAGTATGAGAATGAGATTAGAGCTCTGCCAACACCCAGCAGCTTCAGCAGTGGCACTGGACACTGCCTTGCTGGGGTGAAACACAAGAGAGTGTCAGTGCTAGTTAAAGTTCACTGTTTGCAAGCACAAATTCAAAACTTTTTTTTTTCTTTCACTGTAGAAGAGTAGTGTCTGAGAGGTGTTTTGAAATGCCGAGATGTTGCCTTTAGAAAAACTAAATGCCAAACCTGTTGGCTCAAGAGCTTTTTTCCTGTCCAGTAATTTTTGTTCTTATCCAAAAGGAGCAATCACTGCTGATAATTTGCCAATGCCTGTTTTGTAGACTAGAAAGTAATAGTTTGCTTACTGTTTAACTTAAACCATAAAATTCCTCTTTTTTTCTGGAGAAGTTGAGTGGTTAATTCAGGACATGGGGAAATCTGCTCTTTACTGTCTCATTGATTTATTTTGTGATGTTGGAAAGGCCTCTTGCATCTCCTGGCTCTACCTGCAGAATGATTGTAGTGTTTTGGTTTCAGAGATTTGCTAAGAGGATTTGATTCTGGTAAGGAAACTCCATTCTTTCCATAATATAGTTTTAGAAATGACCAGTTACAAAAATAATTTGTATTAAAAAATCATCACTCAATGTTGGAAGAAACATTATTTCCAAAATCTGTCAGGAAAGCTTGTTCTGCTGGTGCTTCTAGATGCAACACCAGTTAGAAAGTCAAAACAGTAGATTTATTAATTTATGGCAGTGGGGGAAACCTGGGCTAATGAGGCAGGATTGGATCAGAATCAAAATAACTGGATTCAGAGATGATCAAGCTTGTTGTGAAGGATTTGGGGCACCAGTTATCCTTGAGCACTCACTTCTGGAGAGGTTTGGCTCAATGCCACGGGATCTTCTGGAGCTCTCTGTTTAAAGGTTGGTGATGCCTGGTGTGCAGCACACAGGGTTGAATTGCCCATGCTGATAGACACAGAAGAGATCTTGAGCTCCATGCAAAAGAAAAGTGTCTGGTCCTGATGTTCCTTGTGGATAAGGATGGAGCTGAGAAGAGGAAGGGGGATGGGGACTTCCTCTTCTTGTCTGGGTTTCTTGCTCTGGTGAGCCCCTGCTGGCAGGTTAATTGCACTCTGAGGTATCTGTCACCATTGACTCATCACCTGCCAGGCAGGAGGAGATGGGGTGGAGTTTTCTATTCACAATCATGACAGAATTGAGTATAGCCTGTCCTGTCCTGTGTATGTCACATCTCTGGAAGCAAGCATAGGCAGCTTAGGTTGCAGATATGGTAATATCATAGAGGAGAACCCAACCTGTCATTGCTGTGTCTGTAATATGGTTACACTATTGTTTAATGAAGATCGTTTTTCACTCTGAAGGGGAGGGCACTAGGGACAGACATGCTCAACAGAGTGGTTGCTGCCAGGGTGATAAATTATCCCCCAGTGGTGCCTGGGGTCAGATGGGATTTTTCAGTGGTCTGCTCTTCCTATTGTCAATTGCTGTGTAATTTTGACATTGCTTATCTAGAGAGTTGCTTCCTTTTTAGCACTGTTGAGGATCAGTAGCCTCACTGGTTATCAAAGGAGTATTATTCTCATGTACACATGCCTTCTGCAATCCTGTGTGTGATTTTGAACTGTTTGGAGGCAAGGTAAGGCATCCCATTACATTTGATAGGGTTTTATCAGGCTGTACTATATGTGACAACGGAAGGCATCGCTTACAATGCATTTTAATACTGTTGATCACAGGCCAGGTGGAGTTGAAATCTCACATTTATTTAAGGTGAAGCATTTGTGTCTAAACACTGGTAAGCAGGGGTGATGGTCCTCAGTAAACAGGACCTTGAGAGTCTCTGGCACTGCCCTTTGCATCCAGCAGTTGCCTCTGAAGATAGAGGAGGAAGCCTTAGCAATCAGAGGGTGCTGGACAACAGGTAAAGCAAGTCATGTCTCTCTGGAGAGCTGCTGCCTCTCCTGCATTTTGTTGAGATGAGAGCTGGGTTTCTGTTCTGGTTTGGTTGAATCATACTATTATTTTTTGCTGTACCTGCCTTCACCTGGGGCCACCAAAGAGTTTGTGCTGGAAATCCATTCCATTACATACACAGGGCTCAGTGTTTTGTGTCTGTCACAGAAATTTGCATTCAGCTCCCAATGCTACTGCAGGTAAAAATCTTGTTTGTAGCAAGCCTGGAAAGAAAAAAACTTTTGTGGCAGTAGGGAGCCATCCCTTGGAGTGCTGCACATGTCCAAGGTGGATCTCTTTTGCTCTGTCTTCTGTCTCTTGAGAAATGGAGTGCCTTTAGGACTCTGTATATATAAAAAAATACCAGACCTCAAGTGGCTCTGGCTGAAGGAGACACAGTGATCTATCGGGGGATTCATTTCCACCCTTTCCATCTTCCTGACTGGTCTGCTGCTGACTGTCTTTCATGCGTGCTGTTCCCAGAAACACAAGCAGAGGATCAAATAACAACATGTTTTGACTCCAAACTCTGGAATGACTTATCATGTTATCAAAGCTTTTGATTTAATTGAAATTTCACAGATAACCCTAGACCTGCTTTTAACTGCAGACTCAAGAGCCAGTGGGAATTCAATTAACCACCCCCCCCAATCACACCACCACCCCCCTCTTTTAATGCTTGCATCTTGTTTGGGAGTTTTATGGAAGGGATTTGCTACTGCTTATCTCCAGCTAGAGCTGTGTGTCTGGGTTCAAAGATACCTTTTGTCTTTGGGCCTCTTTCTTTTTCCAGTTATGGCAGACTTTGATTGGAATGACCCTGCTAACAGCAATGGACTGTTTGAGATTGATGCTGATGTAAGGATTGCAGAATTTGCTCTATTAAAAGTAGAATTCTTTCCTTGTTTCCTTGTTCATCTCTTAAAACAATTGGCCTAAGCTCAGGAAGATGTTCATTTAAACAGACCTTGTATATAAAGTGAATAGAGGATTGACTGTGGCTTTGCAATACTTTAGTATAATCTAATAAATGCTGGTTATTTACTGGATTCTTGCAAGCTGTACTTGCTTCCCAGCTCCAAGGAGTTTTAATGGCCACTCCAGTAATGCTGACTGCAGTGTACTGTGGTGAACCTCAGAACATTGTATATGTCTGATTACATTTGCTTTCAATTACAGTCTTGTGGGTTTGAAAAATCAGAGCAGTTCAGCCTCATTTGGGAACCACCACAAAAAATCACCAGTAACCTGAGATAGCTAGTGCTTGAAAATATAAAAGAAGAAGAAAATGTTGAATGTTGGGGACCACAAAACATCTATTTTGCTGTATGAGAAGTCAACTATGGCAACAACTGTAGGGTTAGGACGGCTGGGTCACCATATCTAAAAGATAAACCTTTTCCTTTCCCATCTAAGCATGCCAGGAGTAAAGTGTGAGTGACTCATGCCAGAGACAGTGTCCATCAGAGGCTCGAAGCTGTCCTGGTGCACTAGTGAATTAGCAATGCTGCTGTCTTTGCTGCTCCCCATTGGATTGCTGGTCCTTTTCCTAATGGTTAGAACCTCATCAACACGGTCCTCTCTTGCTAGGGAAGCTGCATAGTTCTTGAGCATGCTAAAATTAAATTAATCTTATTTCAAAATGCACTATTTTGTGGACGTGTGGATTATCCTCTAAATCTGACTAAAAGAGGAGCTTTCTTTTCATGAAAATGAAAACCAAAAATGAACCTCTCAGTTTCTGTTGAAATGTGGTCCCAAATCCCTGAAATCAGATAGTTTTCATCGGTCCTACTGAGCAGCAGGATGGCTGTGGAGTGAACAAACATGTGCAGAGACATCTGGCAGAGGCTTTGCAGGTGACCCCTTCTGCAGTGGTGCCCAGATCTCTTGGTGCTGCATGGCTGGGATATGATCTGCCTCTGGCAGTCCTGTGCTGTGTCTGGTCCTGCCTGCATAATCCCTCAACTCTTCCAGCAGGCAGCTCTGGAAGAGCATCAGCCATGAGGATGATCCCTTTCTCCTGTGCCAGCATCTGGCAAGCAGAAACAGAACTCACGAATGTATTGAAGTGTAAGCCCTGGTGCAACCCTTGGTAGGGGCATTGAGAATATTTGGGATATAAAAGAGGAGCGGGAAGGGTTTTGCTGTGAAAAAGCCCAGCCACAGCACTGTGACACTGGCAGTGGTGCTGTGGATTTTCACCCCAAGTGAGGAGAATTAGTTCAGCTATTCAGAACACAGGAGCAGAAGGTGGGGTGTGAGGCTGTCATCAACCCCTGAAAATAAGGGCAAATGCACACAAGGTATGCACACTGAGTAACTGGGGCAGCTTTTACTCTTGTAGTGGGAACCAGTACATCTTGTCAGTATTCTACATTTCTTCCTACAAGATGGGATGTTTTAGCAACCCAGCTCCTAAATTTCAGTGGCATATGAGTAAGAATACGGAGCACTTTCTGTAGTCCCAATGACAAGGTTCTTCAGCTTGCACATAACCTCTGCAGTCCCTGCAGCTGGTGACCTGGTTGCTGAGGCATCTTGCTGGGTCTGGTTTAGTTCCTTCACCTCCACACATATCTCTGTAGTCAAGCTAAGGGCCAGGGTAGTACAGAAAGGCTGCAAACAGCTGTAAACCCTTGCAGTGAGAGGTCAGTGGAAAGCTCTCTTATTGTTTGCCGCCGTCTCAATGCACAAAGCAGGGCTCTGTAGGACTCGCACTTAGCAGTGTCAGTAATGCTCCTGATGCATCAGTGTCATCCCCTGGGGGAGGAGGAGCCCCCGTGGCAGAGCTGCACAGGCCATCCCAGCTAATGAGATGCTTTTCTTGCCAGCCCTGATAAATAAGCTTCTGTCAATGTTCATTGTTATCGTGCTCATGCTGATCTGAGTGTTCAGGAGGGGGCTGAGGGAGGGCAGGGTGACCCGTGCTGGCGAGTGGGAGAGCTCTAAAGGTGAGCTGGGGTTTTAACGAGAGGCAGACATTCAGCAGATGAGCAGAAAGCCTTGACTCGCTTCAATAAAGTAATATGTCGGAGTGAGTGGTTGCAAGAAGTAGGAGTTCTGAGGAGAACAGAGATAAAAGGAGGCTTTCAGGCAGGAGAGAGGATTCCTGCTTTTTCCAGATGTAGCATTTGCTTTTGGAGAAGGAGATCAGCCAAAAGGCCAGGCTGATGAAGGATGCTTTGTGGTGCTTCCAGCCTGTGAAAAAATGCAGTTCTTTGAAAGTTGTGTGCTTTCGGATTGTTAGGCAAGGGATGAAATAGGCATCATAAGAGCAGTCCCTTTCCCCTCTTCTTATGGAAGGCTGGTCTCCAGTGATTTATATAATTACTATGTTTTTTTCTTCGTTTTTTGTCTGCTTTCTCTTAAGACTTTTTCTTTTTTTTTAAATACAGTCTTGGCTCAATCATTCGCAGCCTCATAAATCAGAAAATTTTGTCCTTGCAGATTCCTATCAAGTAGTTTATATTTAATTTTTTTGTTGACAGGCATATAAACTACTCAGCCCTGGTTTATTGCCCAATACATCCTGATCCCTGGCAGGATAAGTAGTGTTTGAGAGAAGATTGAGTTAATATCAGCAAATGGAGAATTTTGGGCTTTAACAAACAAACGTTGCTTTCTGCCATGATTTTGTCTATCCTAATATATGCTCAGAAAGTCTCCAGTCTTATCTCCACTTCAGATTCATTCAGTTCAGATATACTCACATGCCATGGAACTGTATAAGTAGAATATGTGACGATCAGTTTAAGAGAGCACTTACCCAAAACAGACAAAAATAAACCCATTTAACAGCTTATGGCTCTAGTGGTCCTTTGCAAGTTTCCTGAAAAAGTTTTGCCAGTCATGTCTGCTTTTTCTTTTAAGGCTTTATTTTCAAAACTTCAAAGCAAATTCCTGATTTTGAATGAAGTAGGACACAGCCCAACAGAGACACATGTCAGAAACATTTCACCTCAACAGCAATGCAGCTAGTTAACATTAAGCTTGCTGTCAGCCTCCTCCCCAGAGCAGCCTCCTCCTTCCTCAGACATTTAGGCATGTGGGTAGTGTTCTACATAGTGAGCAACTGTGTTGAATTCAACAGGAGCACACGTGCACCCAGAGTTACTTGTGTGTGTATGCATGTGTATGTTTGTTTGGTGGGAATGAAAAAATTTGGAGAGGGTTGGGATACAAAGGAGGTTCATTCATCAGTAACCCCCTCTGCAAGTCATGTTAATTCTTCTTTCTTGCCTGGAGATAGGCAGGTGTGGAGTATGTGCACACAAGCTGTGGGGCTAACACAACAGCTTTAACTGGAATAAGTCACCAGCTTTCAAGAGATGAGGGTAGGTAACATCTACTCTTGGAGACGCGTAAACACACATATCACGAAACAGCAGAAAGGCTTAACTGGCCTGATTATTTAGAGGTTTAATATAGCAGATAATTTGTGTGTGCTCTGGATGCTCTTTTTATGCATTTATTTTTACTACCTTTTATTTAAAAAAACTGCCAAAACCCAACTAAAAAGGGCATGTAAGCAATTAGATATATATCTTCGTGTGTATCTTTGAGGGGACCTTTTAATTGTGCAGCTGTAAAATCAATGAAGCATCAATACAGTCTCCATAAGGGAATGCAGCCACTCTGAGAGAAAGCAATAAGCACAAGGCTACGTAGAGCACCTTTGTTGGCTGCACTTGGCTGTAAAATCCTGTCAGATGCCATTTTCACTGTGGTCTGTTCACTTCAGCCAGCGCTTTCTCTGTGATTAGAGTGAATTCATCCATCAAAGAGGGCTTGGCAGGTCTCATTCCAGTATAATGGACTAGGTCATTGTGTGACACACAAGGTGTCTAGTGTGCATTGTAGGCAATTTGCTTATTGTCTCCTATTCTGCATATGTACCTAAACTTTTTACAGGACATTTTTACATTGTGCTTTGTTTTTATCTCTTGCTTTCTTTTTGCTTTCTTACCTGACTGCTTTATCCCTGACTGCATCAGCTTCTCTGCCTCATGTTGGCATATCTTTTCTTGTGTAATTTTCAGCAGTCTCTGTTGTTTTTTTTCATTATCCTTACATCCCTTGCATCTTGTTTTCTTCCTTCTCAATATGTTCTGTGTTGTTTCCCCCAGCATTGCTACACTTCCTTCTATTTGTCCCACTGGCACTCTTGTGTGTTGGTTTTATTTGCTCTCTGATGTATTTCTTCTATAATTTTCTCCCTTCCCCATATATTTTCATCCCTAATACCACGTGTGAGATAACAGAGGGATGACAGAAGGTACACAAGTTGCCTCGTTGCTGGATTAGCTGTTTGCAGAGAGTACAACCAGAATAAACCAGTCTGGGGCTGGAACAGAAACTGGAAGCAAACCCTGTGCCACCCTCATATAGTGGCCCTGATAACTGACCCTCAGCAATATGGGAAACCTGCTCTTTTGCCTTGTTAGAGGCAACTTTTAGGGAGAAAAGGAGAAGTGATGGAAACCTAACTTGGCAGAAATAAAATCACCAAGGTTTTTTGCCGTTTTGTAACCTGTAATTTTTGTACAAGTTGTCTCTACGGTCTGCCAAACAGAAATTCATCATCACCAGCCTGGAGTTCCTGGGTAATTAATCTTCTGTGGTGGATAAGGCAGGCTGGGTTTTCAGGCTGCAGGTGTGGAGAGCTGTGAGCTAACCTGCAGCACTACTGAACCTTTTCTCTCTCCCCTACTTCTCCATTTTCCCATGACCTTAGGAAAAAAAAAAAAAAAATCCCCACTTCATAGCTCTTTTTTTTTTCTAAATCACACTTCATGGAACACAGTTTTAATACTGTATGGTACGTGTTTAATGATGTCCATATGGGTTTGTGGGTACAGGAATTAAATACATAACGGTTCACGATGACATAACACGGAAATGCAACTCCTGCAGTGCTGGTGTGTAGGCTGTAAAGGGTTATTAATAAAAACGAAGGTTTTAAATAGAAAACAAGCTTAGCAGCACCGTTTTGGCCTCAGGCCCATCTCTGACTGATGGAAAAAAAAGAGGCTGGAATATATGGTCTTTCCTCAATACATGAAAATAAATACATTTTACCACCATCTCCTGCTAAACATTTCAGAGAGAAAGCTGCAGGCCTGATGCATGGCATCTCTCTTCAATCAGAGCCTGAGCTTAGGGAGGTCTGGAGGGGATATTTCAGCAGGGTGCAGAACACATCAAACAAATACTAAAGGGGAGATTGATGCCTCAGATTATTAAAACGGGGTAAGGCCACAATGTTTTGATTGGCAAAACCTTTCAACAGTTGGACATTAGTATTTCAGAAGAGCAAACCATTCTGTTTGTGGGTGAGCCAGGAAAATAACAACTCACACAGTTTGGGGGATGACCTCAAGGAAATCCCATCCTGACTTGTAACTAGAGTTGCTGGATCAGTAAACCAAGGAAATTACATAATATGCCTATTAATATTATAGACAAAGAAAAGCAAGTTTACTTTTCTATGTTCAGCCTTGTTCTCTCTGTAGTTGCCCCAACATTTTGTTTTAAGTGTTCAGAATAAATGAGACAGCAGTGGATGATGTGCTGAGCATCTCCCTCTGAATGCTGTGTCTGAGACATCTCTTGCTGATTTCCCACTGATTATTAGTGAGAGGAACTGTATGGGCAGCACCAGCACTAATTGAATGTGTCCTTCTGTCTTTACCAATGTTTTTGCTGCAGTTTTAGCTGGTCCCAGAGCAAAACACAAAGATATAACTGCACACAAACTAACTTTAGAGTCTGTGGCTTGGGATTTTCCACTTTGTGGACATCTCTAAATTACCTCCAGGTTGTAGATCAGGACAAGACCAGTGCCTCACAGCAGTTGCATAAAGGTCAGGACATGCCAGAACCGAAAGTGATCCTGCCCTGGTTTCCGTGTTGTGAAATCCCTGCGCCCACAGCTGTGGCCCCATGTTCAGTCTGCTCACAACCTTCTGCTTCAGCCCCAATGCTCACCTCAGCCCATCCTCTCAGCCCTGGATTCCAGCAGACAGCTTTCCCCAGCAGATGGCCGTGGAGGATGCAGAAGGAATGCAGGAGGAATTAAACTTTGTTGCTTTATCTCGTGCTGTCTGGGGCAAATTCCCACTCTCTGCCAGTTTCTGGGTGCCTCCAACTGTTGTTCATTGTGAGGCACAGATGTTGTTAGCTCAGTGGCTTGTGTCCAACCACCAGATACTTCAGCAGAAGAGGACTCAGCCCATTATATGGAATTGGAATTCGGGCTGAACAGACGGCATTGCTTTTCTTCCCACCTGACCATAGCCGGAACAGTGAACAGGAATGTGGGATCGTGGCACAAAATCCTCTCCCTGTGCACCAAGTCCTGTGCTGCTCTATTCACCCTTCAACCTCCTGGCTTGAAGCCAAGATCCTCCTCTAAAAATTGGTTAGAAAAACTACTCCCTGCTCGTGTTCTGCCAGAAGAGATGGCTGGGCTCTGTCGCACAGGGCATGCTTCCACCCACTTGCTGCTGTACTCTGGGTCATCTCAGGCACAGATAAAGCTTCTGGAAAATGGCATTAAGTCTGTTTTCCCAAATTTCTTTATGCTGACAGATGTCAGTTATTTGTCTTCTGAAACTGGTCTTTTCAAAAATAGGTATTATGTCCCTTTAAATAGCACAAACCACATGGGAATGGATTATTTTTTTCCCTAGCTGTCTATAATCTATCTTATTTCTTTTTTTAGTGAAACTAAAATCTTCCCAGGGATTGTTCCTAATAATAATACTGAAAAGAAAGCACCATGTAAGTCATTCAGTATTAGCAATGGCAACAGTACTGCATTGCCCTTCTATAGACTCCTCTCACTGTACACCTCGAGGTATGGCCCAAACATGAACCCTCTCAGCTTGACTGTGAAATACAGGCTTTATTTTAGAACCAGGGAAGCAAAAGTATGAAAGTAGTTTTGAAAGGTCACCAAGGATAGAGCAGGAGCCAGAAGGTCTGGATTTTAGCCTCATGTTGTGACTCTTGGCTTACTTTCTGCTGTTTGCCTCTGCAAACACCCCTAGCACGCCAACAGTTTGACTTGCTGATATACAACTTCCAGGATCTACAGGAGTGGGTCAGCATCCATGTCAATTTTAGCAAAATTCTGTATTTGAGGAAAAAGTGCTAAAGAAACATTGAACTAGTTTGCCCTGGGTTACAGGGGCACTAGTCTTCAGGATTCCCTTGAATTCTCTGCGTGAACTACTGGTCTCACAATCCTCTAAAAAAACACGCATTCATCCCTTGCTCATCAGCATGTGAAGGGGGACCTTTAGCTCAAGATCAACCTCACCCTGTTGTCTTCTTCCCCAAACTGTGGTGAATTACCTGATCTAAAGTCCCTCCCCTGAGATGAACAGCAGCTACTTGTGCAGAAGCAACACAATGACCAGTCCACACTTCTTCATATGCCAGGACAGTACGGAGAGCAGGGTGGGCTCTAGCTGTGATGTTGAAGAAGAACCCACATTTGTGCCCAGCTGCCCCATGGCAGTTCTGGAAAGGATCGTGTGAGCATGGAGGAAGGGAGGAGGGCTGATGGTTACCTGCATCTTCCTCTTCTTCCTCAACCAAATCTCTGTAAGAACTGGGAGCACAGTCTGCTGTAGAAGATAAATTGCTCAGGAGCCCACACGGTTTGAAATCATCAGTCCATGTGGGGCTGCAGGCTTGGTTCCCTGTGACACTTGGTTGGATTATTCCATCTGCAAATTGTTGTCCAGAGCTAGCTCTTGGTGTCGCTTGGTGTCCTCTGCTCCCCACTTCAGCTGCCTCCTGCAGTTTGTCCTTTGTGTCCCTTCCTGCAGCTCTTGTGGATGGAAGCTTGTGCTGGAGGTATCCGCAGCCCCTGTTTGTGCAAGGAGCTTTGGCTGGGGCTGTTCAAGCTCTCAGGCAGACATGGACTTTGGAGCTTGAGCAGAGCTTTCCTTCCCAAGGGAGTGGAAGAGGGATGTGTCAATAGTGCATTGCCCTTCCCCTGGCTTTGTTCTCTCCCTGCCTGTCCTGTGTTTCCAATCCCTTCCTCTTGTGCGAGTTGTCCCGTGGGCTAACATGAGCACAGCCACCTTGCACAGACCTTGAACTGCCAGTCCTCCCTCCCAGGAGCTGCGAAGACATTCCCCTGGCATGTACTCCATTTACCCACACCATGTGGCCCTTGCTTCAACACATCTTTTCCTCCCACAGGACCCTTTACCGCTCTCTGCCTTCTCACTAATTCTGTGGTCACCAAATGTGTGGTCTTCCCTGCAGCATTCTGACCAGAGCCCCCCTGCTCTGTCCTCTGTGGCCACTGGTGCTGAAGACAGACCTTGTCCTAAGCAAAGCTGTCCCCGAGTGTGCCTGTGCCAGTGGGTGAGAGAATGCGCCCTTGCATGTAGCTTTTGTTCTCAGTGCACAACCCACCTCCCAGAGCAGCAGATAAACACAAACAGCCTTTTTCTGCAGTTTAATGAGCAAAGGAGAGCACTGCTTCTGAGCTGGTCCTTTAACAGCAAGGGCATCATCACGTCCTGAGCCTTATGTAAGTAAATCTGTCATCAAGTTTTAGTCTTTCTTTTGTATAACTTTATGTAGCAGCTCATCTTAAACTTGTAAAAACATTTTGTGGGAAATTGTGCGTGGGAGGTGGGCAACTCCTTCCATGTATTGCCAGCTAATCCGTAATGCTCTCCTTTATCATAACAAATGAGGCAGGTTTCTCAAAAGCAGTATCTTGTGCTGTTCTTTTATCTCTTTCCTTTTGCTTTAAGTCTGGGGATGGGGTTCTGCCCTAGACGAGGGCACGAAACATGGAGCCAGGACTCCTGGTTTTTGTCTTGAGCACTGGATGCTCACAGCTGTGCTAAATCCTGCTTGTGAAGTATCTTTGTGAACTGGAAGAGGCTGTAGGTATTCAGAATACTGTGTTTAGATATAGATTAAATGTAAAAGAGGTTAAAAAACCCAGTGTCATAAAATACCCAAGAAGCCAGGAAACTGGAACTCTTTCATCTGTTCTTAAGCTTGCTAAATAGAGGAACTTCTACATCCCGCTGGTGCCTTGCTTTCCCACTATCCCAAAGTCATTTGTACTCAAAGCTCAAGGTTTTTGCAGTTCCTTGGGACAAAATGTTTTGCACGCCCTGGGATCTGTCATCATTTCACACGTCTTCTGTTCTGCTGAGCCATCACCCCCTTCTTCCAAACTGGTAGGTGGCACAGGAGGTATCACATCATCCCCGTGGAGGAAATTTTCTACAAAAGTATCTTGGAATTTGGCAAAGTGCAGCTCTTTTTATACAGCAGGGCTCATCTCCCCTTCAGTGGAAATTAAGTGTCTAAATCTTTTTGTCTTTCCCTCTTTGTCAGTTTTACAGTGTGCTCTGGGGTGAAGTTTTGTTGTGCTACATTTACTTCTCCTCGCCAAGACCTTTTTTATGGCTTTGATTTAAACGAAGTCCAATCAGACGCAGTGAAAGGCCGTCATGTTCCAGTGCTGGGGATGGGCTTTGGGGCCTGTTTATCTTTTTTTCCAAGGATAACAGCACATTTGTGTTTGTGTTGTCTGTATGTCTTGGACTTACACGAAAACTTAAGGATCTGATTCTGGTGGGTCATGCTGGCAGGTATCCAAACCCATAAATCTGGTCACTGTGCTTTTCCAAATGTTTATTGTGCTGTTTAAGCTTTTATGAGCTCTTGTGTGTATTACATATGGTCTGAATAAATGTAATGCAGTATTACTGTGCTTAGCTGAGAGGCAGAAGAGCCTCCAAAGGGATCATTAGAACTGGGGCAGCCGTTGCCAGCATTTGGAGATGAATTTCTTGGTTGAGCTTTGCAGGTTGCAAGGACCATCAGCCCTGTTCTGTTGGTTTCTAAATGCCACTTGATCTGAGGTTGCAGAGGTGGAAATAAGAAGCAGAGAGTTGCAATTTCTTGGATTCAGTAAAGGATTCTTGCAGCAGATCTCCCTTTTCTGAAACACTGATAAAAAAGACTGGACTTTGTATGTATTTGCTGCATTTCCTCTGTGCTGCTGCTGCTGCTGCTGCTGCTGGCTGTGGCAAGGTCTGCTCTGACTGCCAGTGGGACCCGGGACAGAACTGTAAGGAATCAGTGGATGCACAGCAGGGCAAAAGTCACCTGGGTCACTGTAAGTGAGGGATCACCTGCAGATTCTGCCTAAGAGTCAAGGCTGCATTGCTCCTTCAGACAGATGGCAAAGGGGATCCATTCCCTGCCCCTTGGAGCCTACAGCTCCTCTGTGATCCTGCAGATCACACACGAGACAGCCAGACTGAGCCAGCCAGACTCCAGCTGGTGGGAACAGGGGCAGGACTTGTGTGTGAGGGACAGCAGTGTGAAAGTGGTACCTGGCCCAGGCCACCTCTCTTGCCACAGTCCCAGCAGCACACAGGGAGTGTGCCATGGTCCTGGTGCTTCACATCCTTATTCTCTTCTGTCCTGCCTGGACTGAGGGACGAAACTGCAGATTAAAACCAGCCAAACTGTAGCCAGCCCTAACAGCTGTAAAGCAGCCAAGCCAAGACCTTGGGACATTCAGAGAACAGCCTGCAGTTCAGCTCTGGGCTTCCCTCCACTGGGCCAGTTTGCCTTCTGCTCCAGGCAGTCCTTCTGGGACCATCACTTCACTTCCACCTCTAACCCCAGTAACCCCAGGGAGATAGGGGCTCACAGCTGAGCTTGCTGCCAACCCTGTCCTTCTTTAGCTTGGGTTTTCTGCTCCCTCACCTCTGCCCTGCCTGGCTATTCCAATTGCAAGCTTGGGGCAGAAACAAGTTTGTGTTTCTGCAGCAGTCATACAGGCCCTGTTGGGGTTGGCCATTAGGGCTGATGTACCATCAACAATTGCTCTTTGATGGGGGACATGCTGAAATTGTGGAGGCTTCACAGAGGCATTGGAAGATGGAGATGAGAATTGGGGAAATAATAATAGAAAATAATAGGAAAGTAATAATTCTGGCTTGCAAATGGCTTCCCAAACCCAGCATGCACCTGAAGTTCTCCCTATGCTCTGCTGCAAGGACTTTCCTTAAACTGCAGTGAGGGAGAGATTGGGAATCACCTCCCCACAGGGTGTCAGCAAAGTCAAGCACTTGGGGAAGATCCTGCAACAAACTCTTGGTTCTTGCTGCAAGGGGAGATTGAGCAACCTCGTAGGGATTGCATAATGTCACGAGGCAGACACCATGTGTGCTAACGCTGTTGATATCAGCTGAGTTACCCTGGGGATACATCAGTCCCTAGGGATTTTATGCAGGTATGAGGTGGGGCACTTTATTACTCAGCTTTGCACCACTGTGCATCCTGCTTCTGCTGCTGCTTTTGGTGGGTTCTGCTGCTTTGACCTGGAGGAAGGGTTTGAACCTTCCTGTGTAGAGCTCACAGAAACAGAGGCATTGCAAAGTGCAGACTTGACAGCTGAGAAACATTCTCCCTCCCCTTGTTCTATGCAGTGACTCCTCAGCAGGCTGTTCCCATTAAAAGCTACAGTATTACTTCCACCTCTATATGCTGCTGCTCCCCAAAACCTGTGGTGGATCCTGCATTTTATAAGGAAAAAAATAGTGTTGACCATGAGCAGAGAGACTGAGATGAACGATCTAAATCTGAGGTGGGCTCAGGATGTGGTGTCACAGCACTAGATTTTGCCACTGGAACTGATATTTGAAAACATATTCTTGGGAAACTCATTTATTGGATTGATTCTTCCCAAACTTAGAAACCCTAATCTAATTTGGAGAACAAATTCCGAAGTCCTGGAATATTGGAGCCACTTGATCAACTACTACATAAAGACCTTTAAAAGTGTGTTGCTAACAGGAAATGCTACCCAGAGTTCCTTTGCTTCATGATGTAAGGCCTGAATAGACCCTGGGGTGTGTGACAGCACACAGAACTGAGGACACCTTGAACAAACCCAGTATTTTAAATATCTGGGACTTGCCTATCTGTAAAATTAAGAGAATAGGCTAAGTTCCTGAAAACAATGGGCTTTGCTAGGAGCCCACCTGGGTGTTTGGCTCCCTCAGGACTTGAAGGTTCTGACAGGGAATGTGTTGAATATGTAGAAAATGCCATTGTTGTCTTACAGTTGTTGGCAGCTTCCTTTTGCCTGCAATATCCATCCATGCTGATCAGCACTGCCGGGTAGGCCCCACGCTTAAGTCTTGAGCGTGTCTGAGAGCAGGGAAGTGGGTGGAGGAGAAGTGGCACAGAGAAGACTTTGAAGACTTCCTGCTGAAATGACCCCCTGGCTTCCCTTTCTCTGCGCCTCTGTCAAATGTCCTCAGTGTGTGATGCTGAAAACTAAAGCTGGGAGGGACATGCTGCTGCTTCAGCCACTTCACCACACAGGACTGATGAGTTCCCACCAGTCCTTTGTGAAGGCAGGTGTGAGGGGCTGAATGCAAGCATGCAGTCCCTTCCCTTAAGCCATTTCCAGTTGCTCTTGGGCTGCTTAAAGCTGTGTATTCTTTTAATAGCATTTGAAGAAGTTCATCCCCAGCCACTTGCTTCTGCCTACTTCTTCCTTCTCCTTACTTGAGTTTCTCCCCTGGTCACCCATATGAGAAAGAATGGAAATGATAATTTGTTGCTTTTCAGCATGGTGAGGAAGGAGCATCAGGGGATGCAGAGGATGCACTTTGTGGGGAGATGTGCTTGCAGAGGAGCTCTCAAAGTGGAGAGAAGCTGTTTTTGCCAGCAGAGTCCTGTGTCAAGCACGGGCAGCTCCGGGGCTCCCACTTCTTCTCCTCCATTGCTAGATGTTGAATCAGCTGTTTGTGCTGCCCTGCACAGTGCCAGGGACAAACTCCTTGGCAGAAGGGTGGGGAAAGGGAATAAATAAAGGATTTGTAATGGGGATGGTTGTTTGTCCACAAACAGCCTGCTGCAGGCTTGTGCTCAGAAGGCACCCAAACCCCCAGGGCTGCTCTTATGCTTTCCTCTCTGTAAGCACATTGCTGCAGGCTTCTGCCACAGGCATTGGGGGCCAGCTAAGAAGAGGGTGGCAGAGGCAGCCTGCTACTGTGTCCCTTCTTCCTCTGCACATTCCAGGGCTGTGACCTCCTCAACCTGCAGAGAGAGGGGAGGGAGGTGGGAAATGGGGTGACAGGAACAAACTTCCTGCAGCGGAGCTGAACTGAGGCACGGTTCTTATCACAAGAGAACACTCCTGGTGGGGGCAGCTGGAGAGGAGCCCATCCCACTTTCCTGAGCCCCCCACCCTGCTCACCCTGCAGCTCACCCCCAGCACAGGAGCCTCCCTACCCCCAGCACATGGCCCCGCCAGCCCTGCCTGCAGATACTCGTGTGTCCCACAAAGACAAGGGCTCATGGCTCGGCAGTGCTGAGGGAAATGCCATCCAAGCCACATGAGAGGGAGAGGCAAGTCAGCACCAGGCTGCCTGGGAGCACGGTTGCCTTTCAGTGGCTCCCACTGCTGCAGGTGCTGTGTGGGGAAAGCTGATCCTTGCCCGCCAGCGAGCTGTCAGGCTGTGTGTGCCATGGAGAGCAGCTTTGTCTCCTGCCTGGGCTCCGGCCGCCACACACTGGCCAGGTTTCGGCTCATGGCAGCTTTTTGGGCTGGACCCTGCTCTCATCTCAAAACTAGATGCCAACCTGTAGGATTGACCCCACTCAAATTTTGTCTCAACCCAATTCAGTACTCATTCATGTCTCCAGTGTGAGGTGGAAGGAGATGGGTGAGTAAGCCCAGCACGTGTCTGTTTGCCTCCTCTGCTTGAGGAATGGGTTACACTGGAGCTGGAAAGAGAATTGTGTTGAGCTGGAAGTTCCTGCTGAAGGCAGAGCAGTGCCTTCATTGCAGGGTCCTGTGTCGCTGATCTGGGGATGGATTCCTAAAAGTCTCCTCAGCTCTAAAAGCAGAGCAGAGTGCCACAGGTAGGGCATGTAGGAGCAACCTCAGTGTGAGACTCGCAACACCTGGGACACCTGGGCAAGGGAGTGGTGTTGCTGTCCCCATGTCACTGCTCCCCAAGCCTAGGGAGCAGTGGGTTGTCCATAGGTCCTCTCTGAACCTTGCTGGCTGAAGATGGCTCATGAATCCAAGGTCTGTAACATTTATTGAACTAACACTGCTTGAAAGCAAATGCTGTGATACCTAATGGGACTCAACTGCTGCTGCTGCCCCTTGATGCACACCTTGCCTCTTCTGTTGCCTTTCTTTATTGTCCCCTCAATTCCAACAGTTGTTCTTGTCCATAGTGACATCATTCATTTGGTCTCCCAGCAGGTCCAGCAGTGCAGGGCCACACATGGGCACAGCTTATCAGCCTGACGTGTGGGCGGGCTGACGTGTTCCCCAGGAGCAGGGTAGGGAGAGGGCTGATGGTGTGATTGCCGCTGCAGGGAGGACTCGTGAGGAGAGCAGCACGAAGATCAGGCCAGTGAAGGCTGTGTTCATGGAGACCAGGTGCCAGGGGATGAACTGGACTACAATGAGACTGCTGTGAATTGGGTTGGTGTCCAGTGTCTCCCTCCCATTGCTGGCATCTATTTTATGAAGAGCTTCACTTGGGAGAGGCCACTTCAGTCTGATATCCCTCACCAGCAATAGCTGGTACAGCAAACAGATCCCAGCAGGGCGGGCAGGTTTCACCTGCCCAGTGTCCTTCCCTTTCCAGAAAGCCAGGAGAGGGACTTCCTCAGCTGGAGGGCAGCCAGGGACATTAACAGGGACATCCATCCCCTGTCCACAAAATGCTCTCTGTTCACCACTGCCCCAGAGGGCAGGGATTTCTGGCAGATTTTCACAGAAAACTTAGCCAAAAGCCTATTATGTGTCAAAAGCTATTTGATGCAGGGAATAATATTTTGCTCTTGTGTGCATGTGTATATCTGTGTAGATATGTACAGTCCTTCTACCACAGCCATGGTTCACCACCCCGATGTCCAATGATGACTTAAAATTTTTAAGGTTTTCACTTGGTGTTTTTTCCAGAACGCTCCAACACTCTTGCAAAGCCATATTTGTTGCAGAGCTTGTAGCATCCAGTATAAACAGCTCCACTTGATGACAAGGATGGGACATGGGAAAGCTGAGTTACAGGCTCTGCAGGCAGCTACTGCCACATCGTGGGGAGATTATGCTTTACATGCATTTGTTGTGCAGCAAAAAACACAAGCTGAGCTGATAAAAAATGCCTTTGGTTTGCATGGATTTTGGACATGGTGGTGTGTGTATTCTGCTCCCTCCAGGGATATGCTCTGCCTCACCCCCTTGCCATGCTTGCCTGGTGTAGATGACTTTCTCTTGGCTCTCGTGTCCCAGAGAGCAGAAACTCCTCTAGACAACAGTGGGAAAGCTGTGACATATTGCTATGAACATACATGGAATAACTTTTCCACCTGGCTTCTTATTAGGTGTTACAGCCCTATCTTTTTCCATCAGTCGTGTGATAGTAATTTTTTGGTATTTAATAACATTACATCTAAGACTTGATGAGGGAATGGGAAAGAAGCAGACTTGCAGTCTTGGACATTAATACTAACAACTCCAGAACCACACCTGGATCAGACATTTGTAAGCATATGGAAGAGATTGAAGATTATCTAATTGTCTCCTTAATACTTGGTACTAGACTGAATCATCTCTGCAGGCCTGGAAAGCTGTGCAGATCACCAGGCTCTCCTTGCTCCTGCTCCATTAAGCTGAAGAGCCAGCTTGGAAAGGGCTCGTCTTTCTCATCCCCAGATTTGGCAGTGCCGGGATGCTCGGCATAGCTTCAGTATGGAAGGTGTCCCTGGCTTGCTCATGTTTTTGGCTGTGAAAGTCAGTGACAGCTCTTCTGGCCAGATTTCCTGTGTGATCATGTTAGGGGAGTTGTCAGCACCTAATCTGGGTGTTTGCTGTCATCCAAATAGTATTGCCAGGGCATTGCATGTGCAGCCTGACACACTATACATTCATCCAGGTTTTGGCCTCCTTGCTTGACCCAGGAAGGATTAAACCCCACCCCACATCTGCTGAGGCTCCCTTGGACTGCTGCCGTATCACACTGGTGCTCTTCGCAAACTCAGGGAAGGTCTTTCCCTCCACAGCTTCCCAGGCACAGTTCTTCCCTAGATTGCAGGGACTGTTTCTGCTTGTCCTGTATTTCCCTCCCATCCATCCATCCATCCGTCCGTCCGTCCGTCCGTCCGTCCGTCCGTCCGTCCGTCCGTCCGTCCGTCCGTCCGTCCGTCCGTCCGTCCGTCCGTCCGTCCGTCCGTCCGTCCGTCCGTCCGTCCGTCCGTCCGTCCGTCCGTCCGTCCGTCCGTCCGTCCGTCCGTCCGTCCGTCCGTCCGTCCGTCCGTCCGTCCGTCCGTCCGTCCGTCCGTCCATCCATCCATCCATCCTTCTCTTCCTCCTTCTCTTCCTCCTTCTCTCTCCAGTAGTACCTGCAGACCCCATACAGTCCTTACAGGGATTTGTCAGGCCAGGCTGACTTATTCCCTGCCAGGCCCTGCTCCTGCCTTGTAGTAAGACAGTTATCCATGTTGCTCTTTTTAACCTGAAGCAGGGAGCAGGTTGGAACACAAAGCTTTTAAAAATGATGGAACAGGGGCAAATTTCCAAACAAAACCCTCCAAATGCTGCTCTGAAGGAAAATTACTCTTCATTTGCGGGTGAGATGGAAGACTCGGTGCGAGGGCAGGAGCTGTGCAGAATAAAGATTTAAGCAATTGAGTAAAGGAAAGAATGACTGCTCCTGGGGGAGGGGGAGAGGGGCCTGGGACCTCACTAACCTGATTTAATCAAGCAGCTTCTGATGTTTTACAATTTCAAGTAACAATCTGACCCAGAGCTGGGCAATTTGCAAGCCACAGAGTTATGAACTGTTGGTAAAATGGTCTTAAGAGGAAAATACATTTGCAATTACGAACTGAAAACCTGAGCAACAGTGCTCTAGGTTTTGGAGCCATGTCCAGCTGCTGTTGGGACAGTTGGGGTCTCTGCCCTTCCTATGGCTTCCCACCATTCAGCAGCACCCAGAGCAGATCCCAGCTGAGCTCTTGTGGGCAGCAGCTTACCTTGGCCACAGAATGTCTCCTCACAGGAGAAGCTACACCTGAGCAAAGTGCTTCCTTACTCTACACAGGCGAGTCACTGTCCTAGGAAGGGAGGGAAAAGTAGGGAACACCCCTCAGCAGTGGAAATTCTGACCCAGCCTGCAGAGCTGTGGTCTGACAAGGCTCTAATTTGAACCAGTGGCCTGTGGTCCCCCAGGTGTGGGAAGAAAAATTTCCTCACAGCTTCTGAGAAGAAGTACCAGTCTCAGTCCACTGACTTGAATTCATGAAATTTGTACCAACTGGTGTGTCCTGACAAGTGCTGAGCATTCCTAGCTGTGGCAGTGCCAGCTTCAGATGGGATGTCCCTGGGCTAATGGTCGCAGGATTTGGACAAGTGAGGGTTTTTTTTCTCTCCTGGGAAACTGACTGGTTTTGTGCCCGTGGTGTTTGCAGAGTGTTGACAAACCCCCCCTTACTGCTCAATACTGCCTGTCTGCTTGAGGTGGTGTTCCTTGGAGATGCGTTTTTCACCTTTCAAGGCTTTTGATGTCTTTTCCCATGTTAGAAAATTCAAGAAGGCAACATGTGAAGCTGGCTGGGGCCAGTGAGTGTTGCTGGGGGCGGCAGCTTTGATCCTCGGTGGGAGCTTTGCCATAAACTTGATCATGCATTTTTCATCCCTTGCTCTGTGTATGCATGTGCTGTGCAGGGGGTACAGCACTAATCCTGAAGCTGCACTCAGCACAGGGGTAAGACTCACTTGCAGTTCATTGCTGATGCAAATCCTTTCTATCCCCAGGGTAACTCCACCATGAGTTACCCTACATGAAATTTGACCCTGACATCTAATAGCTAGGGAGCTGCTCCTGTCTTTAATCTCTCTGAGAGTGCCTAGTCAGGGCTTTTTGAAGAATTTTGTTGGTCTTTTCTATCACTTAAGCATTAGTTTTCTGTATCTGGAGTTTTGTACTGCTATCTGACCCATTTACTTGAAAGCCTCCAAGGAGAGCTTGAGTTGAAAGAGAGCTGGGTTTGTGATCCAAGTATGAGTCTTTCACTGTTAATTGTATTAGCATTCATAATTGTATGCACATTTCTAAACTGTCAGGATTGCGACATCCTTTTAAAACATGGATGGGACATCAAAAGGGTTATGACTGCTCAGAGATTAGCAAGAAATTAAATTGCCTGATACCTCAAAAACTATGATGTGAGCTGTTTTGTCCCCATTATATCAAAAGTGACATAGGAAAAATAAGTCAGGAATTAGACTTTTAAAGCTCATTAGCCATCACAATGTAATTAGCAGGAACAGGCTGTTTGATGCAGGCCTGAGGTGCCCTGTGTCTGCTGTTGCTGTTGGATGGGCAGGCTCTCTGTGTAGTGGGAGCCTTGTTGGATGGGACTGTGACGGGACTGTGACAGGACTCGTGTGATGAATGGGAGGAAAGGCTGGAGACGTCCTGAATTCACATTCTCTCTTTGCTGCAGATCTGCTTTAAGGGAGCTGCTTGGTCTCCCTGTTCATGGCTTAGTCTGTGTTCTAGCTCTCAAGGCAACTCCCGTAGAGGTCACTTGTGGCTGATGGGTAACACAGTGATTCTGTCCTCCCTCATTTAGACTTCCAGAAGTCCTGCAGGTGACAGGGTAATGTCATCAAGCTTGTCCTTTGGAAATACATATTTACGAACATGAAATACATGAGCATATGTATGTGCATGCACTATCCCAGATCCTTGCCAGCTGCATGTATACATTTGCATTTTCAGGTATCGACAGTTTTGCCATGTCATCATCAAGCATATCGGGACAAATGCATTTCACCTGAAGACCTTTCGAAAGGCAGATGACTTTTGCTGTTATGGAGCCCTGCTTGCCCAGGGATATTGGAGAAAGAGGTTGCCAGGGCAAGGGAAATGAAGGTGTTGCCTGTAACAGAAATACAAACCTTTTGGTTCCCAGACTGCTTCCCATCAACTGAAACCAATGTGCCTTGTTGCATGCTGTGCACGGTGATGGATTGTGTCTCCTGAAGGTGATAGCAGTGACTTCTCAGTCCCAGTTGGGAAGAGTTTCTTCACAGCCCCGTGCCAGCCACAGCTCAGCACCTCTCACAAAGGTGCTGTTGTTTTTATTCTTTATCAGTGTAAATCCTGGCAGAGCTGCTCTTGCTTCACGGGCAGTGCCTGTGTTGCCTTTTTCCCAACCTGAAAATGAAACTCGAGATAGTTTTTAGTATAGGAGGTAATATAAAGGTGGATCTTTATTTAGAGGCCTTCATGGGCAGTTATGGATGAGTGTCTACCAAAGTCTACCCCCCACAGGGATACTTACAGTTTTATAGGTTTTATGAAATTAGCATAATTGATAAAAAGCACCAATTAGGAGGACAAGTGGTGATATAATTCCCCCCCAGGTCAAGCCCCTTCTCTGGAGTCCCCCCCTTGGTACTAGTTGTACTTTATGAAAATGTGTCTCGAAGAGTTGTTTTCAACCTTAGAAGCCGGGAGAACTAAGATAGGAGAGGGGCGCTGGAATTTGTTTTGTCTTCTTGCCTAGGAAGACGCTGAAGTTAAGTTACAATAAGAAGCTACAAAGCTACAAATATATGTGTAAAGAATACAGAGAATATATAAGAGAAAAAAGGAAAAAACCAAAACAGCGTCACCTGCACAGGTGTTGCCACAGTGCAAGGAGGAGTGAATGATGCCTGGGCTCCATGGGAGCGAGGAGCATCCCGGCGGTGCTGCCAGCAGATGGAGCGCGGCTCCTCCGCACCCGCTGCGCTGCCCTGCGCACGCCGCTCGGTGGGAACAGAGCAACGCGATAACGGATTGTTCATTATGGAAACATGCCACTTTTAGTTGATTTACAAGCAGCTTTGTGGAGCTCCTGATCGCCCTGTGTTTTTGTTTTTAATCCGTTACTCATCTTGATACATCGTTGGTACATGTCTGAGCAGGGCTGTAAAAGAATTCGCGGGGACACGGTGGGGCCGAAGCACGGGGGATAGAAAGCAGCTGTCAGGCAGCATTTCTTCCAGGGGTTTGAGGAGTACCAACAGGCTGTGTCAGCCCGGCAGTGACTGCTTCTCAGTGCCTGACTTTACAGTCAGACAGTTTTGTAGTTCCGTCAAGGCCCTGTGGTTTAGTGGCTGCACAGATGGCTGCAGTACGTTTAGAGCAAAGTGAAATAACACTAGTTCCTTCCATCTTCTGCTGCCTCACCCTGAGAAATTAGCAGCCTCTTTTGGGAGCTACTAGTCAATATCCCAGATCCAAATGCCTTTGGACTTCCAGCAAAGTTTGAAACCAGTTCAGGAACTGAATTTCAAGTCCACTTTTCCTGTGCCAAAATCCGCAGAGCTGAATACCTTGGAACTATGGAGGTGGGTTAAGTCACGGACCAAATAACACTCTGAGCTTTTCATTGTCTACTTCTAATGCATCAGCTCTCCCAAAATAATATGTCTAGCATGGTTCATACCACAATCGCTGCTATAATCACCACTGAAACCTGGATAGGTTAGAAATCCATATGTGGTTTTGTGTCTGGGTGAATTTGTCAGACAAAAAGCAGTCCCCAAAAGGCAAAATCTTCCTATCAAATCATCTGCCAATTTTAACAGTTTTGATTTATGCATTTTAATGTTACTGAGCTCTTTGCTGAAAGAGTTGAAGGCCATCTGCACTGGCACTGTTACTGAATGAGCCTCCTCTGGAGCAGATGAGAGTAGCTGGGAGCTTGGATCTTTTACATCTGAGGCTTCTCTGCCTGTCTTGTTGGTCCTCTGCATCTTCTTAACTAAATTAACTGCTTCCTATTACGGAAAGTTATATGTGACATACATCAGGCAGGGTTTGTGCATTGTAGTTTTAAGGGAGATGGAGGTGTTACACTTCTACCTGCTCCATTAGCTGCTATTCCAACCAAAGGTAGGGAAGAAATGTGACTTGAGGGTACGTAGTCCTCCTGGTTTCTCTAATGAAACTTGGTTGGGGGGTTGGCTTTTCTGTCTTTTTTTCATTTGTCCCTGAAAATGGAAATTAATTAGGCCAGTTGGAAGCATACGAGAGCCGTTTTGCATGGGGAAAAATAGGGCAGGTGAACAGTTGTTGGAATTACTTGGACAGTAGACAAGAGCATGGAATAAGAGACCGACAAGAGGGTAGTTAATTTAGTTAGAAAGACTGGCTGAGCGTAGCAGTCTGGAAAGTAGATCATCTTTCTGAAAGGCACAAAGAAGAAAAGTAATGGCTCCAGATTCATCCCTTGTGTAAATCTTTTGAAGTTGGTGACTTACACCAGGACGATTTAACCCCATTAATTTTAATGGGTCACTGCAGTGTCCCAAGAGTTGTTTTTTGCTGTGCTCTGTTCTGAGGCAGAGATAAAGCAGAGCCTTGACGTCTAGCCTTCAACCCAAGCTTGGTATCCCCATGGGACTGGCTTGGGCCTGTGCACATTGTGGCTGACTCCAGTTGGAGAGGGAAAAGGATGCAGGAGATGATGATGTGTCTGAGCCCTTGTCCCGTGACGGCTGGGTGCTGCCAGGACTTTGTTGTGAGCCATAACATGCCTGAAAAATTATATCTGGTCTGAAAAGCAAGCATAGGCAGGCTAAAGAGGCACACTGGAGTCAACACTGACCCTCACTCTGCTATGGATCTACTGATCTAAAGTGATTAACAATTAACACATTAACCAGAGACAAGATGCTGTGGAGCAGTGTGGCACAGAAGGGAGCCTGAAATTGAGCATAAATGGGCACCAGATGAGTCCTGTTGGGACTCAGTGAGCAGAGAGCGAAGGTCAGTGCCCTTGACACATGACAGGGACTCAGGGCTATGGCTGGGGACAGGGATAAGGCACATTTACCACCTATCATTCAAGGCAGGCTGGTCATAGCAGGAGTTGGCCACGCATGGTTAGAAAGCCTGTGTATCACAGCAGGGAAAATTTATCTAGTGCCAGGAGGGGGGATACATCTTTGTCACCAGTTGTCAAACAGCTGAAAATGTGGTGGCAGACGCAGCTGTAGTGCTTGGGCAGAAATAGTGATCAAGCCCCAGTCTCATCAGGCAGCAGTGTATCATGAGCTGTGCTTGGCCCCTGCTCCTTGGGGACCTCAGGGCCCGCCTTGTGCCTCAGCTCTCTTTTCTGTGTGCCTCTCCTCGTGTGCCTTGCTCCTAGGGCCTGACTCCCTGTCCTCCATTTTACAAATGATTCAAGTTGTTCTGAAGTATTAACCAGACAACAGGAAATGAGCCAGGAGGAACAGATGGACCAAGATGAAATGAAGCGATAAATCTTAATGCAAATGTTCTGTGTAATACAGAGGAGGGAGAAGCCACCTTTGGTGCAGTTTGGGTGTGAAGTCATCCCTAAGCAGCCTGCTTTTGTCAAGGCATCAGCTGCTCTTTAGCATCCCGCAGAAGGAAGGGAAGATGAGCATTGCTGTGTCTCTGGGCATTTATCTCT
Source organism: Orthonyx spaldingii (assembly GCA_013397795.1). Lineage (NCBI taxonomy): Eukaryota > Metazoa > Chordata > Aves > Passeriformes > Orthonychidae > Orthonyx > Orthonyx spaldingii. Next base: position 3,361,771 of record VZTJ01002933.1, on the reverse strand, counting down.
TGACTGACTTAACATGACTGCACAGTGAGTCCAGGGGGAGAATCCAGACATGCGCCCCAGGAGGGAAGGATATAACACATGCTGCAATAAAAGTTTCTCCGTAAACTTTGTGGCTTAACTTCTTTTAATACTGCCATTTAATCTCATTGGTCAGTAGTCTTCTCCCAATCACATATTGTAAGGCAAGCTCTGCTAAATCACTCCATAGCTAGAGCAGATCAGAAAATCCATCTGGATTGGCAAACTGATCTGTAAAATGCTTTGTAAAGCTTGTATCAGCAATAGTGTGGCCAGCAGGGCCAGGGCAGTGATTGTTCCCCTGTGCTGGGCTCTGGTGAAACTGCAGCTCAAGTGTTGTGTCCAGTTTTGGGTCTCTCACTACAGGAAGGACATTGAGGTGCTGGGGTGAATCCAGAGAAGGCTAATGGAGCTGGTGAAAGGTCTGAAGCTCCTGTGAGGAGTGGCTGAAGGAGCTGGGGATGTTTAGCCTTGAGAAAAAAAGGCTCAGTGGGAACCTTATTGTTCTCTACACCTGCCAGGTAGGAGCTTGTAGGAAGGTGGGGGTTGGCCTTTTCTCCCAAGTAACAAGTGACAAGACAAGAGGAAAGGGCATGGGAAGGTTTAGATTGGATACTAGAAAACATTTCTTCACCAGAAGGGTTATTATAGGCATTAGAATGGGCTGCCCAGGGAAGTGGTTGTGACACTGTCCCTGGAGCTGTTTAAAAGACAGGTAGATGTGGTGCTTATGGACGTGGTTTACTGGTGCCTTGGCAGTGCTTGGTTAAGAATGGACTTTATGATCTTAAAGGTCTTTTCCAACCTAAATTATTCTATGATCCTATGAATATCAAAAGTTGTTCTTGCAAGCATGTGAGCCTTGGAAGGAACATGTGTGCTGGTACTTTTTAAATGTGTACATTTAAAACATTTTTTTTAAAAGTGTAATTTTTAAATGTGAATGCACCCAGTACATCTGTCTTTCTGTCTTTTGGAGGGAGAAGTTTCAGATTTAAAGGGTGAAACTCAATTTGCCTAAGCCCAAGATATGGTTGCAATTCACCTCAAGGGCTGGAACAAGTGCTGCTGGTGCTTTGTAGTACCCGAGGAGGAGGAGGAATTTCAAACAGGCCCATCCACAGACAGGTGGGAGAGTCCCAGCAGAGCCTCATTTCTGTGTCAGGTTATTTTGAGTAACAGCAGCAATTCCCTTCACATCACACAAGCCTGCCTGCATTGTCCTTGTGCAGCCTCTTCAAGGGTAGCATGGACTGGCAGCATGAGGGAGTACCACAGGATTGTCCAAGAAATTAACCCTTTTCCTTAGCAAAGGAAGTGATTGGAGAGTGCAGGTGCTGCTGAAATCCTGCCAGCATGTCCCCATCCATGAGCAGCATCACCAGCCCAACTACACTGCAGTGAGTCAGTACAGTTTGCCGCCACACACAGCTCTGAGCTCCTGCAATTGCATCCTCAGAGCACAATCTGGCTTATTTCCCCAGAATATGTAGCTAAAAATTTTAAGTAAGGGGAAACTGAAAAATTTGCAACTTATATTAAATGAAGGAATATGAGAAAAGTATTTGTTACTGCTCAACGTTGAATGTGAACAGATCTCAGCAGGTGTGAAGAGATGTGATACAGGCTTGGAAACCCTGGAGCAAGCCAAGGGAAGGCCTGTGAGAAGAAGAGAAAAATGCAACATGATGAAATGCAAATTTTTCTGCGACTGTGTTTAAGTGCAGGATTGGGGACCATCCAGCTGTCTGTTGGCTGTTTTCAGCCAAAAGACAACAGAAGGCAATTGATGATCTCATCCTGCCCCTCTTAAATGGACAAATCTCCTCCACAGTTGCTTAAGTATCAGTTTTTCTAAGGTTATTCTTTGCCAGCTGTTTGGCAAAGCGTGATGTGGACCGAACATTTTCTTATCTTTCACTGCTCCCTCATACGGAGGAAACAGCTCAGGTGGTTCAGGTGGCCATGGCTGGGAGTGGGACAGCCCAGACGTATTTCAGAGGTTTGAAAGTGTCAGCAGAAAAACCCTCAGTGTGAGGCCAGCTTTTGGGACCATGGTGCCGATGTATGGCTTGCGGGAATGAAAGCCCAGGAGAAACTCAAACAGGGCTGTCTTTGAAATGCTGGGTCCTGCAGGTAAAACGTGGTGGTTTTATCTGACCTGTGAACATCTCTGACAAGGCATCAGGTCGTTACTCTTGTGCTTGTTATTGTAACATTTGCTGGAATGAACCACTAGCATTTTAAATCACTGCTATCAAAGCATATCATAAATTGTAAGCAGTTTCTTTTCCTTTGAGTATATCGCTGTGCCAAATCATTCAGTGCTCATATCTTCCAAATTGGGCATGATATTACCAGTGAAGAGCTGTGACTGAGCATAAAATAATTATTTTTCAGAAAAGCTGAGCTGTAAAAAAAAAGTATATTTCCTAAAAAAATTAATAGAAAAGGACCCCTACCTCTTAAAACAGTTCTGCTTCCAGCCTCTGATAATAACAGTGTGTTCAACTCCTGAAGTGCTAAAAGTCTGGTTTTTGCAAAGTGGAATTTAAAGGACTGTTGCTCAAAAGTGTATGTATATATATGTATACACTGTGCAGATATACTGTGCAGTTACTCCCACCCACAACCCGGTTTTCGTGCTTCTAAGAGCTGTGACACACTTTTAAGAGCAGTGATGTATTTTTAAACTCACACTATGGCATAGGATGAAGGCGAGTGCAACTCAGTCTGAGTCTTTGAGGGACGGAGAAATTAAACTCAAGCTTTCACTCTTCCCTTGCGACTTTGGGCCATGAGTTCTTTGCTCAACTTTCTTCTTGTGAAATGCTGTGGTGTCTTTTCCCTATTTCTGAGGAGAGAGATCCATCAGAGTTCCTGGATGCTCAGCTGTGAAGATAACATGGCCATGGTTGCATTAGCAATTGGAGGCTCTGAGTTCTTTCAAGAAGGATCTGTTCCCAGCCTTAACTGCAGTTTTCCTTATGAGACATTCCTGACTAAGCATTGAATAAAACTGCACCCAGAGACACATTTGGAGCTCTGTTGTCATCACTGCTGTTGTTTTCCAAGTCCTCTTTGGGAGATGGACTTTCTTCGGAGTTGGTGGCGAGCCACAGTCGCAGGGCACGTGCGTGGTGTGTCTCATCTGTGCGTGTCCTCTGCCCTGTGCTCCAGAGGTTGGCTCTTCTCGCAGCCTCCTTGCCCGCCCTTTGGAGACCCTCAAGGCAGGCGAAGGAGGGATGAGGGGCAGGGTGTCATGTTTGCATTTTGGACTGTTTCGTTGCTGATTAGAGCAGTTCTAGGACCTGGTGGGCATGATATGACCTGCAGGCTCTGTAGTAGTGGAGGCAGAGAGGTGGCAAAAAAGCCTCTTCCTTCTCATCACCATCCCAGATTTGCTTAGGTGCACATAGGGCTCTAAGATTTTCACAGCACTGTTTAAAAAGTATTTCTCCTTGGGAGAATCCAGAACACTTTTCCTTTTCTGTGTCTTTACTGAGAAAAGAGTTTTGGTAGTGTTACCACGGTAAATAAATTAAGCAAATTACTCCCTACTACAAAACCTTGCATTCTTCAGTGTAAAATGAAAATACATAAACAACCATCAGAGGGGATATGCCTGGCCTCTAAGCTGCATGGAATTCACTCTTTCAGACCCTTATTTCCTTCTGTACAGTGATTTAGAAGGAAAAGCTTTTATCTAATCATGAGGTAGGTCTCTGCAGAGGTCCCGAGGCACTGCTAATGGATGGGATGCACAGCAGATCTTGAAGGCTTGAAGCTGAAATTTGGTGCTGCACATGCTATTGCTGAATAGCTCAGAGCTGGGTTTTGTGCGGGCCCCAGGGTGTTCATGCAGTGATCAGAGCCATTTTTCATTAGGCTGAGGTGTGTGTTGTAAGCAGGGAAGGGAGGCAATCAGCTGCCCAGGAGACAACAGGTTGAGGCCAGAAGCAGCGAGGCAGGGACAGGTGGGAAGCTGGTGCTGGAGAAGAAGAGGAGGCAAAGCAGAAGGTTCCAGGAATTAGCTTCAGTCCCAGAGGATGACTGGGGAAGACACTGTTAATAAGTAGGTTATTGGCAGTAGGACACTGTTTCATGCTCTGATTCATAATCCCCACAGCTGCATCTTGTGGCTGGTGTGCCTAGATTCTAGTTTTGAATCTCACAGTATTTTACCATAATGAGAGATTATTCAAAATAGCACTGAATTCAGACTCGGAACTGGACACCACAGTGTGAACTTCAGAATATAGAAACCTTCCAGTACTGTAGGGGTGCTCTTGTCGTCCTGTGGTGGATGCTACTGCCAGGCACAGCATGGCTTACTCCGGTAGGAAAGGCAATATTCCTGCTGAGAGCGTGGTTTCTTATTGTCCAGCTTCTAGCATTTCAGGTAACAAAGGGAGAAAATAGCAGACAAAAGCTGATTGCAGGGCATGACATTTGCAGAATCTCATTGATATTCCAAGGTTGGGAGCTACTGAGCAAGTGAGATCAACAACTGAAAATGAGGGGTTGTAATTCCTGACAATCAATGGCATTTTCCCTTTGCCCACGTGTGATATCTGTGTATCAGATAACATGAAGAGTTAAAGCAGGAATAAGCTGCCAATGGCCATTTAGATCTGCAAAATAGAAATCCCTCATGTTGAAGGCCAGAAATATTCCTGAATCGTCGTTCATTTTGAAGGAAAAAATAATTCCTCTTTTAGCGGAATTAAAAGGTCTGCTCCTATAACCATCTGAATGGATGGAAATAATTACATTCATTCATTATGCCTCTTCACTTATGAACATGGAACATAGAAAAAGATACTGGAAATGCCACGCACACTCTTTGGAGATGTATGAGGTGAATTAAAAATTAATGTCTGGATGGAAAATTGGACAGAGTTACATAAAAAGAACAAAGAGAAACTGACTGTTTTCTGCATAAGCACGTCTGAAAAACATCCAAATTTGTATCCGAGCTGGACAGCAAAATTTTTGTCTATTCAGACATTGCACTGTTTCATGGTGTGTGCGATCTGCATATATTGTAAATGCATATAAAAAGATATGTCTTCTGTTTTCCAGAGTTACTTAATATTTAGTGCTGGCCACCTTAGAAAGTCAGTTGACATTATTTGAGGTGTTTTGAGGCAAGTATACATGCATATATTTGAGGGTAACATGAGTTTTTTTGTTTACCCTTTTAATTGAATAAGGCTCAAAAGAAAGTATTAGGATGGATTCTTACATGTAATAGCAAAAACATCTTCTGCTTCTGCAAAGTCAATTTTAAGTGCAGTGTTATAATCTATCAAATACCAATCAAGCAAAATTCACTAGAAGTTTTGATAATTTTAAGTATAGGACTATAAAACTTAAGGTATATCTGTCTATCTTTAGTCTCAGGAATCTTATATTGGTCCAGGCTGAAATAGCTGTTTCCTTCCTAAAATGAACTGAGTATTGAGACTGAAACAATCTCTTACACCATCTTGAAGTACGTGGCTTTTTTGATTTATTTCATACCCTACTACAAAAAAGAGCATCTCCATTCACTCCTGGAGTGCTCAATAAATCCATTTTCAGTGGCTCTGATACTTCCTAGGGTGGAATACTCTGGAACCTTTGTGATGCTTCTTTCCAAGTACCATTTAATTTAGCTCTTTTACCTTTTTTACAGAACTTAAAAGAGTTGGACCTACTATCAGAATTGGATATTTGAAAGGGATTTGGTCACCTTGGAAAGTAACCGTAGTGTTTGAAAGATTTTATTTTTGGGAAGATGTCTCTATTTTTCTGCCATAATTGGTGTTTGTCAGTGATAATTTGGAATCGTGCTGAATCCTAACAGTTACGTTAGGCAAGACAAGGTCAAGACTTCTTTTTTCTTTTATTTTTTAATGTTAGAATCACGGAGGATATTTTAAGACTGCCTGATCCTGGTAGGTAATCAGGGAAGACAAGTCTGCTTTTAGTAGTTGCCAATCCAGCAAAATTTACTAGACGCATTTACTAGCTGTGTTTTGGAGTTTTACAGTGTCTGAAAAATCTCAGTTCAAAGGATAGTGATTAGAGAAATTTCCTAGAGTTCATGAACTTGCAGTAGATCTTACATGCCATAATTTATGTTTCTTGACTAGTAAATTAAAGAACCCAATGACTTGAAAGATATTTCCATGTGCTGCTTTGTAGAAACAGGCAGAAAACAATTCCAAGTAATATAAAATTGGTGTCTTATAGAGAACTACACTTTAGTATGCTGGAAAGACATTTGATGTTGCAAGACAGTTAACTGAGGACATGCTGCTGAGGCAGATTTGGGAAGGAGCCCTGCTTTAATCTTCCTGCTCTGACTGAAGGCAATGTAAAGAGGAAAGGAAAGACTACAGTCACCAGATGAAGAAGTCGGAGTTCATACTGTGGGCTTGATCTTGTCTTTCCAAATGCATCATAAGTTTTTGCCTCTCTTGGAAAAAATATTTACCGTTCTTAGGGCCATATGTGCAACAGATGATTTTTAAAAGTCAGGGGAGAGATCTCCCACTAAAAGGGGATGTAAAACTAGGTAGGGCAATAGGGTATTTAGCAGTGCGAAGTAAGTACAGATGCAATAGCCATCTGCTGTCTGTGCACACTGCAGTCTTAATCTTTCAGGTCCTACTGCCCTTGGACATGTAGCAGCAGCAGCAAGACAGAGAAGTCCAAGCATCATGTTGCCAAAAAGCCAGTTGAGTACACAGAAGTACTACACATCAGAAGAACACCACCAGAAAAAAAAAAAAATGCAAAATTGTCCAATACCAGGCATCTGGCACAATCTTGTACTGGGAGCTCAGAAGTCTAGCAGTGCTGGGGCCATGACTGGAAATGCCTGTAAATAATTTCTTACTTTGCCAAGTTAGAGACTTTAAAATGTCAAAAATGCCAGTGACAGCCTGGGATTTCCCTGTGTGAGCCTCCAGCATGACAGCTACTGCCAGCACTTGCACCATACACTGGGATGGGCTGTGGGGAATCCCAGGGAGCGATGAGGAAACCCAGCACCCACTGTGGGGTGGTTGTGAGGCTGGTGTGAGAAAAAGGACAATGTTCAGAGGAGGCTGTGAGTGGGTATTCTCACGGCTTGGGCAGACAGGAAGTTCTTGCTTTGTCTTCCTGTGAAAGGGTCCTGGTCCTGTGGGTCTTCCAAGGGCTTAGTGTCACCAGCCCCTGCAGATTCATCATGGGGAGTTGTGTTCCCAGGTGGGATGTGGTGTACGAGGGTCGAGAGGAATTGCATGTCCCCAGGGCTTTCTCTCAAGAGCAGGAGGGGAGAGCAGGAGGAAGGAAGCCCAAATCACTGTTGTTTGGGTCACTTCTCCTTTCTCAGGTCTCTCTGCCCAAGATGAGGAGTGGGAAGAAATGGGAACTTCTTTGCTCAGGAACACCATAAGCAAAGCAGCAGCAGCTGTAGCACTTACAGCACCGGCCACAGGCTCTTTGCCATGGCTCCTGCTGGCATCTGTCCCCTGGTGTGAAGAGACCTGCTCTAATCTATGCCCAGGGCTCCTTGGATGCCACTGGCAGGTCAGGTCAGGCCATCAAAACTTTTGGGTTGCTTTGCACCCCTGGCTGACTGCATGAGCCTGCTCAGTCACCCTTTCTACATTCCTCACCTCTAAACGTGTGATGAGGTGACTCACTCCTATTGAATGCATACTTAATTTTATTAGATAGTCATCAATATGTTTCATATGCTCTCTATTAAAGAATTACATGCTTGTTTCCTTGAATATCTGCTGGAAACAGTTTAGGTAAACAGCTTAGACAGGAATCTCAGCAACCTTTAATAAAAAAGTATCCTATAGGTTGCCTCTTTAAGTACTGGATGCACATATGGGAGAATTGGGGATGATGAAGTATTCGCTCAGATTGCTGGTTTCCGCTGCATTGAAGTCAGAGATGTTGAAGGCACTACAGCATTTATAACTGATTTCCTGAGCAGTGTAGCAAATAGAGATGAGAGCCCTTTTCTTGTAACTCACATGTGCAACAGAAAACACTTAGCTAAATAAATCAGGACTAAATTGCTTTTAAAGGCTCACAAAACATTTCTGAAAGAGACAGGATGAGGAAACCATTTGCCACAGTAGAGTAAGTCCCCATGATGAGTCCTATTAAAGCTTGATCAAAGAGCCTTATTGGCTTTTCACTAGAGCCTGGTTATGTACAGTTGAAATTCAGCAGTGATTTCAACAAAATAGGCACAGAAATATGCACAGAAGGTAAATTTAAGCAAGATTCTAGACCATCAAAGTACGTGATTAAGGACAATTTAATGTGCTGAGTAATGCAGTGTGATTTGGATGTAATTTATCCTAATCCAGTCTGATCTTTTACAGGAGAATATATTATAAAGCCACAATTAGGTGAGACCAGGGCCCCATCTGGCCTCCTGTCTCCTGCAGTGGCTTACAGCCAATACAAGAAACAAAGCAAATACAGAGTGAGCTTCCCTTGTGTATCCTCTCTGTTTCTGGCATTCAGCCGCTATGGGACTCTTTGGGTCAAAACATCCAGAGCATGGAGTACAATAGCCACCATTTATCCTTGCTTCATGAATTTATCTCACTGCTTTTTGAACCCATGCCTAGTTTTGGTGATTACAGTCTAACACCAGTGAGTGCCATGATTCAGCTGCATTACATGCAGAAGCTGTTCTCTTACTTTGATTTATACTGCTCCAGCTATTCTTCCTGGTGCAGTAATTCAGTGGCAAAGGCCTTTTAGATCTAGCTGTGTCTGGTGCTGAGGTTGAGACTTGGTAGTCTGTCACTTGGGATTTTTCTCCTCTTCCATCCCTCTCTCCATTTCCAAGGACTCTCTGGGATGAATGTTTTGGGGGTGACGTGGTTGGTCCCATGCATGCTGTGGTAGAGGTGACAGTATCCTGCCTCCCATGAGCAGGCACAACCTGGCAGGCCATGGGCGATATCTCCTTTTGGGGAGGTCATCCATAGGGACAGGGAGATGGAGAAGACAGTGGCCAGGCACTACACACACAGGTCTGGGCAGAGTTAGTCTGAAATAGCAGAAGGTGTCTCTGGAGAGGGACAGAAGAGGAACCGTCCGGGCTGCAGTTTGGAAACCCAAATGGACCATGTGGTTGCTAACCAGAGGCTGGATCCACATCTCCTACAGAAACAAGAATTTGAGGCACCCACCCTCAAATCAGGGAGGGCTCAAGAAAATGAAGTAAAGATTCAAAGCCTGTGCAGCCTTCTTAAGCTCTTAATCAGATTCATGTGATGTATATGCAAGCTCATTAGCCCGACCAGTTTATAATGTACATTTGAATTTATGAGTGCTACTCAATACTTAATTTGTAACTGGGATTAGATGCATCTTTTAAACATGTTGTATCTGCATGTAGATGTTTGTAATAAAATTCCCAACTGAAGAGCACAACTGGAAAACCTGCACATGAGAATGATTAATTTTTATTAACTTGTTTTTATCACTCAGCATTTGTACTATAAAGGCTATAATAAAGTGACACATGCTTGGTCATTTTAAGACAGAGATAAATTTGGCCTCCCTACAAGGGACAAGCATGGTCAATTTAGAGGAGATGAAGAACACCTCCACCCAGAGGTCTTGCTAAGGTAAATAAGTTTTTCTGTCCTGTGGAGAAATTTGCCATCTGTAAGAATAAACAAGGTAAACCAGAAACAGATGAGGATGTGACTCTTAGGCAAGATCTTGTTTTTATACTTCTTTCCAGGCAAAACTTGCTATAAACATTTGTGTTGTCTTTGTCAAGGCTGCTGAGGCCTTGCAGTAGAGGATCACATGGTGTTAGCTCATCACTCCAGTGTTCTGTAGCTCCCAGCCTGTGCTGAGCCATCTCTCCCTGGTGCCGGAGAGGCTGGGCTTTGCTGTCAGAGCGCCTTGCCCCGTATCTCATAGCGTGGTGAAATGCTGAATGTGCATTTCCAAAGCTCTGTCTTCCTCCAGGAGGATAATTTCATCATAAAAATATAATTGTGAAAAATGCAAGAGGCTAATTCTGCATTTCTTCAGCCTGAGCCAAGTACTAAAGTTGCTCTCTGGAGCCAAGCAATCAACTTCGCTGCTGAGGAATCTTGGGACAGAAATCTGTGGTATTTCCTACTCATTTAGGGAAGGGGCTGGGTGCCTCAAACCCATCTCTTGTCCTTCTAACACCCATTCTACAAAGGAAGAAATGGTGGCTGCTGCTCTCAAATACAGTGTGTCCATGTGAGGCTGAGGTGGCCCGTGGGGGTGTCACTTGTCTTGGAGCTGTCTGCATCCCCTGCACCTTGGACTTGGTGGCAGAGCTCAAGTTGTGCTGTGTGGGGCTAATCTCCAGGATGAGTGCAGAACAGAGGATACTGCCTTTCCTTGTCCTGCATCTCTGCGTCATGATAGAAATCCATGGATTCAGGTATAGGGAGCATTGCTGGAGAGGAGACAGCATCCATCTCATTCCAACCTTGGCTTTTCTGTGCAAGCTAAGGTTACTGGTTTAGGGGAGATCTCTTCTGCACTTAATAAATGAGTTTTCCACTGTTCTGCTTGGAGTTTCACAGGGGGAACTTTGGTTGACTTTTACATTGTTGGGTTCAAGCGAGCCGTCAGAAGTCGCTAGAGCACTGAATCAGGACCTCCAGCTGGGTCCTGGACAGCCAAACTGGACCACCTTTGTTATTTGATGCAGAGGAAGTCACTGCAGCCTAAGCAGAAGTATATGATATATAAAGCTGGGCTATTTGCTCTGCAGACACGCTGTAAAGACATCAGAAAGGTGGCAGGAAGGCAAAATCCTCTGGTTTGTTTTGTCCTTGTTCTCTTAAGGATCTGATTGCACAACAGTGGTTTACCCTTCTTAACAGCAGCAGAGGCCACATCCAGCTAGTGAGAAATGCCTGGGTTTGAAGTCAGGTCGACAGATTCTCTTCTTGCCCCACAAGTCCCTTTCGCTTGCGGCAAGGAATTCTGGAGTCTCGGGACCACCACAATGGGGCCCTTTCTCACAGGGCTGGAAAGCTCGACCTCTGCTCAGAAAGGACAGATTCATGTTGGAGAGGGTTCCACAATGCAACGATTTATATCAGGAAATGAGGAGAATACTTTCTAAAAAAAAAAAAAAAAAGAAAATTAAGAAGAAGAAGGGAAAAAAGCCTTCATCTGTTTCTTTGCCTCAGGGAAGAGATCAGCTGTGGTTTCATGATATCAGAGGATGGGATGCTGAAGGGGGGAAATCTATAGCTGTGTGCATCCATGTGTTTGATGCATAACATACAGAGTTAATTTTGCTTAATTACATGTCATATGGGTCTCAGAGCTCAGTGGGAATGGAGATGCCTTCGTGCACGTCGTTCAACTTTTGCACTCTGAGTATCATGAATATGAATTTCAACCCTGCACTCTCCATATAGTTCCTGTGTGTTTATAATATTAAGGTGTTCAGGTGCTCCTCCAACCATAGTCCTTGGTGATAGGCAGGTGCCAGTTCTCAGTCACACTTGGTTTTGTGCCTTGTCTCAAATAGAAAATGTCACTCTGGCTGTTGAGGAAAATCAGTCAGGAGAGTTTCAAGATGCAAATAGATTCTCATTGCTCAAGTTTCTGTACATGTAAAGAGTAGTAGCAAAGTATTCTTTATTGCTTTACTTTAAAAATAGTGTCACAGAATCTGATAGCAGTGCTACGAAAAGTAGTTTGTGAAAAAACTGTCTTCATTACTGACTGCAAACTGTAAGTGTTGGGAAGGAGAGAGTGGACTTTCTTGTAAAAATATTTCTGTGCTTTTAATCTGCCTGGCAAATCGTTGGTCATTAAATGATAATCTGAGTTGTTTGTTTGAAATGTCATATATCTCCACTGCAGTCTGCCCACACCACTAAAGACTTTTAGGAATTAAGGAGCCTGGGAACAGAAATGACTACAATGTATTTAAACATGAATTAACACAAGCCAACAAATATGGAACAATTTCAATTTATGTATTAAAATACTCTTGAGGATACAGATTGACCTCCATTACTCAGGGTTTGTCACTGTCTCATCTCCTTTGGACAGCAAACACTGAGAAAGAGACAGAAAGATGATTTACTCTCCCTGTAGCTTCTGTCTCGTCTGCTGCAATGTCTGTGGTGCAGCTCCCCCAGCCGTGCTGCTCCGTGGGTCTGACTGTTCCTCATGTTTTGCAGGCACTGTTTTCCCTCATAGTTGAAACTCATGGTTGTCTGAAATCTTTGCTAAATGAGGTGAAGCTGAGCCTTGCTTTACTGACAGGCAGAGGCCTCAGGCTAAAGTGTGACGTATCCGGGAAAGGAGGAATCCCAGAGAGTGAACTTTCTGGGTCTGCTGTCCTACAGCAAGGGGGAGAAGCTTTTAAAAGAGCCTTTGCACCATGGGTCATACAGGGATGAGGTCCCCTGACTGAACCCATCACCTCCAAGGGAAGCTATTCCTGCAGGAGGCTTCTGCAGACTTGCCAGATCTCCAGAGGCAATGCAGGAGAAACCCTCTGGGACAGATATAAATCAAAGTGAATTAGAAAACAGATAGGCACAATCTGTTGCCAATGCACCTAGTCACCTCCAGTCTTCTCCACTTGGAACATTTCTTAGGCTCTATTGAACAAATGTCAGGATACTCCTCACTTTTTAAACAACTTTCTGATTGTGCCACTGTGTGTATCTGTATGTATTTAGATTGAAACACATGTTCACGCACATCAATGTTTATTAACTCTCAGTGAATACAGCAGCAAAGTCAGTCCCTAATGAAAAGATGTGCCATAAAACTTTCCCATAACATTGTTAACATAACCTTCATATTTAAATTAGATTGCAAGTGACATGCAGTCTGGTTTTGTGATTCAGAAATTTCCAGACTGACTGTGGATAGCTTAATATGATGATAACAAGGCAGTCAGCTCTATAGCAATGTTCTTGGTCTTCCTTTCACATTCATTGCTAGATTTCAAAGTAGTCATATTATGCTGGGGTAATGCTAATAAGAAAGGAGATCCAGCTTGCCTCTCCTTTGTCATTGAAGAAAAGTGTATCCAGCTTGTGTGATGTGCTCGACACCAGCAATGTTTTAATATCATTAGCAGCAGGCAATATTTTCCTTGCCAGTAATGAGGCTCAGTGTCAGCTAAAGGTGGTGCCCCACAGGAAGAGTTTAAACAAAATTCCTAGATTCTAATTCAAAAAAGGCTAGAAATATGCTGGTTTTGAGCAAGACATTTGTTCAGTATGGAGTGATCCTGGCTAATGAAGAAGGGACCTGCCAGAGCTACTTTTAGTTCCTGCTGCTTTCACTGTTATTCTTGTAGCTATGGTGGCAGTAGAGTTAGGATAGTGGTGTCTGTTCTCATATAGAAATGGAAAAAGAATGGAAATACGTGTGCGTATAAAGATGAAAAGATAAAAACAGCAAGAGCTGAATAGAAAGTGAGCTTCCCTATGTAGCTGCAGATATGGCATTTATTGTACCTTTCCTCGGAAGAGTTTTTGTTCTGCAAGACCACATTCTTTGTCTGATCTAAGGACTAACAGTGTGCCAGGTGCAGTCTGGGTTGCAGGAGAAGATCAGAGTTTCTACTTGGAAATCGTTACAGTCAAGAGAACCCATTAAATAATTTCCTTTACTGGTTTGGAGACATAGACCAATACTTCAGCCTCACATTAACGCTTCACTGAAAACAGTGAGGCTGAGAGGTATTAACTTTATATATCATCACTTGGGAGAGGGAAGATCCATCAATGAATCATATACAGGATAGTAAGACATAAACAAAAAAAACCCATGGAGCCAGGCAGGGCTCCTTACTGCTGCTGCTATTGCAAAGCAGCAGCACAGGCTTTGTTTATTATCAGCAAAGACGTGAAGAATATGTACACAAAGAGCACTTTACACAGCCAGAGAGATTATTTGCTGTATCTGCTTTGCTTTCTATTTCAGCAGTAATTTTTTTTTTCCTGTCCTTGCTGGGAGGAACAAGTTTTGGATTTTAGAGTTTCACTGGGGAGATGAAGATTTTATTTCAAGCTCCATTTTATTTGATACTGCTTTCCCCTGAGTTAATGAGTGAAAGGTGGGTGTAAAAAAAAAAAGTGACAGTGACAAGACAGGTAGACATGGGGTACCTGGGTTTTATTCAGGAACTCCAAAATCAGAACCCAATTAAAGCTGACTTTTAAACTTACAGAAAGACTAAATGAAAAGATGACAACTTGCCCCATAGGTTGACTGGCTTTTCTTGATTTTCATGAAACCTTGCGAAATAGGTGGTGGTAGTGATGCAAACAACTATTTTATAATGATAAATTAATTTCTTCTAATTAACTATGTCAGTCAATCATTACCTCATTTCTAATCATGTGAATTGAGTTCCACATGCCAAGAGAGCTGTATTGACAGTTCCACAAAGCTCCAGACCAGCGTGGGAGCCAAGCTGGGGTAGAGAATTATATTTTGGGGACTGTACCATCCCTGGCTTGGTCTGAGTGATCTCTGTTTCAAGGCATCATGTAGCAGGAATTATATTTGCATATGACATCACTTCTGTAGAAGAACCAACTCATTCATGAGCAGTAGCATCATCACATCAAATACAGCTACAGACGTGGCTGAGAAAACAACCATTTAATTGAAGTAGAAATGACACTGGGAAATTAAAAGAGGGTGCAAAAAATTCCCAAGTAATTATTACTCACTGGAAGCAAATCCTAGACAAGTAAGGCATGGGGATGCACACAGAATTCTGGGAGAAACAGAATTTACAGGTAGACATACCTCTGCCCTCAGGACATGTTGTTTCTTCAGCGGAGTCCCCAAACTCTCTTTGAATAAATAGTTTAGGAAAATCCCTCTCTGATCCTCTGGGTGATGGAGCAAGCTGCAAGAGACAAAACCCCACTTTTGACAGTCGGCCCCCCAAAATGCAGTGGCGACTGCCTGTCCCTC
The DNA here is from genome assembly GCA_013397795.1 of Orthonyx spaldingii. NCBI lineage: Eukaryota > Metazoa > Chordata > Aves > Passeriformes > Orthonychidae > Orthonyx > Orthonyx spaldingii. The sequence goes on along the minus strand of VZTJ01002933.1, from coordinate 3,346,768 downwards.
TGGTGGGATTCCTGCAATGACAACCTGTCATCGGGTGGTTTTGCCAACATTAACACTGCCGTGTGCGGGTGTGACGGTGCTGCGGGCACTGTGCCTGCACAGCGATGCTGCCTCTGCCCAGGCTGCCATTGCCGGGCTCCTGCGTGTGCAGACCATGCCAGGGCTGGGTCTGACAGGCTCCGGAGAGCACCGGGGGGAAGCACAGCCGTAGCCAAATATTTTTGACCTCAGTTTTGCTTATCCCGAATCAGTTCTTGCAGCTCCCTTCTGTAATTTCTTCCCCTCCTATAGCAGCTGTCTGGGGTTTCAGCTGTTCCGCATGAATAGAGGTGCCAGCACCCTTTAAATCACTATGGAAAAGTAAGGGTGCATTTTCTATCCTGGAAGAAAGACGAAAGGACAAAGTTTGGGGTTTGTTTTGGTTTTGTTTTTTCCCTTGTGCTTTCCAAGTGCTTGTCAGAGATAACCAGGAGAGGACTGGAGGTTATTCACAAATTAATTAGCCTCGGAACTGCCAGCCACGCCAGCTCAGCCTGGAGCAGCCGCATCCCTGCAGCAAGCAGTTCCTATTCCCGTTCCCCTCCAGGGGGACGTTAAGGGTTAATTCAGTAGCCGTGCATTTAATAGCACAATTTAAAGGGGAAAAAATGACACCCCTCTCCCCTGCCTCGCCGGTTGTGGATGGTTCGCTCTGCCTGGCGGATCACATGCTCCCGAGCCCCCGGTGCTGCAGCAGCCCCAGCTGGTGCTGCTGATGGGCCGGTGCTGCCCGGGACGCCCCCGGCCCCCGCCCGCCCATGCCCGGCCGCCCTCACCTCCGCTTTAAGGGAGGGAGGGCGCAGCGAGAGTTGCTGAGCATATGGGTGGAAATTTGGGAGGCTCCCATTCTCTCACCACCGTTCCCAGCTCTAACCATGTCTATTTGTTGTTGTCTTTTTTTCAGGGAGTATGGATCTTCAAAGAGAAAATCAGGTAAGGCACCGGGCTTTTTTATCTATTGCATGATTATAGAGAGGTCCTTACTCCCTGCTTTCCCCTGTTAAACCTTCTATTTATCTCGTGTGGCATTAAATTGTGTAGCAGTTTAACTTTTTATTGCTGAATCCTGCTGGAGATAAGCATCAGTTTCTTTCCTTTGCACTGGAGAGAAGAAACCCACCTTACATAGTGTTGCAGTTAAAATGACTGGTCTTTTCTGACTGTATTTCTACAGCTCCATATCCAATGTGAGATGATAGTTGTATTAAATTTCTTTCTCTTTCATTGCAAATGGTCAAAATGCAGAGTCAGAGTTGGGGTTCTTTTTCTGTGCTGGTTTGAATCTTTTATTGTGCCTTTCCAAAAGGCTCTGGTGAGGCTTCTGATGCAAAATGTTCTTAGTGCTTGTTTCTGGGTTTGGGCTGCCTCAAAGGCTGTAGCTCAGTGTATTGTTTTTAAAATCCTGGATTGAAATGTCCTATAAAACCCTGATTTGAAACTATATAAATCAAATTTTTCCCCTCCCCATGTAGCTCCTAGTGATTTTTACAGATGTGTTTTCAATAGGAATGTGTAATTATGGGCCTCTGGGTTTGGCTGCTCTGAGCTGGATGTGTCAGGGCTTTCTATTTTTTAATTTTTTTATCTTTTTCCCCAAGCAGCACTGAGCACCTGCAACTCTCATTGACTTTGTTTGGAACCTTGGATGCTTCAAATTGTGTTCAGGGCATCCAGAGAGAAGCTTTTCAAACCAATAGTGACTCCTGGAAAACTCTGGCCTATGTGCAGGGGAGGGAGGATTTTTTTTTTTTCTTCTTGCTTTTTAAGATGATAAAGAGACACTGCAGTGGCTCAGTCTCTGGGAGGGAAGGGAAGATGAATGTAACATACTGGACTCCAATGAATATCACTGCCTAGATTGATCTGTTGGTTAATTATCAGGGCTTTTAAGCTGCCATCCTGTAATAAGCTAAGTGATGCACTAAAGTGAAGCTGTGGCTTAACCCCAATGGCCTGTGCGTCAAATGGCAGCTGCTTTTGCAGGCCAATACTTTTGGTACCTTTCCCTGAATTTCCCTGAGGTGGGGTGTGGTAGTGAAGAGGCAAGTGTGGTACAAGATGCTGGTCCCACACAATAAACTAGGGCATGCTTGGTCTTCATAATCTCCTGCAAAGCTTCTGTCTGGGTTGCACTTCTAGGACTTCCTAAATGTAATATTAAGGGAAATGTTTGTTCACAACAGCCTGTGAATTAAACTGGCAGCAGCGCTTTCTCTGGAGGGACTGACCATAAATAAAAAGGTCCAAGTGACTTGGTAGAAGGCAGAGCTGAGTATGAGAGTTCCTGGCTCAGTGCCACATTGTGAGCACTGGGGGTTTTTGGGCCACATAAAAATCTTTGAAAAACGTTGCTGAAGTCTCTGGGGCAACCTGATTTAGCACTGACATGGAACAGCATTCGGAGACCAGGAGAGCTTTGGGCTCAGCGCACCAGTTTACGTGAAAGAATATTGCAATTCATGAGCAAGAGATCCAAGGAATTGCTTTGGGAGTGGAAGGCAACTGCTGCCTCTCCATTCCTGTGGCTCTGGGGGCAAGTTGGAGCTGATCTGCCATGACATCATGAGAAAAGTGATTGAGTCAGTGTAGCTGAGATGCCATTTGTGGATGCTCTCCCCTGCTGGACTCTTTGGCCCCCTGCCCTGCGAACCCCAAATGACACGATCATCCATTCCTGCAATGGCCACTCACGTCGGGCTCGCTCCTTTGGCTGTTCCAGCTCCCCATGCTGCCAAATCTCCTTCTGGGACTGTTTCCTCCTCTCTGATTTTTGGTGCTGGGCTGTTTGTGCAGCCAGGGCTTGGAAACAGTGGGGATGAGGGACACTTTTTCTCCACTTAACCCGTACAAAGAGGAGTGTGAAGCAGTTCTCTGAACAAATTGAGCTGCATAAAGGGACTCTGTTCTCAGCCATCTTCTTGCTTGATTTTAGAATGGCAGAGGAATGCTTCCTTCTGTTTGGAGCTGGATGTTGTGGGAGTGTGCACGCAATGAGCAAAGAAATATGCCAAAGGAGTCACCAGTTACAGCCTCTAACAAAGCCCAGCTTTATGACACTTGAAAAAAGATGGGGTAAATAAGCACAAATTTTCAGGATTGCTGTGAGGGTCTTTTAAGATAACAAACAGCTTTGAAATGCAGTTTCTTCCATAGGTGCAGATCATGGAACTACTCCATTTTTAAACAAGAGACAAATAGGCATTTTTAAATGCAAGCACCTCCCAACAAATGAGACCTTATGAACGCATCTTGTGTCTTGACCAAAGATGTGCTGGGGTGTGAGCACAGCTGTCCCACACTGTCAGGCAGGAATCCCACAGCTGTTGTGTCTCAGGCATGTGCAGGCATGACACGAGCATGGCTGATTGCAAAAACATTTGGAGAATGCCTCAGACAGCCAACATCACCTCTACCCTGACCTCTGCCTTGCCAGAGTGAGTGTCTAGCTAGCCCTGTGCTCACCCCTTAGAGCAGGGAGAAACTGGATAAGTTCAGAGTTTAATAGGAGTTATGGAAACATTTACCGCTGCAGTTGATGTTGGTTGTAAACATTTGAGACCTTCTGAACCAAATGCAATAGCGTGGCACGTCCTTAGCTAAACAAAAGGGAGTCTTGTGCTGATCTGGGGCATCTCTGCATGCCAGCCCTGAGCCAGGCTTCCTCTAGTGCAAAGGGCTGTGTAAACACACAGCCCTTTGCTTGGATGTGATCTAATTATAAATGCTTTAACCTGCAGCCAGCTCAGAGACCTGGAGCTTCACTGGGGCTCTGTGAAGGCACAGGCATTTGCTGTGGCTTGAATTGCCACGTGTGCTGGTACCTTGGACTTGGGGGCTTTATTTGACACGCTGCAGAGCTGCTTCAGAAAGCTGCCTTCATGTTTCCAGGCAATTGAATTGTTGCTCTATGACCATCTGTCAGTGCTGGAGAGCCCTCAGTACAACTGTGAGGAGTGGTTACCATGGACATATTCTGTACACTTGCAACAAATGGTCTCTTCTTGGTCCACCCAAAGACCGTGTGCAGCAAAATGGGAAGGAATTACTTTTCAAGCTCCAACTTGTCAATTGCATTAGCCAAGTGAACAGCTACTCATTTGTCACTCAAAACAGGCATTACTTCTATGCTGGCATCCCTTGTGTGGTTTTTCTGTTCTCAAATTAAAATCAGGGTAGAATTGCAGCAAGTCTAGGAGTGGATATTTGTATGGTACATTACAAGCCACAGATTAGGTTAATCCATTCTGCAGACCCTACCAGCTACCATCTGTGCATGGTGAACTAATTAACCCTTGAGATATCTGCTAATCCTGATGTGGCTTATAAAACCAGTTGGAGTATGTTTCTCCCCAAAGATGTCGTCGTATCCCCCACTCCACCCACTAACCCCTTTGGCTAGAGCAAGCTGCAGACTCCTGGAATAAGATCTTGCCCACTCCTATTGCTGAGAATCTTTCTTAGCTGTTTTCATGCCAAAGCTGTCAGATTCCAGTCGTGAAGCTGAAGAAAGCATCTGGGACCTGGTGTTGGTGGTAACAGGGAGCTGATGTGGGCTTCACAACTTTCCTACACTGAGTCTCAGTGCTCCTCAACTACTGAGAGGATTCTCATTGCTAACTGTGAGGTCAGATCCAGCACAAGAGGTGCTTTCAAAGTGATCTCCGCCCACTGCCTTGTAGGTGACCAAGCCCTTGTGGTCATGACTTTCCGTGTGCCCTGGCAGGAGCACTGCTGGCCACCCCTTTCTGAAATCATCACCAAACTCCCCCCTGCTCGGACTGCCCAGCTTGCTGCTGGGGGTACAGCTGGCTTCAAGCCATTCCTTGGTGGTTTCCTCTGGCACCTTGTTGCTATGCTGTAGGATGCTCCTTCAACTGAGGGGGAATAAACTTTAATAATATAGAAGTTATGGCTCCATCAGTCCTGCAACGTCTCCTTTCCCTCGTTGTTTGGATCCTTGTCTGCATTGAGCTGGCTGTGCTTTGGCTGAGTCTGGCAGCTGAATTCTACTTTAAATAGTCCCTGTAATTGAGCACTTAGAATATTAACAATTTGTTTCAAGCCAGTGTTGCCTGGGGATGCTGATCAGGCTTCCTTGAATGAGTAAACTGTCTTCCAGCTGTCCAGTTTTTGGACTAGCAAGATTATGGCTGCACACAGCCAACAATCACTGCTTTCTTTCCCTCCTGTAATCTAAAACTAGGAAGGATATATCTGCTGGCAAGTAAATAAAAACTTCAGAGTCCGTTGGAAGATACTTTGCAAACTTTTTATAGAAACATCTATAATGCTTTCTTTTCCCTCAATGGGGAAATTACTAAGCAGAATGGAGAGAGTTGCAGCAACGAGAGAAGTGGGGCCTCAAGTGAGATACAAGCAGATTGTTGTAACAACATCAAGGGCTCTCCTGGCTGATCACTTTGTGGGATGCTGCCTAGGAATTGTGGGTGGAGCTGATGGCCAAAGTTGCTTTTTGGCCTAATTCTTCATTGCTAGAGAAACCTTCTTCCTCACCCTCGAGCACTAAGGATGCGCACTCTGTCAGCTTCAGGGAGCTGCCTTAATTGCTGTTTCTTTGCATTACTGGGAATAGGTATTTTCTGCTTCCTTTGTATTTACAAAGGGAAATGGCTCAACTTGTAGCTTTTTCTGTTCTTACAGCTGAGCTATGCTCATCACTTCAGAGCTTAACCTTTCTGATCCTGTCACACTGCATGTGTCTAGCCTGCACTTAGAGCTCCATGGCATGTCTTGCTCCCTTTTTTTCCCCCCTTTTTATAAATGAGCTTTATTTTCTTGACTTAGTCTGAGCTGCCTCCTTTAAGAATGGACATTTAAGACAATATGGAAAAAATGAATAGTGTGTCCCACCCCTTCTGTGCTTAATCATTCAATGGGGTCACAAATGTGTGAGCCCCCACCAGCAGCAGCAGGGCTATGTGGCTGGAGCTGGTTTTACCTGTTGCAGGACTGAGGTGGTGCCCTGGGAACAAAGCTTGGTTGATGCAATTGGATGTGGAGGTCTCTGCCAGCTTCACAGGCCTGTGGCAGGCATTTAGCTACACGTGGGTACAGGGAGAGAAGGGAATGTACAGCCTCCAGCCCTGGAAGGTGTTTTGTAATATTTGTGGGAAATGGCTGCCGTAGAGGGAGAAGGAAGGAGGCTCCAAGAGACACATAGTGTTGCCTTTCCTTTGCCTTAAGGTTGCTGCAGTGTTGATGGGATGTCATCTGGAGTGGTGGATGCCCTTTTAGTATTACAGCTGGGGGCATGCCTTAACTAATCCAGCTGACTGAAATCTGTCTCAGTTTTACCTTCTCAGTCAGAAGAACTCTTAAGCCTTTTAACTGGATTCTCAAAGAAGCCACATCTAAGTGTGTTACTAAAGAGGCTGAAAAATCCAATTAACTACCATGGTCAAACCCAGCAGGAGGCAATGCGTCTTCTGTCAGCGTGGTGGCTGCAGCAGATGCTTGGGGCTACTTGCCCCAAGCGGGCAGTTGGTTATTGCTTTCTGAATCTGAGCCCAGGTGGTAGCAACAAAGCTAGAATATGTTTGTAAACGCAAATGTTACTTTGAGTCATTCTGCTCTCCTGGTGTCTCTGAAGTCTCCCTATAGTCCCTCTGAAAGCTTTAGCTTAGAAGATTTTTTATTTTGTTAAGGTGGTGAATAGGAATGCAAGTCTGTCCAAGCCCATGGCAAGGTCCCAGGAACATCTTAAATGATGTAACTTGGTCTTGGTGTCTTAATCCTTGTAAGAAATCTGTGGTATGACATGAGCCCTGCAGACTGAGGCACATGCTCTTGTTTGTATCCTGGTGAATCACACGTGAGCACTGTGCTCCTTGCATTGTTCCCTACAATTAGGGCAGAAACAGTGATGGTGGACTGGCTCCTTGATGCCATTTGGCCTGTTGATGAGGATGGCTGGAGGACATAGTTTGCCAGTCACTATTTTATAACTTCACAAGCACCTACTGATAATATTGCTCTTGATCAGAAATTGGGATCTGTTTCCTCATCATACGATTAACCTTCTTGGCTGTACGAACTAATTACTGCATGGAATTTAAAAACAGCAGATTCTGGCAGAACATTTTGCTTCTCACATAGCTGTCTTTTTTATTTCCTTTTCAGGAAGACAAAGGATTTAGTAATAAAAGGTGGATAGAGTAGGCAAAAGCATAGCAATTAAGGACCAAACAAACTTTTTCGTTTAATTACTTGGGATATATATCTTGGGCCTGGTTCTGGAAGAAATTAGTAGTTAATGATCTCAATGTGCATCTTGAGTTCAGTCATCGACAGAGCTTCCTCTTCTCTTGATAGAGAACTATTCTTCCTCAGGTAGTGAATTTGCTACACTTCTGACCAGTTTATTGGCTTCTGCGTGATGCAGATATTCCCCAAGGATCTAAGTTTCTTTCCTGATTTTTTTAAACAAGCCTAAAAGTCCTTTTTTTTTTTTTTTTTTTTTAAACAAGTTTTTCATATAATTAGAGGAACATCCATTCTGTGGGTTTGGGTATTTTTCTGAGGCAAGACTACTGCTCTTGTACTCAGGTGCACTAGCAGAGAGCAGGATTTGAGGAAGAGGTGCTGCTAAATCAGGCAGATTTCATGTCCTTGCAGCATCTGTGTGTGTGTGTGACCCAATTCTGCATCTTCAGTCAAGATGTGAATCTGTCCACTCCAATCCCACGCTCCAAATCTAGTCTGTAGTATTCTGGCAGAAGGAAGCTGATCTCACACTTCTCCTTGTACACCATATTTTTAAAGTCACTGCTTAAACTGAAGTGCTTTGGACTTCTGCCTGAGGTTACTGAAGAGAAGAGCAGATAGGAGACTTTATTCCACGCTGCTTCAGTTTTCTGCTGACAGGACATGAGGCCCGTTAGATGTATAGGATCACTGTCATCTTCTGGGTGGCCCATATGCTGGGGTGGGAGGAAGACGGGATAAGAGAGAAAAAGATGTTTGCGTGTTGTGTGGGTTTTTTGTTTTGCTCCTTGGCTTTTAAACTGAAGTGTGGGGACAGGGTGCAGGATTAGGGAAAAGAATGTGTTTGTGTTCTTTGCCGTTCCCAGTTCAGCATCGGTGCTGCAGAGAGCCCTGTGTCCAGGAGGGAGGGCAGGGAGACTCAGCACAGGGAGGGCTGAAAAAATGAGGTGTGGCTTGAGCACAGCCATGGCAGAACAGCTTGAACCTTGCAAAGGCCTCGGAGAGTCTTCAGCTGAGCACCGAGAAAGCACTTGGTAGCTTAGGGGATATAATGGCATTTCTCTTGGTTTTAAGAAATTCTCTATTCTCCATCTGCTCCTGTTCTGCCTCCCTCTTCTGTCTGTCGGTGGCAGATGGTATTAACACTGCCTGCGTGGGTTTTTCCTCTCTTGCACAGAGAGTACTGGTATTTTGATTTTGGCATATTAGATAAGGCAGGTGAGAAGTGCATTTGGGAGCTGGAGCAGAGGGTGATGATCCTCAGCCACTACAGGAATCTGTATGTGACACAGATGGGTCTGGATGGCTGAGAGGAGCAGATAACAACTTCCCTGAGCATTTTGGGTAATTTACTCTCAGGCTGGTGAGCACTTGAATCTCTCTCCAGAGATTCGGGAAACCTGGATGTAGGGGGTGTGTCCTCAGCCTGTTGAGAGCACTTACCCTTAAAATAGCGCTCCCTAAGTGCCTCCAGCTTTGTGTGTGGCTTCACACCTGTCCCATTCTAGCTGGCTTGTGTCCAGGCTGTGTGACAGGACAAATCCTCTCCTGTTCACCCTGGATGGAGTGGCTCACCTAACCAGAGATGGCTGAAAGCATTAGTTACAGAGGTGTCCAGGAGGAGTTACAATGTATACGCTGATTATTGGCCAGTTCTGCCTGGACACGCCAACGCTGCTGTTCTGTGCTTGGCAGTGTGGCTGCTTCGCAGTTGGGTCTTGACTCTTGCTCCTTTTTTTGAGCCACACATGAATCCCAGCATGTGTACATACCTGTGAGTTTCCAAGTGCAACGTCTGGGGCGTTTCTGCCCTCCTCCTTGGCAGTGCTGGAGGCTGGTTTTTTCCTCAGAGGGGTGATGCTCTCAGTTTGTACAGCTGTAGATGTGGATTAGCATTCAGATATTCTAGGCACTTCCCAGCAAAACTTGGAACTGCTACAAAACTGTATGTGCAGGGGCTGTACCATAGCAATCATGTGGGAAACAATCCCCACTTGCCATGTGGAAAGAGTTAATCTGAGCTATGGCTGCCAGAACAAAAACTAAACAGTTCTGGATACTTCTGGGTCTGCGAATGGGATTAAAACAGGCTTTTGGAGAAGTAAACAGAGTGGAAAATTGGGACTAAGTTTTCTTTGCGTTTGTACTTTTAGAAAGGATGAAGGACTGGTTGAGGCTGTGAAAATGCAGCTGTGAGCTTGTCACTGTGCAGTTTGTCAAGCACACGATCCTCTGGCCCCGCTCCTCCGTTCCAACTCAGGAAAGGGCTCCCTGGTTGTGGATTTCTCCCCTGCAGGAGTGAGTTATCCAGATGATGAATTTCTGAGGCACGCTCGAGTCACGTGAAAGCCAGATGTGAACATTTTCCAAGCAGTGTGTGTGGGTCTAGCATGCGCCAGGCTACGTGGCAAGTGGACGTGGTCTGAGGTTGGTCTGCAGCGTGGTGGTGCCGGGGAGGCGAGGAGCCCCAGCAGTTCCCAGTGGGATCATTTCTGCCAGGGAAAGAGGGAGGTGCTGGCTGTGCTCATCACTGCAGCTTAGCACTTCTGTCCCCACTCCCCGCACTGACAAGCCCTCCCCAGGCTGTTCGTGATGAAGCTAACTTGGTGAATAGGACTAAAATTAAAGGCCTTATTTAATGCCTGCTGCCAATCCTCTTACTCAGACACTTTAGCTGGATTTGCATGTTTGATAATCTACTAGTCAAATATTTTTTCAAGATACAGCCCTCTTGAACAGATGGCATGGGGAGCGGAGGTGATGTTCAGCTTCAAGTGTATAGAAGAGGAGATATCTCTGCAGGGATGAGAGGTTTTCTTTAAAATGCAGTCTCCTCTTGGGGGGAAAAAAAATAATATATGTGTATTCCTTCAAGGACTATCTTAAAACACTTGCTCTAAACATGATGCATCAGCATCCCACAGACATAATAGCAAGGAAAGCTTATTTAAGCTGCCCTGGTGTGGGACAGCTGCTTGCCCAGCAATTACAGTAACAAATGAATCTGTCATTGTGGTACCTAAGAAGTGAAATGTCTGACCAGGCCCACCCTGGGCCAGGCACGGGGCACAAATATTGGTTTTGTTTAGGTCTTTCTGGAGCGTGGGGGAAGAAACATCAATGGCGCAGTTCAATAGGGTGCCCTGAGCAAGACTGTGAGGTAAATCCAAACTCTTGCAACCTTTCCGTGCCATCCTCCCATTTCTCTGTCTGTTGTTCTCTGTCTAATTGAATGAATTAATTGTTTGAGCCAAGAATGTGTGACAATGGTTCCCGTTCAGATGAAGGCTCCTCTGCATTTTTCCTCTTTCCAGTCATATTGTAAAACTACGCATAGATTCTGTATCAGAGTAATACTCCGGTAAAAGTACTTCCACTGGGAGAGTTTAGCAACACCAAGTATTTCTCTCTCCCTCCTCTATCTAGTACTGTTGCATTTTACTGCCTTCCCATTTAACCAAAGTGTCAAGCCCCAGCTGAGGGAGAAGGGACTAGAGGAGAGAGACCTGGAGACAGGCTGACAAAGGATGGTCGATGGGTCTGGGGGATGGAGGCTTTGGAGAGACTCACAAGAGTATGAGTGTGGTGTACTGTCTGCAGGTGGAAGCAGAAACAAGCCCCACAGTTTTGGGGTTCCTCACTGAGCTTTCTGCTCCTGAATGGCCAGCCTCACCTTGTCAGGAGGAGAAGGTTGTTCCTCAGCTTGTCTGAAGAGTGCAGAAAGGAAGTGAGTAGGGGAAAAGAGGAGGCAAAATCCCAGCAAGAAGCCCTGGACTGAGTAGACTGAGCCTGGCTCTTGGGTTCTTTACCTGCTTGGGGCAGTAAGGTGTCCCACCTGAGCCCCCAGGACAACAACATAGTGCTTCATTTATACCAACTCCTTGGCAGGCTTGTCTTCCAAAATGTAAACTGAAATACAGGCTTAACTTCTGTTTTCTGTTCTGCCATATGTGATGAACATTGCAGCCAACAAGGCTCTAGGCCACTTCTAAGAAGTGGACACGTCTAAGGAACAGTGCCCACTTCTTGCCGACTAGTCAGATACCACTGTTGGGATGAGAACATGCCCATTTTTCAGAAGAAGCATTTATTTCCGTCAGCTCCAGTCTGAGGAATCACTGATTGTATTGCTGATTTTCTTTTCACCCCTCCAATTAAGGCAGAAGGGGTGTAAGTCTAGAGAATGAGTCTGCAAGACTCTCAACTGCACTCCTGGAACAAATCACTGTTGGAAATGGACCAGATGTCAGTATCTCTTCAGTATGGCCCCTTGTTCTTATAATCCTTTTTTCAGTAATTTAAGTTGCACCTTGACAGCTGGGAGATTTTGGTACTCCCAGCTGATGTTCAAGGTAGGGCTTCATGAGAACTAAATAGTTTTATTAGTTAAATGGCCCTAGGACTGTTATCTCCTATGGAAGGCAACTTCCAAAGAACAGGCCATACCTGTATAATTAAACTCTCTGCCCTCCAAAGCAAGGTAGCCACATCCACATCACTTGTAGGGGTCTGTCTTTGGCCCATGCTAACTTCTCAGCTATGCACAGAAATCATTTGGGGCAAGGGTTGCATAGCCAGAACTACAATAGCACAAAGACTCATGACCAGTATGATACAATTCCCCAGAATTACTGCAGGACTATTGTAGGGAAATATGTAGCTTAACACGCTATACAGACATTAGTTTAAAAAAAAAACTTGTTATAAAGGCCCCTGATAGCCCCAGGAACATGAAACCTATGATTCTGTAGGAGAGTGTCCCTCCTGGTGCTGGCAGCAGTGTTAAATAATGGATGCTGGGCTCAACACTGAACTGAGAATTTCAGATGGTGTTACTAAAAAAAGAAACCTGCATCAATAGCTGCTGCTAAAATGCCCATGGAGGAGGAGCTTCTCTGCACGTGCTGCGGCAGGGGTCCACCTGGATGTGCAATGCTGATGTGTACCATGAATGTGGCATCTAGGTTTTGGTAGCATTGAACTCATGCATTCGATTCTAGACTGGCTCCAGCTATTGCAGGTTTTTGTGGAAGCTTGTTCTGCTCTAACTGTATGCAAGACAAATAGACTGCTGCTAAAATGAGATGAGTGGAGCTGTATCACAAGCATAAAGCATTAGTCCTTAGCAGTCTGGCGCCTGTTCTCTTGCCAGTGGTGGGAGGAGCAGCAAACAAACCAGTCTCACTGGCAGCAGAAAAGCTTCTGCTGAAATCTAGAATAACATGTTTCATGTTCACCATAGCAACCAGCTTAATTTTGTCTTCAAAACTTTTTGCCCCTTCAACTCCTTCCTTTCCTTTTGCACCTGAGGACCCCGCTTGACTCATCTGAGGGTTGCCCAACTCCATCGTGGTGACTTGGAAGCGATGGAATGGGGTTCAGCAGCCACTTCCAGTGACACGCCTGCTGTGCTGCTATTTCTGTGCAGTGTGGCTCCGAAGGAAAGCCTCCTCTGTGCTCTTCACAACTGCCTCAGCCTCGTGGCTTAGCTGTAATTTATGGATCCATGTTCCTTCTGAACTTTTAAAAATAATTTCAGTAGGAGGAGTTTGTTCTGGCTCCAGCTGAAGTCGGCAGCAGGGGCTGTGGGGACTGGTGTTAAGAGCAGAATTGGGATGCCATTGCCCTAGGAGTGGCCTGCTTTGAGCAGGCAACTTTAATTTTCCTCCCAAATACTGAGAGTCCCCCGCCCCCGCACTTCCAAATCATCTGAGACCAGTCGGTCTTCAGCCGTGTGGCAGTGGGGGAGAGGAGTGGCAGGAAGCAAAGGTTTGTTCGTTTACCGTTACCAATCCCACTGGAAACCAGGTCCAAGCCCCATGCAGAATTCCAGTAAAACCCTGTCCTAAAGGGGAAACCTGGGGCTGTTCAAAGCTTGTGTTTCGTTGGCTCAGGCACAGCATGTTTCTGAGGCCTCTGACCTCCTCCCCGTATGCTGGCTCCCGCCGCGGCTCTTCGTTTGAGCTCTCTGTGAAGTGGAATCTATCACTAATGTCTGATATTTTTATTATTTGTAGGGGGGGACTCCTAAAAGCTGGTAGCAATTAGAGCTTAAACGTCTTGGAATAAAAAAAAAAAATCCCCAAGAAGGAAGTTTAATGCTAAGCAGATGTGCAGGAGCAGCTGAAATATGCTGCCTGTCTTCTGCTTCAGAAGCAACCTCATCCACTTCTAGCTGCTGTCAGGCTGGGGTAGCTGAGAAGTGCTGCTGCTTTTATGCTGCTTCCTGGGCTGGGAAGCCCACACTGCTGACCTGTGGGATTGTCTACCAGTTAATACTTTTAAAGAAATTGGTAATGACTAAAAGACTTGGGTTTTTATGGTAAGATCTCACATGGGGTCTGTAGATATGGCTGTTGTGGATCTAGGTTTAAACTCTCTTCTTGGGCAGACAGATCCAAGGTAGCCCTAAACTTGTCTTAAGTGCAGCTTATTTCCTCTAACTTTGGGTATTTCAGTCTTTTGCTGCAGCTTGGGTGGGTGCAAGCTTTGAAATCTTCCCAGTTGCTCCTGCAATACATCATCTGCTTGATTTATCATTGTCGTATTCAGGTTCTTCTGTCTGGAAAAAGATCTGACAGCTGACTGAAGTTCATAATCGTGTTCTGAAGGCAGTGGAAGTCTATTCAAAAGCTAATACACAAGTTGCTGACAACAACTCCTTCACACCCTTTCCTGTGCGTGCCCCAAGTCTGTAATACAAACATGCTGTGTATTCCCTCCATGAGCTATAGCACAAGTTACTTTGCCAGATTATTATTTCCTGTTACACTCTAACAATGCGGAGCCTTTTTCATTTTTTCTTAAATGGTAGTCCAAAGTAAATTATTGTTATTTACCACTGTGTATTTTGTAGTGTATTGTGACAGTGCAGCACATGGGTTTGGGAGTCAGATGGTTGATCGACTTCAGAGTTTTCTCCAAGCTGCCACTGTAGAGGGCTTACTGTAAAGTAGGCAAAATACTGAATCCATTTGAACTGCAGTTTTGTTCTACACAATGAAAATTGTGTCCCTAATTTAAAGAAAGGATTTCAAAACCTCACCATTCCCTTAGTGCTGAGAAAACAGCAATGTGTTTCTTGGAACTCTGGTTTCCACTGGGAAAGTTTGAAAGCTGTTTCTTAATGTTTGTGTCATGCCAACAATTTCTCAGTTACATATGAATTTATTACATTACTATCTATTAATCTTTTGACTGTCTCAAAGGTACTCTGCAGTTCAAAAAGAAAACAACAAATAGACAAGGCCACCAGTATAACCTGCTTTTCTAAGTGGTTGATGGGTGCATCTTCTCTGTTGTTAAACTGCTGTGTCCAGAACAGGGTTCCCCACTGCAAATAAGTTTTTCAAATTGCATTTTGGAGTTGTCAGAACTTAGGAAATTCTTAGACTGTCATATAAACATCTCTTTCTAGTTGTTCTATATTCTCCCAGGCAAGGAAAGAGTAACAACTGCCCTTCTGCTTCCTCATCTCACAGAAAGGGAATGTTTGTTATTTAGAAATGGGGGGAAATCTGCTAACTTTCAAAACATGGTTCCAGTGTATTCAAGACAAAGATTAACACTTAACATTTGAAGATTATTCCCAAATTCCCAAGCCGAGTATTTCCACCTCATTTCGTGGAGGGGGAGGGAAATCTTTTGACCTAGTTGGCAGCAACTCTTATCAGCTTTCTCCTTAACCTGAACATTCATTGGTTGAAAAATGGAATTTCTAGTTATACTTTGAATGTACCTTTATTGGAGCTTTGTGCTCTTTTCTATGGAGCATTATTTGTCTGTTGTTATTTCCCTTAATGCAATTCCAGGGTAACAAGATGCTTGTAGAAACTTATACATGTTTGCTATGCTCAATCTCTACATGTTGTGTATGTATGTGTCTTTTGGGTATCATGAACAGCTGCAAAGATAAATAGTTTTGCAGGTCTGAGGCTTAATCAGTCAAACTGTCTCTTGGCACGTGTTTTCTGAGATATTGGGAATAAACTCAGGGCATATCTTATTCTGAGAGCTCAAAACTGGATCACCTACAGATCAGTTTCAGCTGCAAATCCACTAAAACATAAAAATTAACAGGGTGGTTCTTATGACTTGACCTTCCTCTGAGTCCCCATCATGCCAACACTACTCTTAAGAAAAACTTAATGTCTCTTTCAAAGCTGTCTTTACTAACTCTCACACTTTCTGATATGACTGGTTTTTTGACTGTTTTCTTGTGTTTCTAATTACTTTCTCTTTTCATGGCTGCCCTATGATTGGATTTCAAGTTTGGATGTCCAGTTTGTCTGAGACTCCAAAAAAGAGTGTCGCTCCAGGTAAATTCTTGTGTCTTGGTGTTCTGCATGCTATTAAAAACAGAATTCTCTAGTTCAAGCTGTGTGTGGTTTTGGAGTTGTCTTGAATGTGAGTGTCTGACAGTGGGTACCCAGGATCTGTTGTCTGCTTGTGTATTGGTTTTTCATGATGCACAATTTCTGGTAAGGAAGAGCTTTGCTTTTCTGATGACTACCTCACCTTGATGCTGCTGCGAGCAGGGCTTAGTAGTGTACAGGGTTTTATCTTCCCTGCCCAACTCAACGCCACAATCCAAGCCAGCTTCCCCTCCTGTGGTGGGTTGTCTGGCCACAGCTAAGCTCTCACCTCACAGCTGTGCTCTCACTGTTCTATGTGGGAGAAACTTTATGGGTCGGGATAAGGCAGAGAAACATGACTGAGTTCTCCCTATCCTTCTGAAATGCTCCAGTAAATAGAAAAGGTTTCACATGAAAAAAAGATGAAACTCTGATAAAGACGGAAAATTTTCAAGGGAGCATCAGTCTCCTTGTTGCAATGAGTAAGGAAGGAGAAGGAAGCAGGGGAACAACTTCTAAGTGAGATGTCAGGGGCTAGGGAGCAGTAGTCCTATACGAGGCGAAAACTAAGCTTTATAGGGTAAGGAATCAGGACTTCTGATGAGTAACCAGTGGATATCTTCTGCAAACATTTGTCACTTCACCTGGAATATCGCAGAAGAGTTCTTTTCTCCTTCAGACTTAGAAGGACAGATCACAAGTGATAGCTGTGTGTCTGTACAGGATGCTGGGATGGTCACTCAAGCAGTTAAGGCTACACATAGGTCTCGGGGCAAAGAAAGATGGAAACACTCCTGCTGATTTCCATACCAGATTTGGTAAATACTCAAGTTCATGCCCTGTTGAAAGTATGTGAACAAAATCCCACCACCCTTGGTGGATGAGTGCTTGCTTGTCTAAAGTTTTTAGTGAGCAAGACTGCTGCGATTCCAGAAATGCTATCCTTGACAGAACCTGAATATATCCTTGGGGGGTTCTGCCTCATCTTTGCAGAATAGGTCTAATTTGAGGGTGGTAGTTGGATATAAAAGTGCAGAAATATCTGAAGTACTCAGTCACAGGAGCCTACTGCTTCACAGGTCATGGGCGAGTTGAGACAGAAAAACAGAATGAGATTGAGCAGGAAAGAAACATGTTAAGGAGGAGACAGAAGAGGTGGTGTCCCTCAGAAAAAATGACAAGAACCCCTCAGATTACCTGGCTGGGGAGTGAGGTTGGGTTTCTTTCACTCAATAGATGTGTTGGGACTGTTTCATGTTGCCATATACAAAATGGCAAACTGAATGCCAAGGGTTTTAGCCTTCTCAAAGGGCAAGGAAGCAAAATCTTTAATAGATACAATTTTTTTCCTTTCTGCTTACTGCTTTTAGCTAAATGCATGTTGCTAGTTTGGCTAAAAAAAAAATCCGTGCATGATGAGAGTGCAAATATAAGTAATTGCATTGCATGGTGCTTGAGAAGATGAATGTTGATATGTAGTGCTGCTCAAAAGTCTTATGTACATTTGGCAAGTTCTTAGCTACTCATGCTGTTCCAGTTCATGCAGCCTTTCAGTTTGCTTCTCATCCAAATGAATCCCCAGTTTCCAAAATAGCTGTTCTTCAGTCCAAATCTGCCATAGGCTGTATCCTGATGTGTCAAGCTGGTAGAGCAGACTTGAATTTGGACATGATCTTTACCTATGTAGTACATTTATGTGTCGTAGCTAGGCTGTGGCTTGGAGATGAGAACAGAAGGCAGTTTCATGCTGCCCAGACTCTAGCTAAGGTTATGAACCTGCTCCATGAAGTGGAGACTCTAACCAAGACTTGAAAGTGGCTTCATTTTGTACTGTGGAAAAAGATGGGTGCCCCACAGCCACATCCTGAGAGGTGCTGTGGTGGGGCGCTAGTTTGGTCATCCTGACTGCTGTTAAAATCCTTGACTGGTCTGCTTCTTGCCATGTGGAGAGGTGGGCATGTGTTGCACCACTGAGCAGGGCTGGGGCAAATGCCAGAGTAGAGGTGACTTCAGCCTGGTGGAAGACCCCGTTTGGCAGCTGTGTGAAAATCTCCAAGCAGTTTAACAGATTTGTGTGCAAAATACTTAAGTATTCTTAACTGTTGCTACCTGTAACCTAGTTGGTTGGAATCACCGTTCAGAGAGCCAACTTTCCAAGAAGGAGTGGAAAGAGGACTCAACTTTCTACTTTCACCCTCCTGCCTCTGATTTTTCTTGGCTCTGTTTTAAAACCTAGCAGATCAAAAATAAAAAATAAAAATCCCAAGACTAATAGGCTCCACTTGGCAAAAGTCAGCACTGAATTCTTCTGTTGGTCAGGATTTCATTGGAAATGTTGCTGAGGGCTGTAAAGAGGGAAGAACTGAACTGGAGCAGCCACTTGAGAGAGCGCCTGCCATTTACCATGGGCCAGGCTCGTTCCTGAGGCCCGCCCCATGGGGGCTGTGTTTTGCTGCTGGTTTTAGCTGTGTGTCACACACACTCCAGTGCTGGAAGCCACAGTCTACCTTAAAGTCTGCCACTTGTCCCAGACTCTTGAAGGCTTACCCAGATCTTAGTTCCTGGAAGTGCTAGAAAACACTGCACGTGTCTTATGCTGGGGAATGAATGCTGGTTAATCCTCTCCTGCTGTGACTGCTGGTCATATTCTCTTCTTGGTGGCAGTGTGTGCTGTTGGCGTGGGCCCCCTATAGCTGTTTGTAGCAGCAACACAGGAGGTCAGGAGGGACTTAGTGCAGCTCATGGTGTTACCATCTAGACCAGATTTTGGCATATTTAGCCAAAAAGATAGTAAGAAAGGCTAGAGCTTTGACTACTACTGCCCCATGTACTAGAAGGCTTGCAGAGCACATGGGCACTGTGGAGTTGAGGATGGATGGATGTTCACTCAGGGAGAAACTTCTCATACATCAATCACAGCTGCTAACCTGGGGTGAGACGGTTTACATGCTGACCTGGCCATTGCTGGGTGCATTATGCTCTATCTTGTTTTATTCTCGGGCATTCTCTGGGATTTGGATAACGTTTTAGGCCAGACTTCTCTGGCTTTGGGCCTTCTGCATTAGGTGGTCAGATCTAAACCATTCTCTTTCTGGTCTCCACCCATCTCTATCTAATAGCAGGGTGTCACCTGCTTCTGAAACTCTCTTCTGAAAATTGAATAGAGTGTCTGTGTTTTGTAAAAGAGCTACCTGGTCAAGCTCAGGGGAGAACCACAGAAATCATACTATGTTAATAACCCATTTGATAGACTTACCCAAATGTTTATTTTCATCTATAATTGGCAATAATCCAGACCTTGAGACTGGATTTGTACTGAATTCCTGTAGTAACTGTGGGAGGTGATGAACTTTTGTCTCTGTCCCTAAAGATTTGTGGCTCAGGGCTGCTACACCAAGAACCTCTGAGCTCTGAAGTTAAACACTATTAGGAGTGGGAGGATTGCTGTCTGGCAGGAGGGGTGAAGATGAATACCCTTCACTCACAGCTTGTGGCAATAGTAGTCTTACCTCCAGGAATAATTGATGTATAAATACAGTCTGAATATTGGTAAGTGGCAACAGGGCTGAATGGTGACAGGCTGGAGTGCAGGAGCATCCAGGAGATGAGTGAAAGCTCCGAGTGTTTAGGGCACATAAAGAATAAAAAACAGAAGGACAAAAATCCAAAACACCAAGACAAAACAAAAGCCCTCTCACCAAACAGAAGCGAGGTCCTAGACTGAGAAACACAGTTTTGATCTGAATCCATGTTGTCCCCATGGAGATTTGTAGGAGGCTTAATTAGTCTCATCTTGCTGGTTACTCTAGGAACTGGTTATTTCAGGAACTGCTTTTCCAACACTGCTCTGATACAATAAACTCTTGTGTACTCTCGCATGCATTACATGGCAAAGTCTGTTTTATCTTGTGTGCAGTACACATTTAACTCAATTTTTAGGTGGACCTAAGGGATAAATCACGGGTGGAAGGCTCAAAAAAGCATGCAATTTTAATGTTTATTTATTATAGTCATGTGGTCCTTTTGATAAGAGAGAAAAGAGATAAAATTTTTAGGGGAAGGAATTCCATGTTTAGATCTGGTTATATGATTGCTGTAAGGGGTTAGACTGATCTGAGGCTTTTAAGTTAACTTGCTGCTATTCTGGGTTGGGTTTTTTTTTTCCTTTCATCCTTCCCCAGAAGGAGTTTTCCAGAGATACATAAAAGTTTACCCTTCAAGAACTGGCTTTAACAAGAAACCACAGCTCTAGATCCAAGCTACCACAGTTACTCCTCCCTACATGTGGAAAACTGCAGAGCTCTGACATTATCTCATGAAATTCTGGGACACTGGGGGCTGTGTCTGCCAGCCACCCCTGCGTGCAGACCCTGCACGTGTCCCAGCAGTTGTGCCCATGTCAGAAGGGCTGGACTACCTGCCAGTCAGTTGTTCAGCTGTGACTCACCCTTATGGCATTCAATGGCCGTTTCTGTGGTTTTGGCTGCTTCTGCAGGACTTCCACTGACCAGCCCAGCACTAATTCATTTAGTCTCAAGTAAACACTTGATTGATAATCATGAAAGAGCCATATAAAAGCCTGTGCACTGTATGGATTAAAAGAGCAGACATGTTTATAGCCTGATAACAACAGAGTAATCTGGCAAAGATCAGGAGTCTCACATTCCCATATCCAGATGATTTTATTTTTGGAGTCCAGTTGGTGGTTTTCATTTTTGGCTATTGCAAAACCATCGTAGGTCTTAGCTGTTGCAACACAGGAGGAGGAGGATGATGTTGTTGGAACGGGCACTCTGTGCTCTTATTTAGGAGGCTTTCACAGTAGTTGCTGGTCTCCGAGTAGAGCAGGAGGAATGATGCTCCCACCTCGCTTCCCGGTGAGGGGGACAGGGTGCTACTGTGTAACTGAATAGTGCCAGCTCTGAGTGGCATGGACAAGCTCCAACGACATTTCTGCTCAGCCCCAGGAAGAGAGTTGCTGAGGTGAGGAGCGGGAGGATTGTAAAGTGGAGCCCTATGGAGAGGAGGAGGGGTATCCTCAAGACTTTAACCAGGAAACGGACTCGAGACAAAAAGAAATGGAGAGGCAAGCAAATTCTTATTTCAGACAGCAATCTGTGCTCTGCTCTGGGGAGGGCTTGCAAGTTGGAGCTTAACCAAAACACTAATTCTGCTTTTTTGGAGGGAGAGGAGGGGGGACCTTTACCTGGCACATCAATTTTATCCTATGCTCTGCTCTCCATTTGTCCTGCCTGGGCTGAAGATGCTTTTTAAAAAGTAGGACTATTGTGTCAGTGTGGCATTGCAGCTGCATGTGAGCTTGCTGGGGAACTCGTGCCACGCTGCATCCCTCTTCTCTGGGGTGCTCACACTGAGCGGGCTGTTACTCTTCAATGCATGCTGTGTCCTGTGTTACAAATTAGACCTGAACTAATTGGCAGGGATGCGGAAGTGCCCACGGCGGCGGGTGTAATTGGTGCTGTGCTCCCTGTGGTGTTGCCTGTCTTGTTCTTTTGAATCGCCTTTGGGGAGTCTGACATAGTGTACCAGCAATGTTGTGGGCATCCTGAGTGTCACTGAGGAGTAATTCATCTAAAGATGCTTGTGGGGGATGGAAGGCTGAGGAGGATTAAAGTCCATTACCCTACTGACTGTGCCTGAAGGGAATGTAGTAACAACCCAAACCAGGCTACCCAGAAAACAGTTAAGGCTTTTGGTTACTGGAAGGAGCTGTTTCTGTCTTTTCCTCCTCCTTGTCTTCCTTTCTTTCCTCTGTTACTGAAATCTTCCCCCTTCTGCAATACCTAATCTTGGGTGACCATCACTCCAGGAGCCACAGGGACCCCACGCCTTGAAAAGGGGATATCCTCTAGGCATGATCTGCTGCAGCTGTAAATGAATAAGTTTGTTTGACCTTGGTTACTTCCTAGACCAAGGAATTTATCACCCTATTTTTTTGTCTTAATAGGAGCCCTGTAGCACTTATACAAGCGTCTGTTAAAACAATCTCTTAATTGTATGTGTTCCTTCAGCCACTCTAGTGACGAAGAAATCGTCCTGCAGTGACTACCTTATCCAAGGCAGGACAGAGAAACCCAGAAAAGCCCTGCTGGGTTTCAGATATAAGAATGCAGATACAGCCTATCTTGCCAAACTGGAATAAGTACTTTTTTTTTTTTTTTTTTTTTTGAGGCAGAATTGTGGAGGTGAATTTGAAGTGCTGATTCTCCATGTTTTCTGGCAAGGGCATTCCCCTGGCACACAGTCCCTGGCTTGGCCTCAGTGGCTGCCAGTGGGGTGTTGACTAGCCTGCACTCCAGCCTGGTCCTGTCCTTGTTCCCAGCAGGGACATGTGCATCACATGAACACTGCTCCTGCCACCAAACCAATGCAGTGTTTTGGATTTTTTTTTCCTTACTCCAGTCCCATGAAAACTGCCTCATAGATTGGAGGAAAGAAGGCATTTGGGTTGTTGGTTTAGCTTCCTGCATATTCCCTGCTCCCCTTGCCACTGTTTGGTCGCTTTCACCTTTCTACACACTGAATTCTCTGCTGGTGGAAGTGCATAGACGTAAGTTCATGTCGGCTTTTGTTTCTGGTTAAAAAACTTGTAATTATCTTAAGACTGAACCTAAGTAGGGGTTGTAGGTGTTACTTGCCTAAGTAAGTTGAAGGAAGATTATAATGCTGCTGGATTCTGGACTGGAGAAAAGACTGTGTGGGAAACTGTGTGAAACAGGGAAAAGCATTTCATGGTACTCTAGGTAGCCCAACTAGCACTGGTTTAAACCAAAGTGCATGGGTCAGGTCGATTGATCATGAAGAGAAATGCGATGCTTATTTGGAATGGACGGCTATGGTGAAAATTTGTATTATAAATTTTCATATTGTCATTTCATGGACTTTTCCTCCTATTCCTGCTACTGGCTGTGGTTCAACTATCTATGGAAAAGCTAAATCTCTTAAACATAAGCTTCTAGAGAAGATGACTCCTCTTTAAAGAAAATTAACTTATGTAATTTGAGGAGAGGCAGAGACATGCTTAGGGAGCAAGGAAGTCTTCTAATTTTCTGGATTTCTTAAATCTGCTCTGAGGGGAGGCATTGTGATACTCTTTCCTTTCAGGAAACAGTTGAATTAATTGCTTTTTTTCTTAGGATTTTAATTTCACAGGATGCTGTTTTAATGGCTGATGCATTCTTTACCTCCTTCTTGGCAGGGATGCTAATTACTTGTCTGTAGAATCACTTTGCATCTCTAGCCCAAACACATATGAACATGGTGAGTTTGGAAATACAGCTCCCAGCATCCTGTGCTTGGCTGTCAGTCCCTTGACTTTTCTGGTGGACAGTTTCAGACCATGCTGCCTCCTTCCAGTCTCTTGTAGCCAATTTGTCATCAGAAATTTCAGGAGACCTGGAGTCTGCTTCTGGCTCTGTTCCTGTCACGTAAAATGGGACATTCAGCAGTTGTATGTCTACTTCTGTCTTCCCTTTCCATCTGCATCTTAATCCAGAGCAACAGGAACTGCCTCTTAATATATAAAATATATAATAATGCTGGTATCCCAAACTGCTGCAATTGAGAAAACCGGTAAAATAATTTTCCACTAAGGCATGTTGGCTCTTACAAAGTAAAGACCTAAACCTAGAGGTTTTCATGACTTTTCAAGGCAGTTTTTGGGCCGAGCAAAGTCAGTCTGTGCCTGTGTTTGGGAGTGCAGAGGCCCCGTCTGCGCTGTTTGTGTTGTGTTCCAGGGCCGAGATGCAGCAGCCCAAGAGCTCCCTCCACATCTGGCACTGCGCTGTGCCTGCCTCGTGGCTCCACCTCGAAATGCATGATTTCGGTTTGGGGGTTAAAAAGTCAGAAATAATTAAAAAAAAAAAAAAAATAAAAAGAAACACCAGTGGTGTGGGGGAAGGGAGGAGAGCGGTGATCTTGCACCTTTCGTGGCCCCTGTTCGCGTGAGCGCCTGCTCTCATTCATAAATGGCTCTGACAGCCGAAAGCCCTTGGTCCGAAGAGAAACCAAACAACTGGGGGTTGGCTCCGAGGGCTCCAGAAGGGCGATGGAGAGGGGGAGCGGAGCCCCGTCCCGCCGGGGCTGCTCTGCCGGGGGAATGCGGAACTGCGGAGCTGGCGGGGGGTGGCCGTGTTTGAGCAGGGATCTGGCGCTATAACTTTTTTTCTTCTTCTGTTTCAAGTAAACAGTCTTCCCCGCCCTCCCCTCGCTCCCTCCACCCCACCTCCCTCTCTTTCAGTCCCGCTCATGTGTTTCTATTTAAGGGCTGCAGTGCAGACGAATATGATTGGCATCTACAGCCCCCTCTTGACTTTCAGCTCAAGCCTTTAGAGTGGAGAAGGAGCTGAGCCGCCAAGGGGAGAACAGTTTTTTCTTTGGGTTTACTGGGGGGATGGCTCAGCTGTGGATTTATACTGCTTCTGCCCAGGATTTTTCTCTCTGAATGGGAGCAAGGATTGTGGAAACCATGTTGGGAAGAGGTTTATTTTCAGAATCCATCATGAAACTGTGCAACTAATTCACTTTTTTGGCTCCTTTTTATATTTTTTTTTCCTCCCCTTTTTTCTTCTTCTTCTCTCCAATGTCCCTCTGTGCTGCTGGGTTGTGGGCCAGAGGAGGCTGTTTCTATATGGCCAGCCATTTGGGGATATGCTGCGAGCCAAGGTTGTTTGCTGATTCGCTTGGCTCTGGTGACAAGTTGGCCTGTTGTGAATCGGATGGACGGAGGTCGCTCGCAAGGAGCCATGGCTGGAAGCTGGCTTACGGCTTGCTTTTTCCCTTCCCCAGGTGCTGATGCTAGCTCTGAACCCATGATCCTGGAGCAATATGTGGTGGTGTCCAACTATGAGAAGCAGGAGAACTCTGAGATCAGCCTCCAGGCTGGAGAGGTCGTGGATGTTATTGAGAAAAATGAAAGTGGTGAGTTACATTTGCTGCTTTTCCTTCTTCCAATGGTCAGATTTTTGCATTTGTTCCTCTGCCTTCAGTTTCCTCGTCGCTACTTGTTAGCTGTACGTTTGCTCCATCTGGTACAGTTACTATGTCTGGCAGAGGATGTTGAAGTTTCTCAGTGTTGATTTGGGCTGGGGGCCAAATGTTGCCTTCTACTGTAAGAATGTTTCATAGGTTTTGTGTGTTAATTAGCCAAGGTACACTAATGGAAAATGAGGGCAACGGAGAGAAGGATCTGCAGCTAATGAAGCTGATGTATAGTAGGCTGCTATAGTTGCCCTGCTGTCTCTTCAAGTTTCTGTCAGTATTTCCATTACTAACTCCCTTTGCAGAGGATTTATAGGATGAGTGTTTAAAAATTGCTTGGGATGAAACTTGGCTTGACAGCTTAGCTCGTGGCCCAGAACTCAGTAGGGAGGGGAGAGAATGTGCGTAGATAAATACGTGGCCATGCACAGTTTCAAAACTTCTTCCAGAAGTGTTAATTGGGGAATTTTGAGGCAAAGAGGCACAGGCAGTCATGTAAAAGCAAGATGAAATCCCCTTCAGCCGTGCGTGGAATAACCAGCTTGCACTTGAAAAATGAGATTTTTGGCAAGTGTTTGTATAGATATCTTTTGTGTACTTTAACTTTTGGATGCCTGGTAGTTTTGAGTTGGGCAGAACACATGCAGGAGACTGTGTACGTGTGAGTGGTTGGAGTGGCTTAGCAGCTGGTTTGAATAACTGCCTGTCTTCAGCAGTTCCCCCTCCTCCTCTCTAGCACTCCTTGTGTATTAATCCAGAGCTGTTGTCCAGGACTTGTTTCCAGCCCACTCGTGACTTGTGTGTCCTCATCCAGAGGAGCTGCTGACACTTGAATCTGTTCAAGCCAAGGCTCACGTTGTGGTACCTCCACACTCAGGGCTTTCACTACTGGCAGGCTCTGGAGTGTGCTGGGCACACCAGAGCTTGGGGGCACTAGGGCACCCCAATCTGAGGTTCAAATTCAGCTTCCAGAGCTTTGAGCCAGGTCATCCACAAAGATGACCATGCATTGTAATTTTTCCCCCTTCTTTTAATGGAGTGGTAATTTCTTTGTTGTATGAGACTCTCATGCTTGTTTGGCACAAAGTGATGCAGTCGTTTTCTGGCTGGTGATTTAGTGTGGAGTCCAAAAGGATTGTGTGTGAAAATGCACTGGCCAGTGTGAACAGAAATACCCATCTCCTGGGTACTGACTCTATCACTTGCAAAACTAATAGAAACCAAACTGTTCATCTGCCCTACTTTAAAGCAACCATTATGGGTGGAGGGGGAAAAATGTCTTTACTTCTTGAACTGTGTCTGGGCTAGTGGACAAGCATCCTCCTTTCCAAGCCTGCGGCTTGTCATTGTCAATAGTGGGTGTCAATGCCATCAGAGCAAGCCTGGTTATATTGTGGCAACTTATATTCATGATATCCTTATCTTGGATAATGGCTTATGGAGCCAAGGGAATTAATTGGGCTGTTAAATAATACAAGGAATGTCTGAATTTCAGTTACAGTTCCTTTGTGTTGTCTTTTAGTGTGGCCTCTCTGCCTTGCAAATTTCAGACCACATTGTATTGAACCACATGGTGTGTGGAGATAGAAATGGAGAATGTCAGGGTTTGAATTAATCAGTGGGTCCAGAAATGTGGCTCTTCTAAGGGAACATCCTTGAACTTGGATTATACTTCTTAAAACCATATTATGATGCTTGGCAGCCAGACTCCTTAATGTCCATGTAAACGAGAAAGGAAGTCTGAAGCCTGGAATTCTGTGCTGTGATCTTGCTCTTTATATTTATGTACGTACGAAAGAAAGATATCTATGTCCTTAAAAAAAAACCAAAAAAACTACAAATAAGCTCGTAAGTCACAGATTGGTGATGGAGAGAGCATCACTTGCCTGGATGGCTGTTTGAACTGTTCTGGGAGGGAACTCATGGTTTAGTTATTCCAAGAAGAGAACTCCAAACATAGTCTCTTAATTCTCCCCTAGGTTAGGGATACCACAGGAATGACTTCAATGCTATGTCTTCTTGTCTCTTCAGCTACAGGTGAACCTATGGATGGCATGTAATGAAACTAGCAAAAGTTTCTCAAGTGTCAGTTTTCAAAACTGATTAATTATGGCTTGAATTTGAATATCTGCTTAGTGTAAGCAAGCAGACCTAGGAGATGTGGTTATGACCTCTAAGAACACAGGGATGTAATTTTCAAGAAAATAAGATTATTGGACTATGCACATGTGTAATAATTTATTTGACTGTATGGTTATGTTGGCTTGTAAGTGTTGTGAAACTCTACCTGTGATGTATAATTTAGGCTCATTCTTCTAATCCAGACAAAAGTGTTACGGTTGTCACCTGCAATAGGGACAGGACCTTCAGTGAAAGGAAGGGAGTGGCTGGACAGCTTGTTAGCTGATAGCTGAGAAGTCCTATCAGACTGGACAGTGTCTGTTGGATGTGCTGTTGGGCCAATATTTCAAACTTCCTTGTGTGTATAGACATGTATATAGCTTATCATATAGATCTGCTTTGGGTGTTTCTTTAACTGTTCTTTGAGGAAGTTAGATGTGTAAAGACACTGATGACTGTTTCATTTTAAAACCTTGCCTGAACAGGGTTTCCTGCTGATGCCAAAGACACTTAAATGGTTCTCTTGTTTTCTGGAGTAGAAAAAACTTTAACTTGGCTTTGTTGCATGACTTTCATAGGAAAGAAACACCTCTTTACTGGTCAAATGTCCTTATGTTTTTTACACAAGGAACCTCAAAACCAGTTTCCACATGATGGTGCACATTTCATGTCCTGCTGGATGTTTTCTTCTGCACACTTCTAGGACCTGGGCTAGATTTACCAGCTTTTCTGATTTTTACCTCCAAACTGTGTGCTCTCCTGAAAAGATGTAAACTGTGCTTGTTCAAAGGCCGGTGTATAGAGCAGAGGTAGAAGCAGGAGGGAAAAATCTGGTATTTGATTTATTGAAACATAATCTGGTTTTCATCAAGCTACTTTAGCTTCATCATAAGTGAGCATGTCACATTTACTGTATAGTATTAGTCAGTGTTCCTTTTCTCATGTAAGAGATGGTGTTTAAGCTGTCTCACAGGCAGATATGTACAAGCCCATTTGGTAGGGCCTTGTCTCATTAGATTTTCTCTTTCACTGAAAAAGCTGGGTAAGTTGTCTTCATTTTTGTGCCAGTGAAAGTTATTACTTGGACATCATTTGAAGTTGAAACTTCTGTCCAGCATTATGACTTAAGAGCAAGGTCAGTGTAGCATGTGGTGAATAATTTCCAAAACCATTAATCTGAGTTGTGAAGCCTTTGGGTCACTATAACCTGGTTGTTACTGCAATTACCGTGGAAGCAAACATTTCTAGACTGAAATAAAGCTGTTGTGCTTCAGAACAAGTTATTTAGTAGTGTACCAGCTCTCAGGCTTCAGCATTTGGTTTTTGCAGCAAATACCTATCTTGGCTCAACAAAAATTGTCCTTCAGACCTTAATTCTGTTTATAAGAGCAGAATACCCAGAGTACGCCTTTTGGGTCTGATGAATATTTATCTCTCTTTTTTCCTTAGCTGAGAAAGAAAATGTTCATGTAATGATGGTCACAAATGCATCAGGAGAAAAAAGGAGGTTTACAGTCCCTACAGATGTTGTCTGGGAGCAGACTGTAGTTACAGGGCTTGTGTTTCTTGTTAGAAGTGACTGTGATTTGTTTAAAGGCATGGTGTAATCAACCTGCTCTGTCCAACACTATCTAAACATTTCTGAGTTGTTTCAGAAAAACTATGTGAATAGTTGATGTAAGTCCTATCTGTCGACTACATAGGCTTCTTTTAAACCTTAACCAAAAAAAACCGTATGGAGTGACTTAAAAATGTATTTCTGTTGCAGAAAAGAAATGTTGTGACTTTAAAGCAGGAATCTGATAGATTTCTTTAAGGTGGAAGAGGGAGGGACTGGGCCAGAGCAGCTCCTGCTGTGCCAAGTTTTGTGTGGATGTGGCTTGAAATGGTCAAGCTATAAACTGTGTCGGCAGTGTTTGCAATGGAAAATCTGACAGACAGTGAAGCATGAGCACACTCCTGAGCCCCTCTGCTGCTGCTGCTCTGCTTGCAGGCAGGATGGGAGCTCTTCCCTTGCAGCCCCCAGGAGCCATGCCTGCGGTGGAGGTGTCGTGGGATGGCGTTTTCAGCTGGGCTGAGCAGGACTGTAGCCATTTCCTCTGCAATTACATAACTGCAGACCAATTTTCGATGTTACGGTACATGCAATACGTAAAACAAGGCTATTATGGTTAGTGTAACTTTATCAGGACCCAAAAGAATCTCTGGGAAGGGAGGCTGCTCTTCTCTCTTTGTCTGGGATGCGGGACTTGGCACTGAAGTATCCATAAAGGAAGATCTCTGCTCATCTGGGAGTCCTGACTTAGAGGTCTTGGGACTTGCTGGTTGCCCACACAGTGTCAGGAGATAGGTGTGTGCCTAGCAATGTCCTCTGCTACACTGTTTGGTTTCACTGGTGCTGCTCACTGCTGCAGACATGACCTAGGAGAGGGACATGGAAAGGCCACAGCTCTCAATGCCTGGGGATGCACTGGATTCCCTATTGGAAGCTCCCTCTTCTTAGATTGAGAGCCTTTTCAGTAGGCTTCTGGCTCTTCATGGGGAACACAGCACCCTTTATTTGAAGGTGTTGCTTTCCAGAGCTAAGTAAGTGGGTTTATTTGGTACCAGATGGAGCCAAGATTACTTTTGTGGTTAGCTGCTCTATCTTGGCTAAAGGCACACCCTTAAAGTGTTCTAAGTAGAAACAGAAATATCATTTCTTGCAACCAACCTTGCATCTTTATATCCCTTCTGCCATGCTTGTTTTTGCAAGTAGCATTGATTTTTAGTCACCTTTCTTTAGTGTTGGTGGGGTTTTTGTTATACAGTTTGTAAAGATCACTGTTTCTGTCTTGTATCTGCTTTTAGCTGCTCTACCTCTTTTTCTAGGTCCTTGTCTTCATGATCCCCCGTTTATACACAGAAAGGAGCATGTGCACTGCTAGCAAATGTCTCTGAGCATTAGTATTTCTTGTAAAAGCTGGCCAAACCCAGCACACTTCTGTTTATTCTAATAGATAAGTGGCAGTCTGGCAGCTTTCTAGGTTTCAAACGTGGCTGTAGCTTTACACCAAATTGCAAATGCAGTTTCCTAGTTTGCTTGTAAATTTTCAGTAGCTTTGCATCCACTGGTCAGATGTGCTGCCAGACACAGTAATTACCAACATTATGCTTTATTTCAGGTACAGTTGTGTGTGTTTGGTTTCTTTAGAAAGTGACCTTTTTTTCCCTTTGCATAGTGTTTCAAGAGTGTGTAGTTCATCAGATATGATGGAGGACTTGATTTCTGTTTGTACACCCAGCCCAGCCTTGTCCTGCTGTTTGCTCTGAGAAACTACTTCAGTTCTCTGTGTTTCCACTTCTTCCCAATGCAGCCATGTATTTGAATTTTAAGCCTTGTAAGAGACCAAGGTCATGATATAAAAAGTAAATACTCCCTTATACAGCAGCCCTTTCTCTTGGTCAGTCCTTGAGCTGTGCCTGGAATTTGAGGAGGAGAAACAAACACTTCTGTAGGTTGAACACTTTTCCTCTAGCACCCTTGGCTTTATCCCAGAGGACAGGTTTAGGTGAGTGATCACTAAATACCTGGGACAGCTTGCCTAGCTGCTTCTGTATGTACCACTGTTTGTAATTCTCTAACAAGGAGGGCCAGGTTTGAGGCAGGAACACCCCGAAACCCTTTTCCAAAAACAAAGGTGTGTAGCCTTCAGTGTCCATTCTGAATGAAGCACTGCCTTGCCATGTGTCCTGCCTTTCTGCCACCAGTCCAGCAGCAGATACTTGATCCACTTATGAATCAGTTCCTGTCCTGCTGCAGTTTCTGCCCAATGTACATACTAATGCAGACAAACACATCTGAGGAGGCAGGGTGGGTGATTTGGAATTTCTGGCTAGGAGTTACTGGAAAGTTGTTTAATGTCATAAAAAACAGTGTTTGTAGAAGCTTTCTCTCCAAGTAGGGACAATGCTGGCAAAGCAGAGATGCTTTTCTCCTTCAAATGCTTGCAGCTCAGGACTGTAGAAGGGCTTCTCTGGGCAGGGGGAGGTTCAGAGCTGTCTGTGTGGAGAGTAAGGATGCTCAGTGGCACTTGTTTGCCTCACTGCAGCAGTGTCTTTGTCTTCAGGCTTTTTGGAGGCAGTGATCAAGGCTGGTTGGTTGTTCTCTTGCTTTGTTCTGCAACAGTATAAGCAAAGTATCCTGTTGATGCATCTGGTTGCAGGGGTGGGTTTTATTTTAAACTTTAGCTGTCTTGGAAACTGCTGTGTCTGGAGGGAGTCTGGGTGCCTTGTTTTAAAGTAGTCAATGGAAATGGAGTATTGATAGGAGGAACAGGGACATTTACACTAATCCAGGTTCTGTGCTGGCTCCAACAGAAGCCTGGGGCAAGCTTAGAGCAGAGAGGTAAAACTGGATGTGATGATTTGCTCTAGCCAAGTTCTCCTGGAAGTCAGCTCCTTTGTGGGAATACAGTGCCTGACCAACCCCGCAAACAGACACTCCCTCTTCCAGTGGCCTGTTTGCAAAATGTTGAATGGATGGAGAGAATTTACACTCACACCAGAAACAGCCGGGTCAGCAGGAGATCAGGAGGAGGCCCTCCCTCCTCTGCTCTTGCCCTTGGGAGCTCAAGGGTGGAGTGACACTGTCTAATGACTTTAGCAGATGTGGTAAGCTGGAAGAAGCCCTTGACAGCCTACCCTGACCTCTCTGGTGATAGTTTTGTAAGCTGTTTTCTGAACCTCTTTTTTCTTGCCTTTTTTATAATCTGGTTGAGTTTTTAACTCTGTGCCTCTGCAAGGATAAAGAGGATGGTAGCTGCCTTCTTCTGGCTGTTTTACTTTCAGCAGTCAAAGCATGTTGGTATGGCTGAAGCCCTCATTTGATTTTCCACAATTTAACTTGCATTTACTGTGCCCAGAAAGGAATCATGCCACAACATTTCTGAAGTAGTTACCTCTGAGCTGCAGTTCAAGGCTGCCCTGTACATAGGTTTGAATGATGGGGGTTGGGACTGAAGTTCCTAGATTTACCTATTGCTGGAGCATCATCACGCCAACATCTCAGCTGAGCTTGGGATAAAACATTGCATAAAAATCTTGCATAAAACAAAACGCTTGAATTATGAATGTTTTGTAAAATTTATGTTGTTATCTTGTGATGTCTAAATGGCTTCCTCTGCCCCACTTAGCAACTTACATGGCAATTGATGTTTGTTTCTGTTTATTAGCTTGGAAGGCAATTCTCTGTGTTGGAACCAAAGCAGGGTGGTTATTACTGTTTGTTTTGTAGTTGTCCTCTATCACTGTGGAAAATGAGGCTGTTCTCTACTGCCACCTCTGAAATGCCTATTGTTTTGTGACTGCAAAGGGGTTAAGGTGGGCTCTTGGTTTTCTGCTGGTATTATTCGTTCCAACCCTGTGACAAGGGGAGAGTGTCCCTTTAATTGTGCTGTGACATTTCCGTCTCTTCTGGGAAGCTCTTCTGCATTTCAAAGACATCCTTGCTTGGTTTTCCTTTGCCTAGCTTTGAATTGCAGTTGGTATTTGCTCTGCCTCTTGATGACAAGCTCATTAAGATCATTTGAAATACGGCTGTCTGCTGAAACTCTGCCCTTTGCAGTGCCTGGTTCTGCTGAAGCTTTCCTGGGACACCTTCGGGCTGTTCCTGAGCTCTGCTGGTGGGGATGTTTTGCCTGTTGGGATGGAGTTGTTGACTGTGGCTTGTGTTATTTGGGTCCCACTTGAGTTGGGAGCAGTTCAATGTCATACTAAAGTGACCTTCAGTGTATTTATAAAGCCTTGCAAAAGTTAACTAGTACTGGTTTTCCCTTGGGTTCATAATTGAAGTTCTCAGTGTGGTAAGAAACAAATTACTATTTTCCAACCAATACTGCCTCATTTCATTCCCCTATAGAAGGAAAAGAATGATTAATGAGTAATAGGGACACAAAAGATGTCATGACGTCCTGTTCCTCTAAAGCATTTTCCTCTTTAATACTACCTATCAGATCCCTTTTATGTAGTGTTGGCTTTTAAATAGTTTTAAAGAAACATCTCTCCAGATTAAGACATGGTAGAACAATGTTCAGTTTGAAACTGTCCACTCTAGAACATATTTTTTCAAATGTTTTGGGCTACAGTGTGTGTGGTTTATATTCATTTATCTAGTCCTACTCCCATTGTTTGTCTTAATCTTGAGCAACTGGTGTTCTGACAGGGCTAGTTCAATTAGGTGGGGTTTTTTTTCCATTTTATGGAGTTATCTAAAGTCCAGCCACTTTGACTTTTGCATTCATTTGCCTTTTCTTTAGCTGATGCCATGCCTCTGTGGGAAATTCTCCCACAACTCCAAATATCTCAAAGCTCAGGAGAAGGGTGATTGCTGTGAGTAGGAAGTCTCCACATATATTAAGTATACATCTCTAGGGCTGGGTTTTTGCCATGCAGTTTTCTAAACATCCCCCTGAATACATAGATTCCCCTTTCAACTTCCCTCCACCTGGCTTGATGTAGAACAATATACGTACTACCCATTTAATTGTAGTTAGATCTCCAGTCTACATGTAGATTAGAGAACATCTACATTTCTCTAATTTCTCAGGAAATGGGAATTGGAGCCCAAAGAGAGGAACTCCCCTGCCTCACAAGTGCCAGCAGAGCAAGCCTGCTTGCTGGGGACAAGCCTTCACACAGGCAGGACTGAAAGAGGACCCACATGGTTGCCAGGTCAGCATGTGAGGACACTTTTATTGTCTTCAAACCACAAGAAGTGTATTTCAAAGGGGGAAAAAAATCAATGTCAGCCCTTGCAAAGATTGTTTCTCATCTGCATCTGTTTTGATTTCTCCATATCCAAGGCGCTGAGACCCCCCAGACCTCCTCTAGGAGCAGGAGAGGGAACAAGCCTGTCTGGACTTCATATTTGCTGGCTGTGGGCATGAAATCTGTTCCAGGATTTCTGAGACTGCCCTGTTAGTCTGTCTGCTGGGGAGAGGGTGGGATGTGACCACTGAAACCACAGACTTGAAGACTTAGTTGTGCATAAAGGCGCTTTAGCTTCAGATGAATGGGGCACATCGGGAAGAGTGGAGAAGCAATGGCACACAGGCTTTGCTGCCTTTAAGTTTGCCATACAACACCTCCAGGTACTCCTAAAGAGTAGCCTATCTACCAGGCCTCTGAAAACTTCAATTCTGAAATTTCCAGCTGCCTGCAAGTTTCTTCGTCTTTCCCTTCTCATTTAATCCTGCTCAGCTGAGACTTTATGCTCAGGCAGAGAGTTAAATTCCCCTTTTCTCCTGCATACCCTGTTTGGAACCCAGGATGGCAAGCTGAAAAGGAAAAAATTTTACATAGCATCCCCTGTTAGGGCCTTTACTCATTACCTCCTCTGTTTATGCAGTCGCTGCCAGTTTCGGGACCCTGAAACCTGCCCCAAGAAAATGTTTCCAAGGAAAATCTGCTTTTTGTATTAGAATGCATAAACTTTCTAATGATTGAGTTTCCTATATCAGCCAAATAGGTCACCAGCTCAGCACTGCTGCAAGAAACTACCTGGGGCCAAGAAGATACAAGTATGTTGCTGCGGCCTTCCATTGAGTCCCATTGTTACCCTGTGAGCTACATTCCTTTGGATGTGACTGCTTTTAAAAAAACAACCAACCAAAAAAACAATTTATTTTTATTTCTTTCATAGGTTTTTTTGTTGTATCAAAGTTTCTTTTAAGAAAGCAGGTCAGTGAAATGTCTTTAAATAAGCCCCCAAAATACTAAATTTAATGCATAATGACTGATGTTTTCTGTCCTTTGTTCTAGTTCATCAAGACAGTAATTATACACCAAGACTTTGGCTCTTGTAGTGACTTTCAGGCCTGTTTTTCAAAGTAAGCAAAAGACTGATGGTGCATTTTTGTTGTGTCAGATGAGGACAAGATTAATAAAGGATGGAAGAGATTTTTTCTTTTCCCCAAGCTGCACAGCAAATAAGCAGTTCCAATAATACTTTGGCAGCAAAATGGAAGCTGTAATCATTAGCAGACATGTTTCAGTTACAACCAGCAACATAGCTCCATGCTTTTGGTTTTCATGTTAAAAAGAGTTCAGTTTTGCCACAAACCAGTTTCTTGTCCATCTTCAGATTTAACAAAACCTATAGGGGTAATTGCCTTGCTTAAGAGTTTCATAATACAATGAGAATTAGGGGGTGGCTTGACAGAGGGGTGCATGCTGGCTCTTTCCCTCCACCCCCTCGGACTGGGACATCAGACTTTCCAGCATTCTTGATGGAGAATTTAGTTATTTATTTGGTAGAAAGGTGTTGGCTCGTGGCTGGATTAACCAAAGCAGTTCTAGAAGAGGCAACAGATGAGATGGGCTCTATTGGAGCTATGTTTGGTGGCTGGCTTCTCGTTACTACATTTATTGACAAGCTCAGTTTTTTGTATCTTGATGCAGTTTGACTTTATCCGAAAGTTGCACATGCAGTGGGACATCACTTTATTTCAAATGAAGCTGGACTGCAGCTATATTGGCACTGTAGTCAAGCTCCATCTTGATGATAACATCAAGTATTTCCGAGACCTTGCTTGAGTCTTGCTTGAAATCTCCTATTTCTCCCTGCAGTGTGAACGTGTGCTGGGATGCCCCCATATGTTGCTTTGAAAAGTTGTTGTAATTCAGTTGCAGAACTGCCTTCAGCTCGTCTCTGCCATCACATGCACACCCTTTCTGGTAAGCATGCTGGTGGGATGGACTGTAATGAATCCTGTCTTCCAGCCCCTGGAGGGTGAGGGCAGTGCTAGGTGCACTCATGCTGCAGACTGAGCTTCACTTTGCTCCTTTATTAACACACCTGCCATATGTTTGTTTAAGAATCCCAGACTGGTTTGATGCTTGGATGAAAGAGACAGTTGCTTTCTTGTGATCAGCAGCAGCTTGACTAGCCAGACCAATGCTGGCAGGCACATGTCTGTGCTGACGAGGGTAAGGTAGCACCCTTGTGATTTGATGTCCAGGTCTTGAGGCGCTGCGCTGCCTCTCAAGCGGTGACCATATGTGCAGGTGAAATGTATCTTTCTTAAAGGACCATAGCTCTTAGGGACAAAACCTGGCAGCTGGAATGACAAATTTCAGTGCACTGAAACTGAAATGAAGTTAAGAAAGCCCTGAACATGATCCTTACTCAAACACAATGAAAGTGATGGGGAGGGGGATGCAGGGTAAACCTCTATGCAGTGGTGACTCTGAGGTTGGAAGAACAGCATCTAACATTAAACCTGAATTGTTGGCTTGAGCATTGGTAAGTTCAGAAACGGCACTTTAATCTCCCACATGGACTTTCAAAGCTTTTTGGATGTTGTTGGAGGCCTCCACACACAAGGAAAATCAGAGCTGCTTGGAGAGACTCAGCCCACTTGTCTTAACTGAGTATTGCTGGAGATTTAGGATGGGTAATGTGAACCTGTCAAGGTCCATCACTGACCATTGAAACCCTAGGATTAAACTCAAGGCCGGTTTATTCGGTGTCCTGGAGACCACTTTGATGTGTCTGCATTTCTGGGTGTCTACAAGGGCAAGACTGCACACACTGACACATGGGAGAGAAGGTGAAGCTTGCTTGTTTGCCTGAAAACAGGACCAGAAGTCTGAGGGACAGTTCCTTTGATGTTTTTTTCTTAATTCTGACTGAAATTCCTTACTGTTACCGAGAAGGAAATGCTCCACAGAATATGAGGAATCAAAATTAAAGGATGACTGTATGCTCAGGGTGAGCTTGCAAATTATTCCCTTGCTTCAAGTAGACCTTCTGTGACCAAAATGTCCTTTAATATAAGTAGAATGACCAGAAATAGGATGCTATTTTCATTGTCAGGCAAATGGAATAACTGTGTTCTGTAGAAAATGCCTCTTTTGTGCCTCCTGAGCACAGCAAGCAGAACTGGTTCCTATACCAGCTACAAGTTAAATTACACACTTGGTCATTCCAGATGTCTTTGTATTTTTAGAGCTGACTATACACTTCCTGGACTGTTAGCCTTTTGGTTTTAAAATAAGAAGTGAGTTTCTGGGGTTGGCGTGTGAACCTTTCCACTTAACTGAGAACTGGGAAGTTAAGTATCTCTTTCACAGAAGTGTCCAGGTTTGAGAGTTGAGAGTCAGCCACATGAAAGGGTGTTGCTTTCCCTATGCCACCCCAGAGCCTCCCTGGCAAGCAATCCTAAACAGAAGCCAACATCCCACAATAAGTACACTGTCTGCAGAATGTGCATGTGGGATGTCGGGATCTGAATGATTCTGGGGATGTCTTGCAAGATCCCTGCTGACACTGGTTTAAATTTGGCTCTGGATACCAGGAATTGTTGTGTAGAGACATTTGAGGGAAAACACTGGTGGTTTCAGAGGAACTTCCGTTACAGATGAGATGTAGCCACCCTTTGTGATGGTGTGACAGATGCCAGTGTTGAGACCTACTTGCACGGTGCACTTGAGTTGCACAAGGGCCTTTTTTCCACTCATTATGTGCAGACACAACAGAGGCTGAGTGCTTGGGCATGCACTTGCCCTTGGCAAGTGTGTCTTGGAGACCCTGCAGTGACAGGAATTGGAATAGTGACCGGGCCAAACTCCCCTGTACCTTAGCAATGGCTGCAGACTACCAGGTGAGCTACTCTGGCTTCCATAAACGAACAGTGCCAGGTCCTTGATACATCAGGAAAACCATCAACTACAGCTGAAACTTGCCTAAAGTAGCAATTCTTCTTCATATTCTTAAATTATGTAATCCTTCTATTTCTTTTTTACCTCTTATTTAAGCAGACTCCTGAATGGAACACTTGAGCGGCTCCAGGTAAATTTGGTGGAAACTTAGATGTGCATGGAGGGAGGATGTGAAAGGAGGATAACTGAGTACAGGTGGAGATTAGCGACTTCCTTCCTGGCTGTCATTTATTCTGAGGTGTCTCTCGTTCCTTTTCACTGGTCTCCTATACCTTCTGTCAAGAACCTAATACGATTAATGTTTTTTTGTGAAAGCTAAATCCTCCTCTAATTTCTCCTGTCAGGAGCACATTCTAATCTAAGGACATGTATCACAGCATGTTCCTCAGTTTAAGGAAATCAAAATCCTGTGTTTCTTTGGGACTGAAGTTTTACCTTCACCTTGACAATGTGATGCTGAGGCATTTTTTCTGTAGCTGTAAAGCTGTGCAGTCATCAGGTCTTGGTGGATGGACTAGAATTGCACTTACAAGGTAGAGCTCTGGAGTCAAACCATCCTTTGGTACTTAGTGTTTTTCTTGCTGTAGTTGAGCCTGACCTAGATTGGTAAAAACAGCCATCACTTCAGAAAGCAAATTTTGCTACTTTAGTCACCCCTATTCAACTGGAGCTGTAACTGAGGTCAGAACTACTTATCTTTGACTTCAGCTTTGAAGCTGAACAGTCCCTCTTTCTGGAAGAAAGTGAACCAGTAAAGGCAAGTTCCACTGAATACTTGTCAATGGCCATCTCACACTTGAGACACACAGCTTCTATTTGCCATGCACCAAATAGCTAAAGAACAGCTAACAATGTAAAATAACTCGGGAGCTTTTATTTTGGTGCTACATACTCCTTTGGAATGTATCTGTAGCCTTAGCAATATCCAATTTGTAACAAGTCCTTTGCATAGTTTTGGAGAGTAGAGAGAGAAAATCCGTTATGAACAAGCCACTCTTTTCTTCCTTTTGAGATTTTAATGTGGGATAAAAAAGAAAGATGTACGAGTGATTCATCCCACAGGCTGTAGTGTTAATGCCATGAAGTTCATGTGAGCAGTGTGTGGCCAACATCCTTGAAAATGGTCCAGGTGCATTAGTTGTGGGAGGTGCTGTGTGGCCTGAGAGGCAAAGGATAGTTAAAATCAACTTCTTTCTTGATGTCTGCTGCTCAGATGTATCCTTATGTTGTGCCCTCTTCTCTGTTCCTTAATTTTTTCTTCTTGTGCTCTCTGCTGTCCATGTTAACTTCTAGTATGAAGGAGGAAAATGAGTCGCACTGCTGGTCACGTTTTCCATCCACCTTTCTCTGCTCTTTTGCTGCTTTCCATTCAGGAATGCCAACACTGAGACAGTGATCAACTGATTGACTGGACTTGTACAGTTTTGCCAGTGAATGGGTCTGGATATCAGCTTTGTTCAAGTCAGTAAGTGGTCCCTGATCATTCTAGTTCTTATAACTGGGTATCTAACTGGACATGATACTTGTGTGCACCTCTCCACATCTCAGGATGGGCCACATCAGGTATTTGTTTAGTTGTGTGTTTGTACAGCTTCATGATCTTCTCTGAAATGACTGAGCTGTGCCTCCTGCCCCATGCACAGGACAGAATATTGCACTGGCATGGCATGTGGTGACCCAGACCATGCAGTTCCAAATCAGTGGGCAGGCAAAGGGACCCAGCTCTGTTTGACAGCTCACGAAATTCATAAGGCAGTGGTAGCCAGGAAGCTCCGGAGTGGGTAGGAGGCTGACCGCTGTTACGCAGCTATCCTGTTTTGTTTTGTTTCTCTGCTGTCCAGGGCTGAAGAACTTGGAAGTGGATGCTGGCAGAAGTGTAGCCTTCTCACAAGACTCTTACTCTGTTCTTGGAGAAGTGAAGTCACGTTGTGAAGTCTAAATCCGTAGTGGAATTTGATGATGTTGGTTTAAGGGGTCCAAGAACCATGGCAGAAGTATGTTTTAAAAATAAAAATGTAAGGCCTTGACTAGTCAAGGACTGTTGAGATACTAGTGGAGTCTTTTGAGCAGGTGCTTTCGATTTGTGTCTGGATGTTTGTCTGTTCTCTTCTATTTCAAAGCAATAGTATTTTGTTGGTGGAATTTTGCCCAAAAGTGTTCAGAAATTACTGTTTGAAGGCTGGTAGAAGGGATTTCAGAGGCAGAGGACTTTACAGCGTGACCAAGCAGGGGCTGAAGAACTGGCAGCAGTGCAACCTTGCTATTTCTGCTCAAGACTGGTTTCTGAATAGGTGGCAGCCGCTCTGGAAAATCCAAGTACAGTTTCTCATGAAAATGAGGAGCAGACTTGGGATGAGTTGGGAGCAGAATACCCAGCCTTACTTCAAAAAACTGAAGTTTTCAAGTTTTCAACTTGTCACGAAGTTACTGTTTCTCAAAACTGTATCTCTTCAGTGCTGTGGAAGGTCCTTGGTGGGCAGTAGTGGTATGAACATGATTAGTGTTTGCTCCAGTTTACTCTGTGTTGCATTTTGTAGTACATTCTGCTGATGATTCTCAGTATTTTATTAGCTTTCTATAGCATTCAAAGGAATAAACCGTAAATGTCATATGGCTCCTGAACTACACTTAAACAGCTACACATGGGTTCAAGATAAGAAATTAGGTTTCCAATCCAGACTTTCCCAAAATAGAAATGTGGGTTGTGTTCTGTCTAGCGTTTTGTTTTGAATAGGAGACTTTTGGGTAATGTCAGTCTTGGCGGAGAGGAAAACCGTCAGATGTCACAGGATCCCAACTGCTCTTTGTAGAGTGACTACAGCCAAAGACACTGGAGTGTCAGGTTTCTGCTTTGAGCAACTACTTCATC
Source organism: Orthonyx spaldingii (assembly GCA_013397795.1). NCBI lineage: Eukaryota > Metazoa > Chordata > Aves > Passeriformes > Orthonychidae > Orthonyx > Orthonyx spaldingii. Next base: position 3,306,460 of record VZTJ01002933.1, on the reverse strand, counting down.
ATGTGGTGGCAGCATCAGGGTTTTCTGGCAAAAAAAATGGATAGTAAGCAAAAACCAATGTGTCCTAATAGTAATTTGCAAAAACAAATAACATTTCCTAAGGTGAATGCAGCTATTGGCAATTTAACTTGTGGCTGTCCTTCAGCTTTCAGCCTCCAAACCCCTACTGAAACCCTGACTTTTCATTGGCATTTTGGAGAGGCAGCCATCCTCTTTCCCATCAGCTTCTTCTCCCTTCTGCTTTTTTGCAGGGTTTCTACTACTTTACCCCATAGTAATCCACCTTGAACATCATCATGGATTTGGTGCCTTTTTATGGAATGTGACAACATGTTTGTGTCCTTAGTCCCCAAAGCTGACTGAACAGCCTGCTGGCTGTTTGGGCAGCGCCAGTACATGTACACACATAAAGGTTAGGGCTCTCTGTAGTGAAGGGAAGTAGCCCCTTCTCCCTGAAGGTGAATGATCTGAAGTGTGTTCCCTCAAGGACAGAGCACACTGTGAAGTGGCTTCTTCTACTGTGGCACATATCCAAGCCACCATGGAAGATGCAGGCATTTCTGCTGCTGGTTTTGGCATGCCAAGAGTGAAATTATTTGAGCTCAGAATGTTCCTCTTCTTCCCTTTCCTCTTCAAAGACTGCAAAATAAAATAAAAAAAAAACCAAAAACACCAACCAAAAAAACCCCAAAACAAAGCAAAAATAAAAAGCAAACCACAAAACAAACCCCAACAAAACAACCCAAAACCAAACCTGTGAGTGCAGATAGGTATTATTGCTGGTTCCTTTCCTGTAACTAGGATATATGGTATTCTGAAACAAAAATAGTCTTTCTCCCCCACCCGTTCCATATGATACCTCTCTATCCCTTCAAAAACCTGAATGCTTGGCATAATGGCTTCTGGCTGAAATTTCCCTTGTAGGACAAGCTGGGCTCAAGCTTTTCTTCCACAATGCCCTTTTCAAAATCCTCCAAAAAAGTGGAGTAGCTGTGTGCTGGCAGGCCTCCTCACAGCTGCAGCTCCAAGCTGAGGAGCAAATGGGCAGTTGGATGGTCTGCTGGCAGCAGGTACCGCTCGAGCAGCAGCCTCCTGTCTTCAGCCTTGCAGGGGCTGTGGTTATGCTCTTGGACTGCACAGCCAGAGAAAAATTAAGATCCTGATGGAAAACTTCTTGGAAGACTGAAACTACTCCTGCACATCTGTCCTCCTTTGGAAAAGGTATTACATGCTGAAGTTATGAAATACTGTCGGAGGGTAAAGCGCTTTCTGCTTGCCAAAGATCCAAGAGCACCTAAAGTGACTGTACTTGGGATAGCAGTGAATTACAGGGTTCAGGGAGCCAAGTACCACCTTTCCAGCTGTGCAGAGAACACAGGAGCAGGACCTTGCCAAAGACAGTAAGTTGATACCTACTGGCCAAGAGTTGATATCACTGGCCAAGCTCATCTAATTTCATATTAATGTGAAAAACAAAGATTTATTCGGATTCACTGCGCCTGGTCTGACAGAATGAAGTTACACATGAAGACATCTAATTTAGTGTACAGCTCTCTGTAGTCCAAGTTTCTGTGCACTTCCAATTAATTTATTATTGTAGATGGTGTGTACCCATTTGGAATCCCCCTCTGTTCATATTTAAAATTTGATTGTAGTGTTAAAGCACTGAGAGCATCAGGGGTTTTGGGGAGGGTTTTTGTACTGGCTAGCCTAGCTTTGATGTACTTGCCAAACATCTGTGTGCTTTCTATATATTTTCCTCTTGCCTTCAGAAAAAGGATGGTTGCGTTTATTTGTGGATGAAATACTTTGCTAGGAATGGCTGTAAATCTGAAGAGTTGAAAATTGTCAAGTGAGCTTATAGACAATAGTAACAGAATAAGGAATTAAACCTGGTATGCAGTCTGGAAAAATTAAAATTCTTCAGAATCTTTTTTTTTTTTTTTTTCCTTTCCTCCTGCTGGCATGAGGATATCTGAAAATTGAAAATCCAGCAAAGGTTCTGATTTGGAAACTTGAAACCACTGCAAAGTGTGAATGTTCTGGCAAGACTAGCACAGGGAGGATTGGAGGATGCTGAAGTCAGGCTGTGCTGCATGGACAAGAGCTCCCTACTGGTAGAGATGTCTGTTCTCTTCTTAAATCTTCTGGTGCCTCATCAAATTATTTCTGATCTACATGAGCAGTGATGTAACTTGTATTTACTAATGTTAAACTGGACATTCACGGTATACAGTTGAAAGTTTTACTGCTAAATTTGTGAAAAAGCTGTGGTGTATAAACCCAAAGGCCTGTTGCATTTCTTTTGGGTTTGGCCTTTTAACTCTGACTCAGTGTAAATTTTCCTACCTTCTTCATGGGCCAGTTAGAAAGTGACTAAAAAAGTTCTGGTATTTCAGGAAATGGATAATAAGGGAATTCCATATTGTGTATATTTTTATTTTCTCATTAAATGATACCATCACTGTAATAGCAATTTATAATATTTCTGTTCCCTTGGGAAAAAAAACCCCAACAACACATTTTAAAAGAAATTGAAAACCCCTTGAGAAATGGGCTGTTTGCAGTCCTGTGTCTCTGGAGAATAGACTCTTTAGAGAGTTTCTGTGTCTGGAGTGGCAACAGCTTGATTCCAGATGCAAAACATGATTGAAGTGTTGGACTTTGAGGTGAGAACTGGACTTGCACATAAAATTTTCTCTGTCTATCTGAGTAGACTCCTCAGGATGCTGTGACACTGATGACCAAGGACTGTCTTTGCTTGCAGCTGGCTTTCTGTAAATCCAGCCTCTTACTGAGCATTTCGTTGTGATTCAGATTAAGGATGCTCTTGGCATGTTTTCCACAGTGGGATTTAGATAATCTGAGTGAGAATATCAACCTTTCAGGGCTGTTGCACAAGTCTCATTCCCAGGGATCTCCATTTGCCAGCCTGGGCAGCTGCTGGAAGTGCTGTATCAGTGCTCCAGAGATGAACGTCACTGGTGCCTGCAGCGGTGCTCAACGAGCCTTGGTTCAGCCAAGGAATGTGCCCTTGACATGGCCAGGGTGCCCCAGATGTATTTCATGTATTGGTACAAAGAAGAGCTGTCTAATCTGCTGTGACTCTCTCCAGCCACGTGTGTGTTTGGCTTGGACACCATCATTCCTGCTCTCAGAGCCAAGTGTGTGTTGGCAGCAGGGAATCGTCGTCGCAGAGTAGTTTCAGGCACAGAGGAGTCAAACCCAAGTTCATTTTGTTCCTTTTCTTCAAACTTACAGCTTGCTTGAGTGAGCAGGGGGTGCATCAGCTGCTTTTCTTTTTAATCAATACCTCATCTCTTTGGCAAGAAGTCCTTTGCTATATCTGAATGAAATGTCATGCTCCTGAGACTTCTGGCTCTGGCTAAAGACAGGCAGGCATCTCATTTGCTTTTGATTGATCTCATTTTCAATGCTATAGCTACAGGCACAGAAACAATGATCTGAGGTCACATTATGCTCACACTCCTGCATATTTATTTTTGTTTTAAAAATAAATATAGGAAAACTACTGGTCTGCCTTAATAATACTTCTCAGAAGCTAAAGGCCAAAAACATTCTGAAGACCTAATGCAGCACTTAACTGTGCAGCAAAGAGACATATGCCTTAAGGTATGCTAGCAGTGCTGAGGGCAGTACTGTGGGGATCCTTTATGTTTGACTTCTGTTGCTGCTTGTTAACTTCACAACTGGATAGAATTACCAATGTTCCATCAAAGGTACAGTGGTTTTAAGCAGCAGGTAAGAAATCCCTTGAACTTCAACCTGAAACTATTCCCTGACCCTAGCCTAATGTTTAGGCTGAGTAGGTAAGGTATATTTTAAATTTCTTTGGGCCAGAAGTGCCTTTTGTAATTTCTGCCACAATCATAAAAGCTTCATCTTACATTTTCTTTCTTACTTGCCATGCAATACCTGTGCCCTTTGCACATCCTCGTTGAGTTTGGAGAGAAAGCAAATACTGTGGTGTTACCTCACTGTTTTGAAGCCTGTGTAGCTAATTTCTAGGACCTCATCTGGAGAAGCTGCTCTGCTTTGCTGGCTCTGGCTCAGAATTTGAAAACTGAGCTGCTAATAAATAAGCATAGGCTCATCCAAAGGCCTGAAACATAGTTGGAAGGGAAAAGGGAGGGAGGCTGGAAGGGGCAGTGCAAAGCTGTGATGAGTTAACAGCCTGATGGCACCATGATGAAGAAGCAAGTGGCTCTTCACAGATGGGGTTTTATCTCTTAAAGATGTTGCTCACTCCTTGGCTCTGCTCCTCAGCTGAGCAAAGTGCTTAAGCCTGCAGTTGACTAGAACATGCGGTTTGGGGCATGTCACTGTTTTCCTGCACTACAGCCCACTCAGATAATCCAGGTCAAAAAAAGTTTCCTGTTTTTTACAAATAAGTAAACTGCTGGGGGAACCGTTTTGAAATTGTAAAAATAGAGGTGGAAATCGCATGCATGATGACTAACTCCATTCCTTTGTGGTGGTGAGGAAGCGATGCTGGAAAGGACCAGAGGTGCCTCTGGACAGAAGACAGGTTTAGAAAGAAAGCAACAACCTCTGCTTGAACACAGATTCAACTTCCATTGGCTCCTTTGCTGTAGGGGCATGCTCTGCTGATGGAGAGGCATAAAGTGAAGCTGAAGTGGCAGAGAAAAATTAGAAAAAAAGAATATTAAAATCTAGTCACACTAGTGTTGCAAGGTTGGATCTTTCCACCTTCCTGTCACATAAATTTTCAACAAGTCATCTTGGGAAGCAGGTTAGATGCCTGTAGGGTAATTCCTTAGATATTGATGGCAAGTGTCTGTGTTTCTGGAATAGCCTCTATATGTAACTTCAGCTATGGAAAAAAACCCATGTTCCTCAGCATGAGTGGTCTGGTAAAGGTTATCAGCACAATATTGATGAGCCAGGTGATATGGCGTTAATGGCCTGTGAGATGCAAGACCAAATGTTGAATCTCCTTTGAATTTTCATTTTCCTTCAGCTTGATGTATGGACTAGCAAGTAGGTTCATATCTCAACATTGAGATGGTATATGCTGGTAGGTTGTGACAGCACAGAAACCTCTTTCTCGTGAGAAAGAATCTATTTGTTTATATAAACTAAGATAAAGGTGTTCCTTTCTCATGGACCCAGGTGGCCAATTAGCTGCGAGAGGCGTACAGCTAATGGCCAATCAAGTGAGAGTCCATTTTGTATATAAAAGCTGAATTTAATAAATAAATTAACCTCTTTTGCCACTTAATCTCGAGTTCTCTTTGTTTCGACATCCACTCAACAGCGACAGTAGGTGACCAACAAATCTAACCGCTTGTGGAACAGAGAATGAAGTTTTAGTTTTAGTACCATGTATAACGTGACTTCTAAATTCTATTTTAAAAAATCCTGTTATTGTTTGGCATCTGGATTAACCTGATCATTAGCAGGGCAGATTGGGAAGGCTACGTGTATTGGTACTGGGCAATCCCCCTCACTGACTTGAGTTAGCAATTGTTGACAAATGGATCAGCCACAGAAAGCATGATCTCCATGTAAATGGCTTGTGACCACAAAAGAGTTGTGCTATAACTTAACATGGGAGGGGGGAACATCAGGAGGATGTTCAACCTTCAGGTGGTGCTTAGTTACTAGCCAGAATATTGATGAGAAAGACAAGAAATTCATGCCTGGTGTTAGGAATCTGTGCCTAAGTGGAAGTGATGGTTGTCTTTCCCAAAAATGTGTGGTCTTGGTTACCTGCTGCAAGCTGCATGGCATGGTGTATTGCCGAGCTGGAGCCTGAGAACTTGGGGGGTGTCAATCAGCGCATGCAGACAAGGGAGGGGGATAGATATCCCTGAAATGCAATGGGAAAACCCCTTCCCCAGTAGGGATTTAATGGCTACAGGAATATGCACTTTTCTTCTCCCCAGGTTGGGTTCTTTCCACTCTGTAATCCTTGCCCACATGTGTTGGGAGGGAAGCACGCCAAGGAAACTTCAATTCATTAGTCATCCTAAAGTGTGCTAGAAATCTGCTTGGTCTTGCTGGAGGTGCACTGTTTCATATACTTTGTTAGCATTGCAGTGAACTCCAGCTCCCTTTCCAAGCGTACTCATAGTCACTAAATGGGATGTTTTGGAATAACCTTTCAGACCATACAAGCTTTTGTGAAAGCATAGCATTCCAACAATGTAATTAGTGTGTCAGCTAACAGACCTGTCTAAAGACTTGTTTGCTATCCAGGCTGTTTTACATTGCAAGACCCATGCTTCTGTGATCTCTGTTTGTTTTCTATGGCAGTGCCTAAGGCCCAGCTGAGATCAGGGTCCTGTTGTGCTAGACATTTAGGCCCTGTCTCCAGAGAATGGAAGTCTACATAGGGAACAGACAAAGGAAACGCTGTTTGGATCTGGGTGATGGAGGAGGGGAAGGGAAGTAACGAAGACTTGGAAACTGGGGAGGGAAAAACTCCTCCCATGTAAGGAATTGGTTTGGTTCTCAGCTCTCTTACGGAGAGCTCCCCAAAGCTGGGCCAGCTCCCCAGCTGCAGGACCATTCTCTTTCTCAGTTTGTAGTGAATGTGCAGCCTCTGTGTCCATCACTGACCTTTCCTAAAGCAAGAAGGGGAAATCAATGTACTTTGAGAGAACGGGAAAGAAAGTAAGAAAAAAAATCCCCCCAAAAAACCATCAATCTGCCACGAGTGAGATCCTGAAAAGTGCAAGATTGCAAAATGCCTGAATTGAAGCTTTTCTGTTGAAGGTTTTCAGAGCGATTGGGGAATAGCAGGAGATACATGAAAGTATAGCACTTGCAGCAGGCTCTGACCAGGGATAGTTACAGGCAGTCCAGCATTTCCTCTTTTGGTAGCCTTGTGCTGAGGAGAGGGAAGGGTTTAATCTAGCATGCACTCATAGGGTAAGCTTAAGTGACTCCCTGTTGAAAAGATAAACACTGTGCCTCTATATCATCTGTCTAACAGGTTTAGGTAATCCCTTACTGTGCTGCTTATTTAGTTTAAATGGTGCTGTATTGTATAATGCATGTGTGTTTGTAACGGAGGGTTTGCAAACCTTAGCATTTTGCCCAAGGACAGCATTACTCTTGCCCTTGTTTCATGGTTGATTTATTCCTAATGGAAAGGAATAAGCCTCACAATGATCTATTTGTCTTTTCTCAGTTCCGTGAAATGTATGGAGATTGACAGCTCTTCTGTATCTCACGTCATTAATTTGCCTTGCTAACCTTTATTTAGCATCAGAAGATCAGCTTCCCTGATTGTTGCCAGCAAATCTGTCCTTAGTGCCTGCTCTGGCTTTGTTTAAGCTTCAGGAAGCAGAAAGGAGAGTCAGAAAATGAAAATGTTTATGTATTGTTGCTGTTGATGTTCCCCTAGTGCAAGACTTACTCAGTGAGGTGGTTTTGGTCTCTTGAGACAGTGATTCTCTGCTCTGAGTCTAGACTGCCTTTCCAGTCTGTAAGGAGCAACCAAAGGCTAAATACGAGTCTTCAAAGTCAAGGTCCCAGGTGAGGGAACTAAGGAAGCTGCAAGGAAATCACGTGCTTATTGCCCTGTAGCAAAACCCCTGCAAAGGTGCTTGAGCCAAGTGTGTAACCTTTGTCCAGAGGCTAAACCAGAATGAGTAGAAATTGATGCTTAGTTACTTGGCTGAGTGCAGACTATTTTCTGCAATATAAGGGTGGTTTTTAGCTGGGGGGGAAGGCACCTTTCCTGAGCTTTTTGCCTCAGTAACTTTCCTATATTTACCTTTTTCCCTTATGCTGCTGATGCACCTTTTTGTTAGAGCTGATGGACCCAGATAGCCCAGTTATTCCTGATTGCTTTTTTAAAGTCTGCATGTATGATCTCAATTACCTGTTCCTTAAAGACCAATACCCCCTTCTGTTTCACCTGCATGGTCTGTTCTCATTGTCTGGGACTTCATGATGAATAAAGATAAAAGACAAATCTTTTTCTCCGTTTTTTTTCCTTCCAGTTTTCCATAATCTGCTCCAAATGGGACCAGTTCAGCTTTGCACTGAACAAAATATAGCAACAAGTCTAAGTTTCTAAATTTTAGAGAAGCCTGGAAAAACCCTTCAGAAAATGCTGCATTGGGTTTGTAATCTCTTCAGGGGCGTGTCAGTGATACTCTTGCCCATGTATGTCCCTGTTCAGTACAATGTAGGTTATTAATTGGCAGCCCACTAACTCACTGGCTGCTCTTGCTGCCAGCTATTCATCACTCTGGTACTCATTTCCTAAGCTGTCATTTCCTGCAGCCGTGTGCAGGCAGCTCTTTGAGGCTCAGCTCCCAGGGTCACTGCAGAAACACGGCTTGAATGGAGCGCGGGGGAAAGGCAGTGAAGCGGTGTCAGAGAGAGAGAGCAGAGCATTCGATCTGGCTCGCATCAGTGTTTGTGATAACGTACCATCTGGGCCACAATCTCACCAGATCTAGCTAATACATAGAGCCGGACAGAAGCTGTGTTTGGACAGCAGAGCTTCAAGGAACGGCCAGGACATGGAAATGGCCATTTGTGAGATGGTTATCTGAGTGCTGCAGAGTGGTGCTGCAACAAACCGAAGTGTCTCTGCTCCTTTAGCAGGAGTATTGTGGTTCAGAAGGATCCCACAACAGCTATTTGTAAAAGCCAGCATTTTTAATCTGGTGACTCAGCTGTGCTTCAGACTGAACTAATATCATTGTTTGATTGCTTTACCTCAGATTTCTGCTGGATATACTGTAGCCTTTGTTCATTACTTCAAGCTCTTGTGTAGCATTGCTCTGTTCTGTCCTGATATATGTGAAGTGTGTCTCAGAAGCAGCAAATGTCTTTTTTAATGAAATATGGAATGCCTGTATGATCTTGACACTAGCACCTGCACTGCTGTTTGGTACTCTGCTAGATTTTGTTCTTAGTTCTCAGACTCTTTTTTCTGATTGTGCGGTTATAAGGAATTCCCAGTAAGCAACTGACACCACATTCTCTACAGACTTCAGAATAAGAAATTTAAACAAAAGCAACCTTTGTCAATCTGTATGGGAAGTCTGGCCATTCTTTGCTGCCTGTGAAGGCCATTTCCTATCAGCTGAGGCTGGGGGTCTGTAACTTTTTAAACCACTAGGAAGTAATTTGTAATCTTTGGACAAGATTACTATGAGGCCCATTTGAAAGCTTATTCATGTTTTCCTAAAAAAGCTTGGACACAAAATGTGTTTTCTTTAAGATTAAGTCCTGTGAATGTAAAGGAAATTACTTGTGAGCTTGATGGTTGCACCCTGTTGTCTGACCACAGAATATACAACCCCACAACTAGTCATACTAATAGAGTCTCCCTTGGCTTCTAGGGCTGAGCACCCTGTGGGGTGGAAAGCCATCTGTTTGCATGCCTTTACTGTAATCAGTTGTTCATGGCTCTGGAAAATTTGCAGCAGGCACTGATTACACTGGCATAGCCTTTCTGAAGGCAGTGAATTACTTGTTTCTGCCATAGGATGGGTTTGCCCACCAAATTTCTGTATATTCTGCCCTGTCTGCTGGAGTCATCTTCTCTCTGTGCCGCAGCAAAACCCACTTGTGGTTGGGAGCTTTTGTAAATTACTGATTTATGTCAACGTGGTGACAACAGCATTGCTTTGGCAGGTTCATTAAAACCTCAAGTCTATAGATTTTAACCTTTAAAAGATGAACTGCTGAGGAGGGGAGAGGGGGACAGGCTCTAAGAAAGGTGAGAGATGGATTTATTGCTGCACTTTCCCACTTATATCTTCATAACAATAGCAATGCTAAAGGGGCTATGGGATAAAAGTCCTTTTGGAGAAGAAAATTAATAGTTCTGGGCTGTAATCGAGCATGAAGGAAGGACAGTACCCCAAGAATTTCCCATGATCAGGGAAGTTGTACTGCAAAATGTTAGCAGCAAACAGTATCCTCACAGATCAACTTCTGGGACCTGCTGAAGTAAAGAAAACTTTAGGGAAAGGGAAAAAAGAGAGAAAAGACACCCTCCAGTACCACTTGTTGCCTACAGAGACTTAATGCAGAACTTTTTGTACTGGCTGTTCAGTCTGTGATGTCCACAATCTTACCTTGCCTTGTGGTTACTGAAATCATAAAGGCTTCAGCCTTGAAGGATCGGTGTAAATCTGTCACTTCCTAAGAGAAAAAAAAATGCAAGAGAAGGTGAAAATAGATGTATAGTAGAAGCAGAACTTGAGGTCAGACAGGAAATGTGGTATCCAAACAGATCAGATGGGAAAAAAAGGAAAATCTGTGATCGGTAACTAGGTATTTTCTGTAACAACTGAGTTGCTAATGTGAGCTGGACACACACACATGCATTGGGCTATGTGGAATGCAGCTGACATTGCACAGTCAGTTTCACCATTAGGTGTTCATAAAATAAAGTAAAGCAGGAAGGGAAAGATTATTTAAAATTTATTTTTAGAAGGCATTAGGATGTTTGAGCCTTGATAAACATTTTTAATTTTTTCCGACTTCTTGGGTGCTGACTGACCTGTAGAACTGGCTGACTTGATTGTTTTGTGGATCCCCTAAACTGAGGGATCTGTGTATGCTGGCCAACACCCTGGGCATGTTGGCTGTGTGTGTTTTGGAGTTGGACATGAGCAGGCTTAGTAAGTGGTGCTTTCATCTTCTTCTGTCTTGGGGAGCCCAGAGTACTTGACGATTTAAGACAGGCTGGTGACCTGGAGTGCGATGGGACTTGATCTGGGATTTACAGGCAGTGTCCAAGACTTTTCCATATCTCTTAATGTGGGTAGTGTGTTGATTCCCTTGCTTTAAGAACACAATGTGTAATTTGTACTGGATTGTGTGATGGCTTTGTGGATGTACTTGCCAATTCTAGAAAACGTGTTTGGCAAATTCCTTCGTTCCAGCTGTGTCAATACGCATATCTGAGGCCATTTTTTAAACAGGGAGGGGAAGCCCCTGGGTAACAATTGGGCCATAGCAAATAGCTGCAGATACAGCACTTGGAGTCTGTAACTATCAGTTTGTATTATCAGAACACAAAGATAAACTCTGTGCTGTACTTGAACAACTCCCTGTACAGATAGACACAAGAAGTCACAACTGTAACAAGAGATAAATATTTTGCCGAATGTGCACCTCTAGAAGGCTTGTTGCCTACTAACTTACAAGATTTGAATAAATACAGTAATGTGGTATTTCCTAGTTGTCTCATACTCGGAATATCCATCGTCTCTGCTAGTGACGTAACCCATAAAGTATTAGAGCCGAGTTGTATATTATCCAGTTTTCTCTTTTCCCATGAACTTTTCCCATGTTCTGATCACTTTTCTTTTTTCCAAAAGTACAGGGAAACACAGTTTAAATCCCAGCAGAAGACAAGGGTAATATGTGTTTGAGTGCACAGGTCAGGGTGTGAGTTTCCACATACATACATGTGTATTTATGAATATACTGTGATGTGAAACCAACCCAAGCAAGCTAGTTATTTCAGCCAGAATCTGTGATGCACTTTGGAACTCTATATCAAACACTTATTGACACACCTAGTCAGCTGGTTTGAGTCCAGGAAAACCTGTGTGGCAGCATTAACTAGCGTATTTATTCACATGTAGTGAGTTCTCCGTGCCAGCTAGCTCTGCAGCCGTAGGAACAGCAGCAATGGGACTTGCTGACAGCACAGCTGAGAAGTCTCTGTCTACAAATGTCACAAGATTGGCAGTAGAAGTGTAGGAAGAAGACAGACTGGAAGGATTAGGATAGCAAATCCAACTAGTTACCTCAATAACCAGTCATTGCAGGAAGAATACATTACAGCACCCAAACTCTAGGATTCACTTCTGTTTTCCTTGAACTTAGTAACACCTAAAGCAGTACAACGACTGCAATTCCCTATGCTGCTGCTGCTGAGTCCTAAGCATTTGCAGTTACTATCAAATATTGGTGGAGAAAGCAAACTGTGGTCTCAGCTCTTGGCTTTTTGTTCCAACTTTTAGCTCCATAAGGTAAAATCCTGTCGTGTTAATAGCCAAGAAATGATATAAACAAATTTCAGCATTCCAGAAATCCCCACCTCCTCCTGCTCCCCATCTTCTCCCTCTCCTCAGGAAGCCCTCAAGTGTTTTTTCAATCAACAAATTAAGCAAAAACTGCTGCAGCCTGTACTCTGATGAGAACATAACTCAGCTTTCAGACCCTCCCTAAGGAGGGAAAGAAAAGTGTTTCCAGGGCAGTCCATGTGTGCTTTGTGTTGTCAGGGTTCCAGAGTGATGCTTTTAAGGTCCTATTATGTTTTTGTAGGGACACCTGTAAATTTTTAGTTGAACACAAGGCACAGGAGTGTGCAGCCTCTTATCCTCTCTCAATGTGTACTTTCTTCACTAAATATTAAAACTCTTACTCAGTTTTAAATATTGAGGGTAGCTTGCTGGGCAGACTGTAGCCTGTGACTGTGTGACCACTGTTGAATAGGTATGTGGTTTCTAAGGTATGTCCTTCAGATGTTGGGGTTATTGGTACCAGGAGCAAAATGTTTGCTTATTACCTTTGAAATCTTAATTATTTTCTTTGAAAAATAAGCGGTCTTTAAAAGAATAAAAAGGCAGAGTTTCTGTGGTTGTAGTTCTTCATTGGTTTTTTTAATGCTGTGGTAGAAGACCTGTTTCAGAACCTGTATAGAAGCTTCAGTTTCCCATGCTAGACTACCAGGAAAGGAGGGACAGGTGTGATCCTCTTTTCTCTTACATGAAAAAGCTAACAGTTCTGTCCTATCACAGCACTGTGGGCTCTTGGGGTATTTCACCAGCAAATTAAAAAACCTCCTGGCGTTAAGCAGTAACTTGGGGGTGAGTTTTATTCCTGAGTTCCTAAAGCAGGAACTCAGTAAAAAAGTACCAGAAACCAGTACCTAGAGTGCAACCACAGTAGTTGCAAGGTAACAGCCTTCACTCTTGAATGTTAGACCAATCAGGCAGAGACAACTGGGGTTGCAACTCTTCTTGTTGGAAGTGGGGGTTCCCATGTGAACGTCCCAGCGTGTAGCACTAGGGCATGAACTGGCTGGAAGGATCGTAATACATGGTTGACCTGAAATCCTAATACATGGCCTATAAATATGTGGCACATAAAAGGCTATGAACCTGTGCTGTGGATCTTAATTGTGTTTGAGTAGGATGTCTTCCACAAACATCTTTCTTCCTGGGGCATGTCTTTGAGCCCCGCTTTCATCTCTAAAACAAGACAAACATTGCTTCATGGTTGAATGGTGGCTGCAGTGAAGTCTGCAGTGCACACAGGCTGGGAAACATTATGTGTTTTGAGGTGAAAGCTGCCTTTAATATTTCACCAGTTTTAAAAATTCATCCTAAGATGAGAGCCTTAGTCTGCTTTGCAGTGAGTCGTTCACAGACTTCTGTACCCTAAACTGCAGTCAGGTCTGTGCTAGAAAGATCTCTTGCATGTATCTCCATATTTAAAGGAAAGATGCCTCTTCTGTGAATTGTAAGAATAAAACTCTCAGAAATCGGACACTGGCCTTCATATGAATTCAGTGGTTTCAACCTTGTGCCTTTTCCAAGTGTGTGGGACTGCAAAAGCCTTTTGCAGAGAGCAGAGCCAACATGGACAATGCTAGTGTCTAACAGCATACAGACACAGGAGAGTGTGAGAATAAGCTTACTGCAGAAAATCCCTCTTGTAAAAGCTGCTTCTGGTGCCTTTATATGTCTGCTTCTACATATTCTTCAGAGGTCTATCAGAGGCAATTACAACTGACTGCCCTATGTGTATCAAGTATATATGTACTGTGTGGCAAGAGCTTTGGAGGGGTGGAAAAAGCAAGTGCTTTCAAACTATGCAGCAGCACCCTTATCTCAGCTGGTTTTTAATGAAGTAGATCATATCTCTGAAGGGAAGTAATCAACCATGGGCATGAAAAGGTCTGTGTGAGTGGTCTGGAAGTGACCTAATTGCACCTAGTACTGCTTTGTAGGACAATTTATGTTGTTGGATCAAAAAAACCTGTCAAGAGAGAGTTCCAAGGCAGAAGGACTTAAAAATGAACAGCTCTCTGAAGTCCACAGACCACATGTCAAATGTACCAGACTGCTGCTTGACTGGGATTTTTCCAAGACTCTTGAGAGGTGGAGTGTTAGTTAAGTATTTGTTTAGAAGAATGTGTAGTCTACTCATGCTGGAGAAACAGCCATGCCCTTTTACAGTGGTGCTGTCAGTCCTGTTTACTTTAATTAAGCTCATAAAATGACAAAGTCTATAGAGAAGTTAATGGTTGAGGAGAGAATTAGAAACCAAAGTTCAGCATGATCCTGCAATTTTATGTATTTAAAGTGTTCTGTAGCATCTTATGATCAGACAGGCTTCAATGGGAATAGCGTGTTCTCCTGTTGGTGTGTATCATCCATTGTAGTATGGATGGGTAAGGATGCATGCAAATATGAGCAAAACTGGCAAAAAATATACTCCTTTAACTATGTTCCAGTAGTTTCCCGTGGTGCATGTTGTGGGTAACATTTGCTTAATTCTTCTGCTTTTGCAAAAGCCTTTCGGGAAGAGGACTGGGAATACAATTATAAGCAAGAACATGATTACTTAGGATCCAAGTCTTTTTGTCATTTAGTCATAATCCCGTGTGACCCATCCGTTTTGCAATCACCATCTTGCCGTGTGCATTATATGCGTGTCGAGTGGAACTGGCCATTTCTTGGTAACTTGTGAAATGCCTGTGAGTTATCTGAGCCTAGATGGACTCTGTGAATGGGGAGATACCTTGGCTGTTATAGCTTAGGGATGCTGACAGATGCCAACCAAGGCAGCAACATACGTAGGGACAAAATTGCACTCCTGCCTTAAAAATTTGTGTTCTTGGGTTAATATTAAGGCAGTTGGAGTAATGCAACAGCTCATGTTGAACTTGGTCTGGGCACAGTGGCTATAACTCCCTTTTTGCCTCTGTGAGGCTCAAACTCCCTTTAAATCCTCATCAGAGATAAGGGCTGGGGAGTCTCAGTCTAGACATCAATGCCACATCAGCATTAGAGTTGTGTTTTGGTGCCTGAGAGAGGGACACCTGTAAGGGTTAACTCAAGCTGTAAAGCACCGCCTAATTTTTACAGATGGTGTGAGTGCAAGAGTGAACCTCAGACTGGCTTGGCAGTGCACAGAGATAACTTTACATAATTCCCTGCAGATGTTGCTGCAGAATGGTTTTAATAATGCATTGTGAAGTCAAGCTAAACTCCAGCATAGAGGGAGAACTCAAAATAAATGCTATGTTTTGTTTTGTGTTTCAAAAGCAAGTTTTCTGTGATGCTCCGGGTTGGGAGAGATGGCAGCGGAGAGGACAAGGGATTGTTTGCAGAAAGCCAGGGCTATAATGATACAAACTAAGATCAGTCTGTCTAATTTGTCTGCAAACCATGAATACCCATGAACCTGGGGGTGAGAGGGCAAAGGGGTGATGGTACCAAACAGCAGCTGCCCTAATGCTTCTAATGAGGGAATGGTGCAGAGCATGTACTTCATGATCAGCAGGGCAGAGTTCTGTGGCTGTGTTGAGGAGCTCGTCTGCACTGCAGCCATTTTCTGCTGATAGTCAATTCTTGCACTACGCTGTAATTTCCTTTCTGTAGGGTTATGGCTTGGATGTGCCATCACAATTTAGGTGTTGGTCTCATAAGGGATGTGCTGCTTCAGCAGTGGCTGCTTGGCCACTCTGAGACCTTGCACATCTTGCTTGTTGAGCAGCCGTTTGTGACTTCTCTGCTGCTGGGGTGTGTTGCTGAAAGTTTCTCTGTCTTCTCAATTGTTCAGTCTGCTAAAATAAAACACACGCTTTTCTGTTGACATGCTATTTCAATGAGCTGTATTAGAGCCTTTCTTCTGTCCTTCTGAGAAGTAAGCCTGAAACAGAGGGGGAGATTTTCAGAATGGGGGAGCTGGTTTTCCCTGAACTTGGACAAATGCTGTGATTTCTCAGTAGCTGCAGAGGTTTGTCATTTATAATTTACCCTTGCGCAGTGTTTATAAAGGAAACCTTTAGAAAGAAATGATAACTTTCATGAGTTCTGGGGTGATTAGGAGCTTTAGCCTGAGTCATGTGTAGATGGATGGCGTTTCAGCTACCCTATGGCCCCAAGCAAAAGACCTAAACTTGGCTCTGAGGCCAGTGAGCCAAACCAGAGGAGCTGTATTGTGAAATGGGCTAGCACGGGGTTGGCGTCAAGAAAGTGTGATCCAGCCCTCCAAAGATGGTTTTACCATGGTTTGAATTTGACCCAAATGTACATTTTAAGTGTAGGCAAGTCCCTTTTGCGCTTGTGTTTAATTTCTTTCTGAGGAAGAGTTTACGTAAACTATTCCAGTCTAATTAACATCAGCTGGAAGGCAGCTTCTTGCATTTTGTGCCTAATTATAAATGTATGTTAAACTGTGTTTGCTACCCATGTCAGTACGTTACTGGCGAAATAAGGAACAACCATGAAGACGTGTTTTTGAAACGGTCTGGCAGATCCTGCATGTTCGCTGCTGTGGACTTCGTGGCAGGAGAATCCACCTCCTGCTGAGGGAGAATAACTAAATTTAAACTTTCCAACCATGAGCCTTGTGAAGCAAAGTTTCCAAACCTCTGCTGGGCTAGAAGATGGAAATCTATGTCTGAATTTGGGGAGTAAATAAATAGAGCTGCCTAGGAGCTGCCCGGGGGCAAGTGAAGCATTGTTGCTTGGGGTACACTGTCTCCCAGCCACATGCCCCAGGGAGGAAAGCAAGGGTTTGTAGCTACTGTTCTCTGGTAAAATCTTATGTGATGGGATTTGGAATGAACTTGGGTGACTTTTAGCACAAGCACTTGAGCATTGTTTCAGCAGGGTGGTTTTTCTCTTACAGACAGTTGCATGTGGCATGGCAGCAGAGCCCAGCGGATCTTCCCTTCTGCCTTACTGGGTTGGGCTGTGGCATCCCATCTGTGGGAGGGATGTGTGGCCACCTCGCAGCTCACTTTACAGCCCAGGCTGGCACCTTTGCTCATCACAGGCAGGCTTCTGTGAAATTTGCTGTGTTTATGACAGCCATCAAAGTTTGTAAACTGTTCTGAGGTGCATAGACAGAAATACCTGTTTTCCCTGCTCCCTTTGGGGAAGCTGGAAGAGTGGTATTGGACAACAGTTTGCAATGGTCCTGAAAAAGCAGCTTATGTTTTCGGGGGAAACTGAGGGCACACAGAAAACAACAAAAGTGGTTTGCTTACCTGTTAGACTTTTTCTTTTCCTTTTGTCTTAACCCAGACTTATCTGAATGGAAGAGAATCTAGTTGTGCTCATATCTAAGAGCAGCAAGGTCTTGGGTGAGTGAGTCTATGTCAAAACCAGTGGAGGATTCAATAAATCAGTGTAACCAAGCAAGAAAAGAGTTATAGTTGGAATGCATTTAGTCTGGAGCTGGCATGCGTATAATTTTATTCGTCCATCCACAGATATGATCTAAAGGTTATATCCATATATATTGCTGAATACTTAACATTTTTACAGATAGTGGTAGAAACTTGGATGTTCAGGTGGGAAGACAAATAACTGGTGCTTATGGCCTGAAGTCAGATTTCAGTTGGCTCTTCTCTCTTTATTTCTGTTCTGTGCAGAACTTTCCAGCTTCCAAGGGCATTGAATTCAGGTCATGTTTGTTAAACACCAGCTGTGGTTACAAGTGCTCTAGAAGCACTTTTATGTCCTGTTCTGAAATCTGTGCCCTTGTGCGAAAGTTTTTCCTGTTTCCCTCATTTGCCTTTTGTAATACTTCGTATTAGGATTTAGGCAGTGCTTGTGCTATTTCACATATGTTCACATGTATATATTTGCACATACAAAGTGCTTTGATACTGTAGATGTACATGTAGCAAGACCAGCGTGGAGAAACTGAATTAGAGAACTTGAGTCAAAGGTGTCATGGATGGACTTTGAATTCCTTAAAATAAATTGATATTTGCTTCATTGCACTCTTTTTCTAGCAAGCCTGCACATTACCACTGGGAGAGGATCTGATAGAAGTGGTGTAATAGGACTAAACCCGCTCTTGTTCTGGGAAACTGCAGAATAACTCAAACCTGCACCAGAGCTGCTGACTCTGCCATCTTCTCTGTAGCATTTTACTATTCTTGTTCCTCTTAATGTTGACTGAGAAACTTCTTTTGCTTCTTTTTGTAGGTTGGTGGTTTGTGAGCACAGCAGAGGAGCAGGGATGGGTCCCTGCTACATACCTGGAATCCCAAAATGGAACCAGAGATGACTCTGACATCAACACGTCTAAATTTGGGGAAGGTATGGAAAGCTTTTTGTTACTAAGAGAAAATTGATTATCACTTGTTTTATGCTTTTTTCCCCCCAAGTGAGGGCTTCTAACTGGAAGAAGATGCATGATAGAGCCACAGGCCATTGCAAGGAGTGAGATTTAATGGTTGCTTCTCATTAATTTTCTTTAAATTAATCTTTGAAACTAGTTTCACTGCTGTTTGCTGTGGTCTGTGGTTGTGTGCAAAATATTATTTGGTATGGTCTCATTCTGTTAAAAGTGAGATGCCATTTACATGTGTATATGTATTTAGCTGCACTTCCTTTTTTTTTTTTTTTTCACTAAAGATGCTTAATTCAGGTTCCAGAAATGGAATAGTCAGCATCGCATGCTCCTCAGTTCCGTTATGAAAGACTAACCACATCTTAATGGGCTTCTCATGTAGCAACTGTGTACAAAGGACACTTTTATTATGATTTGCTCCATTTTAGTGAATCTCTTGCTAAATCCAGGTACCCTTGACGTGATGCTTATGTAAAATGTATGTGGAAACTCAGCTGACCTTTCCTTAGCACAGGCAGGAGGCTTAGAGATGTGTTGGGGTGACCATCTGCCCATTAAAATAGCATGCAGGCAAACCAGAACTTTGTGCTGGGCCCCAAGGATGACATCTGTGGCTTATTGAAATCTTTGTAACTCATTTTTGCCTGCTCAAGTCTACCCATATCCTGGTTTAGAGACAGACTGGCTGTAGACTGGTAGGCCAGGAACCAGTCTGGTATGATGCAACATCTTAGTGGATGAAAAAACAGTGAGTCAAGTCTCCATGCTACTAAAAACCAAAACTTTACTGCTCTGACCTGCAAGCACTGAAGAATGCCTTGTCTGTTGGCCTGTAGCTTCCTCCCTTTTCCTGACTCTTAAATATGGTGCGTGCTTGACAGCCTTATTGCTTGAATGACTTTCATTTCAAGCTTTCCTCCTCCTTTCATGTTGCCCTCTGGAGTGTACTCTGCACAGAGATGCTGCCACACAGCAGTCTGTCCTGGATAATGGAAAATCCATCAAATATTCCTTATCTCCTTCCTCTCGGTCCCTTTTAATCCGTTACACTGCTCTCTTCACCTGTGGTCAGCAGTCCTGCTCCCTGCCTTACTCCAAACCCAGATATGCTGAAACCTGAGACCGCCTTTCCCTTTCTGCTCAGTTCCATGTCAGTGACAGATCTAATTGCATAAACCCTGCAGTTGCGTTGATGTGCCCCAGCTTTCGCTTGCTTTTTAGTAACTTTGGTTTATGTTATTAACCATCGAAGCTGAGACTTCCTACATTCTTTGTTTCTTACCCTCCAGTTCTTCTTTACTTGGGCTGTTCTTCTCCATATAATCATTTCATAAGAGAGGAAAGAATTACTTGAATTCACTGTCTTTAAAAAGGTGTATCAAAGTGAATGTACTGAGACAGAAAACTTGCTAGCTCTCTCCAGGTAGGGAGGAGGAAGGGGCTCTGATGCAACTGAGGAGGAAGGAAGGCACTTTTAGTGGATTAAGTGCCTTAGCCCCTGAATTTAGACCTTATAAAAGTTTGAGTGACTCCAACAGACATTGACTTCCTACAACTGTGCAATCTCTGCTCCCCCAATTTTGAAAGAGAAGAAACACTGATGTAGGGAGCTTTGTGTATCAGCCCCTTGTCCCTCCCCATTTGACCAGGCCTGGAACAAGTCCACAAGCCAGGCAAACCCAGAAGTCTGCTTTGCTGTGGCAGGCCCAGTAAAGCTAGGGGGTTGCTGAACACATCTTGCTTATAATTCTGCCTCTACATAGCAGCAATATTTCCATGTGTCTCTGCTTAAATAGTCTGTTCCCTGAGAAGGACAAAAGCGTTTCCTCCCTGCGCCTGAGCTTGCACATTTTTGTCTGGATGAAGGCAGATGACTGATTGTTACCTGGGCCTGTGTTTAGACCAACACCATATTGCAAGGCTTGGAAAATAATCAGAAAGCAATCTAAAAAAACATTTAACAGCTACAGGCGCTGATAAAGAAAACATGTTAAAATAATCTCTGGAAAGATGTAGACACTTGTTAATAAGCAACCTTTCTGGTGACTGTGGCGTGACCAACCAAGTCCAAGCCTGGGATCAAATGTCAAATTCAGTGTTGTTAAGGAGGAAAAAAACCCTGGCTCGTACAAAATATCATTGTGGTATAAAAAGGTTATCAGTGGGATGGTCATACATTGTGAGGACACGGTGTGGTGGATCTGTGTGACCCTCTGTTTTCAAGGGGTGTTCCTGGATGGCTAAATCCTCCAAACTTCCACTGTGAGAAGGAGCAAGATGACTGCTCTGTACTGACACCTTAAGCCGGTTTCTACCCTTTTTGCACCCCTCCATCCTGCAAGCCTTTACATTCAACATCTCATTTCTTCCTTTCTTGTATAGAAACCTCCTAACATAGGCAGCCTTACTCCAGCTTAGCTTCCCTCTCTGCTATAATGAGTGTGTCTAGTGAGGTGTCATGTGTTGTCTCTTGTGTGACGTGTGTCACTGGCAGTCTAATGTCCTGTTGATTTGGGGGAAGTCATCAGGTTGAATCTGCTCATCTTTTGTCCCTCCATGGGCTTCCAAGAGGATCACTGATTTCCGTGAACCAACACCACAGCAATCTATAATTTTGAGATTCAGCTCCTCTGAAAATTTGTGGTTGGTTTGTGACCAACATGGGATCAAAGGGGAAGTACAGAATACCACAGACTAGATAATGTACCTGTTCAACACCATTCACCACACCTCCACTTGGGGCAACATGGAAAGGTTTGGGCCTTACAGCAAAGGAGAAATTGAGGAGAGTGAGCTGGATGTAAAAGTCTGGTCTAAGGCCCTGACAGATAGAAAGGGCAAAAAGTCAAAAGCCACTCTTTGATGAAGTTATTTTTTTCTTGTCCAGCTAATGATTTCCCAATCAAATAATTTTGCAGTGCTGGATTGGCTACAGAACATCTTTCTAGAAGACAACAGTGTCTACTCCAGTATAAGGGAGTATATTCCCTAAATAAGTGCACAGATGCGGGATTGGATTATTATTGATGATGTGATATCAAAGTTTATTAACAGCTTCCCAGCATCAGTAGCAAGTTGATTGTGTTTGCACTTCAGCTATCATTACCTTGCAATATTTTGCATTGCTTTGCAGCAGCACCAAGCACCCTTGCAGTAGCTGTCAAATTAGGATGGAAGCACTTGAAGGGAAAAAATGGAATTGTTTGTCTGTGTTTCTGTGCTGGTCTGTTGGTTCCAGTGTCTTTCACACCTATGCAGGCAGAAGAAGAAACTGAGTACCAATCTAAGTATGTGGTCCAGAAAACTAGTGGTGTCCTCTGTGCACAGCTGCTCTCAGTGCCATTTCCATAAGTGTCTTGTCTTTGTTTATACTTTAAGCATAAGTTATTGTTTGAGTGTGTAACTAATACTCAGTCATGGCTTGTTAACTTCTTGAGCCTGCTCAATAATTGCGAGGTTGTTCTTTTTTCTTATATTGTAATCTGTATATTAGAAATTTTGATTGTGAGAACCAGCTGTGGCAATGAATGTGAGTCATGTCTTGCAAGCACATCAGACACTTCACTTGGGTTCAGTTCCTGAGTGCTGCTGTTATGAGGGAACTTACATAAGAGTTTGTGGGTTTGTTTATAGTGTAATAATTTTGCTTAGAGGGGGTTAGAGCCCTGTTGGATTTGATGTCATATGCAATAGACTGAATTCCCCAAAGGTCACGCAGTTGAATTAGGAGATGCAACAGCAATGATGATGTGTCCTGCCACTGCACTCTCCTTGCACAAGTTGTCTTTAGTTGTGCAGCTTGTTTTGGAGTGTGTATATGGTTTTGCTTTTTTTATTATAATTATTATTTTTTAAGGAAAGCCAATAGCAGGAGTGGCAATTTGTGACAGTGCTGGGTGGCTCACATCGCTCAGGCTCAAGAAGTTAACTTGTTCCACTGTACTGTATAAACTAAAACAAAACATCTGCATCCCACCTAACCTATTCCCACTAACAAGACCAGTGCTTGTAAATACCATGTTTTGTTTTTATTCCTCACCCTCCCATCATTTTTTTTTTCTTTTTTTCTTCCTTTGTTTTGTTTCCATCCATGTTCCAAACTAGTTTCTAAGCGACGCAAGGCTCACCTGAGGCGCCTGGACCGGCGATGGACGCTGGGCGGGATAGTCAACAGGCAGCAGAGTCGAGGTGAATTCATAGCTTCCTATGGCACCAGCCACTCAGGGGCCACCAAAAGCCACTGCAGCTTTAGCTGTTGTATGTCGGGGCCTGCATCTTTGGCACTCTGGTAGTGAGGGGCCGAAGCTCCAGAGTTCAGATGTGGATTTCGTACATGATGGCTTGGGGGTGTCTTGGAGCCAGGATTAGGCACCCCGAGAGCTGGAGGCTGATAACCAAGGGTAGCTCTGCAGTCTGACTCTTTGTGCTGTTGGAGAAGCTCTCATCTGTTGTGTTTTAATTTGGGCACATTTGTGCTCAGTCGTTCCTACCTCAGTAAGGACAAGTGGTACTTTCAGAGCTGTTAAAATGAGTTGAATGCCAAAAAGCCATGGTCGGAGATGTGCGCACTGAAAAGTGTGTGGTGTGAAGAGATGAAAATCATTTCACCAGTTTCAGTCCCCTGTCTTTCTTGCAAGCAGTGCTTGGTACTAAAGTACTTGGTATTTGAGAACTTTTGGGAGTTTCTGGCATTATTCCTAGGTGTTTCAAATACAACCAATAGCAGCATTGTAGTTGGTTGGTTTTGTTGGGGTTTTTTTTTTTGGTTTTTTTGGTTTTTTTTAACTTTTGCTGGTATAACAGTGAGTATGGCAGGGTAGGGGAGGAACACCTTTGTATCTTCTGTGTTTCGTCTATTGGCTCCTTCAGGCCACCGAATCCAGCCCTCAGTAGCTCCTTATCCCAGGAGCTCTGGTCCTGGGCTGAACGGCGGCAGCTGTTCGCTGGTAGAAACAGACGGACCAGTTGCGTTTATATCAGCGTTCCTTTATTCTCCCTCACGGAGGGAAAAGGGTCACGCATAGAACAATCGGTGTTGGGGAGAACCTGGCAAGACTGGTCCAGCCCACCTCTCGCCCAGGTCTTTTATGCCCTCTGTCAGGGGAGGGGAAGGGGAGAGACAAGCCAATAGGCAGATGATGGGCCCGTGACATCTGGCCAGTCCTGGCTGAACAGGGGAGGGACAGGGGGAAAGCAGAGCTGTGAGTGGCCAGGCCACCAGTGATCCTCAGTGGCCTGCCCACTGCTACACACCTTGTGTTTGGGTAAAGTCTGAGGAACCTTCCAAACCAAATATTTCTTAAGTGCAGGTGATTCATCTTTCCCAGAGCAAAGGTACCCAAGTCTATCTCCTGCTCCACTTGCAAAATTATCCAGATGTGTTTGTTGCACTTTGAAAAGGGAAGGCGGGACAAAGCACCATTTGCATCTCTGTGTAGCTTTCAGACAACCTTACTGAGGGAATGGATCCATATGTAAGCACAAGAGATGATTCCCAGTTGATGGAAAGGTGCCTTTTCCTCTAAGGAGAGAATGTGCTTTTAAAGTGGCAAATTTACCTTCTGGATTTGATGATGGTACTATGTGCAGACTCCTGTGTCTCAAGCATACCCAACTTTTCAGTGACCCTTAATTTTGTTTCAAATTATTGTTGAACAAATAAAACCAACAAGAGTTGTGTCCTTCCTGCTGTAGCTTGACCCTGCAGCAACTACCTTTAGAAGACAAAGTCTTGCTTCTTAGCCACTAAATGTACTCTGAAGGCACAATAAAACCCCTCATAAGTACACATGCTATCTTGGGAAAAATAAAGCCTGCTTATTTCTGTGCCCCAGCAGTTTGCAAGCTTACTTATTTTGCTTTGTCAAACTCTGCCAGATGCTTCCTGGCAATTTAACTGGGAGAATTTATGGGAATCAGTTTTCTAAACAATTTATTTACTGGTGAAAACAAATGCATTCCTTCATATTCATACAATATTGCAAACAAAGCTCCATAAAATATTAAGACTGTATAACCAGTCCCTTGACAGTCAGCTGGTAAGACTCAAGGGCCTAAGCTGCATTCCCGCATTTTTCCACTTGCATTCTGATGCCCACTGTCTGTGTGCATCTTCTGCAGACCTGCCTCTGACCAGTGTCAGTGTCCTCCTTGGCATCTTCCCCACTACAGGCTCCCCCAATCTCTTTTATCCTTGCCTTTTTCTCGCTCCGTTACAGTTTCTTCCCTATTAGGCCCGAGTAGGGTTGGGGTTTTGAGTGTGTTGGAGAATATGTGCTTTATCTCAAACTGAATCTTGGCACTTGAACTTGGCACAAACTTCAGCAATCTATGATTCTGTCCAAGGTTTGGGGCACCATCTGTGACTGAGCTGCTTCTATAAGGTCTCTCCAATGTATTTCAGCCACAACTAGCCAGGCTGTCTAAAAATAAGCTATTTGATGTCATCAGAAATGATAGGTTAGGGAACTCTTACAAGAGCAGGCTTATTGGAAGCAAAGAAAGCAATTTGAATAAATGGGCACAAGTTGGAGACGGTGGCTTCATGATCTGGCAGAGCTGCAGCCTGTGCAGACATCTACGCCTTCCAAACTGCAGTTGTTGAAAGTATGAGTCTCTCTGGGTGTCCAGCCTTCTGTTCTCTAACACAGCACAGTTTATATGAGGTCAGGAGAGATTTCCTCCCTTCTTCCACTCCCATCCTAGCCCAAAAGGCTTCTAACAGGGCCAAATTTGGGTGGGTTTGCACTGAAATGACAGAATGCATGAAGTGTACACATGCACCCCCCTGCCAACCTTTAAGTCCAAAGCACAGAAGAACTCAAATTGTTCAAGCAGGAGGTTGCCAGAATTGTTCTACATGAGCAGAACAGCTTCCCCTTCCCCATTTGGCCTCTTCCTTGGAAACAAACTCAATTAAACATTTTGGCTGAAGTTCTTCCCACCCAGCAATATTCTGCTTGAGATAGTCCCTGCTGCTGGAAGGGTTAGCTCCAGGAGTTCACTGGAGTTTAAATGCAAGCTGTAAAGGATGCCTCCCTTTGTATTTACACTTGTGTACCACTAACACGTGTTTTTATCAGCAGGGTCTGTGATAGAATCACTTTAAGGCCAGAACCAAAGGAATTAAGCATTGTTTCTGAAGGGGGGCAGAATTTTCTAAGTGAGTTGAATATTAAAAACACCAGGAAAGCATGAGTGCAGAAGGGAAGGGTGTTTGCCTCCCCGTTAGACTGCCTGATGGGGGAGAATTATTAGGGGTAGCATATGGCTTATTTATTTCTACCCTTTCCAAAGCCATTTGAAGAGGCTAGGCATCTCTGACCTCCAGATATTTGGAAGCAATGTTACTGGGTCTGTGGATAAGAAACATGAAAGACAAATTGAATATCATGGTAGTGCTCCTTTTTTAAAGCTTAAAAAAAATCTGCAAAGGGAACAACTGTAGTCTGTTTCTACAAAGAGAAACAGATGACTTTTGTTGCTGAACTTTTCGCTTTAAAATGGTCTGTGGTGTGCCCAGATCTAAGAGATTACATTGGTTTATGTTTCTTATGTAGCTGCAAAGCTTGCATTTTTTAATGTTAAATGTGGTACATTTTTTAAACTTTTTCCTATACATTCTGAAACTCCAGTAATACAAATATGGGTTGTGAGGAGAAGCCTGAAACTTTGTACAGTTTTCCTCAGTCTTGACACTCATTAGGGCTACAAGCTACAGAGTTCTTGTTTTGTATAGGGTTAAATAGTAATTCTACATATGCATTTATTTGGAACTTCCCCTGGAAGGCAACTTGGGATTATTTACAGGCTAATTTAATGAAAAGTCATTTGTGCTTTTACAGTTTGATTGGGAGGTTACATGCCTGTCTTCTATACCAGATATCTGACCTAAGTTATTGCTGCTTTGGTTTTGTGCCCAGTGCTTTCTACTGGAGCTATTACAATGCAGGAAAGCACTTTAAAGTTATTCATACCAACAGTATAGTGACATATGGGCTGCATTTCTGCCAAACGAGCCTGTTATTTAGGAGTAGCTACTAGCACAAGGAATAAGCTATTCATTGAAAGAGTTAAAGTTAACTTCCCACTGCTTGTCTGTCTTAGGGAGAGAGGGAGCTTGGTGGGGAAAGGTAGACAGTGTAGAGGGAAGGCAGCCATGTAACCCAGTGGTCTTGGTACTTGAACCTCATCCTGAGCTGGTCGTGATACTGGAACCCCATGGCCTAGCCCAGGTGGGTGGTTCTGCAGCCAGTTTTGTAGCTGTGGAAAGAGGCCTTGATCAGTACTGATAATCCAGCTTGGCTGATGTGCTTTTGCACTCTTACCCTTTGCTGCATCTCACCAGAGCTGCTCTGCCCTCTTTGGCAGCCCCCTCCATGGGGCTTCTCCCCTTGGAGACTCACTCTTCCCTGCTTGTGGTTGATGATGATGAAATGTTTGTCACTCACAGCCTTCTGCTGTGAGAGACATTGCTGTGCTGAATCAAACCAGCACAGAGCAGCTTCATACTTAGTTTGTTCTCTCCTTTAGGTTTCTTTTTCTTTTTTTGTTGGGCTTTTGGGTTTTATTTCCTCTGTTCTCCAAGGAAAGTAGTAAATGTTTATCGCTCCTTGCTTGGTTGAAGTAAGAGCATGCGCAGTGCAAAACTGTTTAGAAGAAATGTCATTATTGTTCTTTTCTATCTGTTGGCACAAGGTTTTCTGTTATTTAAAACAGAAGAGGCAGGGAGGGGAAGAGGGACAAAGGCTGAAGAGCTCCTGTCTGCAGATGAACACATCTGATAATGTGGACAGTCATTCTCTCTGTGCATATTTAGGCAAGTAAAACAAAGTCCGTGTTGAATTAATGCGTTGCTTTCTGGAACAGCGAGACTTTTTCCAGAAGCAGGTCTGACAAAGGGAGGGGTGGAGCGGAGGAGCGGGGGAGGGCAAAGACAGACTGCTGACAGAGGGGAAAGTATTTTGAAAGAAAATTCTTCTGTGGTTTGGAAGATGTAGGTTTGGGGCTGTTGCATTTTGCTGAGAAATCATTAATTGACTAATTTCTAGCCCAGTTCCCCCCTATCCCTACCCCTACCACATATCAAACCAGGATGGGGTCACGGAAAGTTGGGGGCATGTACAAACACCATCTGAGCAAAGGAAATTACTCCCTTATTTGGTTGGCTCCTGAAGTGCTGCAGATAGCTTCCACACTTATTAATGGAGGCAGAAAAGCGCAAACTTACAGAACAGAGGTGAAGGAGAGGAATGCGAAATGGGGCGCTCAGAACTTGGAAGCAGAAATGTCTGAGCGCTGGCTGTTTGCCTGGGAAAGATGAGACTGATTGTGCAGGGCTGGAAACGTGCGTGGTATTTTAGCTGCCTAAAGGCAAGGCTCCTGTCCCAAATAGTTTACAGCCTAAACAAAGAAAAGGAGATCTGTGCATCAAAGAAACGTGGACAAGTGGCAATTTGGCATGAATCTTATTGCAACCAAAGGGGTTTTCACAGTGTAAAATGATACTTATTCAGTATTTTTAAAAGCTTTTAGAGAAGGACTAAAACTAAGCTTGTTTGGTAAGGCAGGAAATCGGAGTAGGTAAGGCTTATTTTAGGAAGGATTTGAGAGTTTCAGGTTATTTGATACCATTGAGGAAGGAGCCTGCTCAGGTTGATGAGGAATCATATGAAAGGCATGAGGCTGAGTGGGAAAAGATCACAATTTGAAGGAGTGGGAAATTCACATGAACATGTAAGTGTGTGTAGTGGGGTATTAAAGCAAGGCACAGGACACAGGCCTGAAAATTCAAGATGGAACAACTGAATGGGGAATGCACTTGATAGGAGTCTGGTTGAAGTGCCAGAGTACTGCTGTGCCAAGAGCCTTCTGCAAGAGCAGCGTTGTGCTGAAAGGCTGGGAAGGGAGCAAAGCAGGCAGGAGGTGGCTGTAGTGCCTGTGCAAATAAGCCCTTGAAGGGCCAGATTAGGGTTTTGGCAGTGAGGAGCAGCAACAGTGGAGGACTTTGAAAATGTCAGGGCAAGTCTATCACCTTGGTGATATACTAGGAGGAATCTGAAATAATCAGTGCCAAGGGAATCGGGAAGATCGAATAAAGAAGATTTGGAAAGAGCTACTGAAGCTCCATGTGACAATTTGAGCAGTAAAACCATAGGTCTGCTTTCCTTGACCTGACATTAAGTATAAATCCAGGCAGCCAAAGGAGGGACCAAGTTGCCTTTTCAAGACACCTCATAACTTCAGTGTATAGTGTGTGTGTGCACAGTCACATATGCAAAATGCGGAATTCTGGTTTGACAGATGGGATTAGAGGAGCCTCACAGGCTGTCAAGTTCAGTGTCTTGCTTTGTCAGCCAAGTAGGTACAGTTTCTTCAGGAGGGAATGGAGCTTTATCTTAGCTGTCCTGAGGTTTTTCCTGTGGGAGAGATGTCCTAACAGGTCACCTGATATGGAAAATGCAATAACCAATGCTTAAAAATTCTCCTGAGATTCCCCTTTTACTACTTGACAAAAAGACATCAGGTGAAACAAAAGAAAACTTATTTGGAAATAGGGTGTTTAAAGGGAGTATGTTGGAATGTACCCAACTGCTCACTATTTACAAGCTGCAATCCTACACAAAAAAAACCCCACAAAGCACAGTTGTCAAGGTCTGTGATTATCCAAAAATAATTGTCATTGACATTAAGTCCTCCTAAAATTTAAGAAGTCAGATTTATCATCCCTTATTTTTCTGCAGCCAATATGTTGTATCACAGCCAGTGAACTGGCTGGGCAAGACAGAAGAAATATTTCAGTCCTCATTACACTATGATTGCAGAGGTGACCCGTTGCTACTTTATGAGCATTGCCAAAATGCCTACAGGTCATCTTGCTCTGCTGTAAATTATATGATGATTTAATAGCTGTATTATAAATTCTTTTTATGTGAAAAGTTGCACTTCATTAAGCTACATCTTAAAATGGGTGTAACCAGAAACATGGGTGTGCTTAAACTGTCCTAGCCAGGTTTTAGATCAAGTTTTGTATGGATTGCCTTGACTCTGCTCGGCATTCAAAAACTGGTTTTAAGGTGGCTTTTTAGTTTTAGAGCTATTTATGTATAGGAAAGGCCTCAGCTTGGCAAAACACTGTGGTGTTCCTGGAGGGACGCAAAATGTTTGTGATCTTGGTTTAGTGAGTTTTTTTGTTTTCTTTTCTTTTTGCTTCTTTTGTCCTCTTTTAGTGGTTACGGAAGGATGGTAGATGTTAGTGGCTTGTGAAAAACTGATCCATAGCTCTCAAATACCAGTGACTTCCTTGTCCCAGGTTTGTTGTGTTCATCTGTACAGACCACATAGTGCATGTGGCTGTAATGCAGGGCACTGTCCAGCTCAGATCCTTTGTCCTGTATATGTGCACACCTTCCAGTTGGACAGCTGTACCTGTGCTACATTTTCTGAGGGGAAATTTTTGTTGCTAGAAAAAGCCTTGTCTGTAGTATTATGGGCTGTTACAAGAACATAGGTACTATTCTCTGCTGTCCATGCTGTTTTCCCTGTGATCCATCAAGATCTGTCCCTATATTTTGGTCCCAGTTCTCTACTGTATTTGTTCAGGAAATTTTAGGTAGAACCAGAGCAAAATAGAAGCCTGCCTTTATTTGGGAAGGAGGAAAGGAAAGAGGAGAAAAATAGATTGATGGGGAATTGAGGCTTTGGAATGAGTGGTGAACTGAGCACTGGGCTGCCAGGATGTCCGTGAGGGCTGGGCAGAGCACAGCTACAGCAGCATAGTATGAGCTGGGTAGTTGAAATAGTGCAGAAACTCTGGTTGTGCATATTTTAAATAGTGTCTGTGTCTGGGGAGGAGAGAGAGTGACACATTCCTTTCCTTCCAACCTAAGTAGGTTGCAGTTGGATAATGCATGATGTGACAGACTTCATCACAAAGAGTCGTCACTTTTTGCCAAACAGGCTATGCTTCTTCATGCATGCCTTGTTCGGATTTACTGGTGCTGCTGAATTTCCAGAGAGGAAGCTCCTTCAGCTCAGCTGGGGAAGGTGTCTTTGACCTGCAAATCAGCAGTAAAGACATGTGACTGAAGTTGGCTGATTGAGCAATTAATGGGTCTCTGGCTGTCATTCACTAAGAACAGATCTGACTGGTTGCCATTTTCATCTCAAAGGGGGTAAGACTTTCATCCCATTGTTTCTAAATGCAGCCTGTTAGTTGGTGTATGTGCTTTGTAGCATGTAGTAAAGTTTATTCTGCTCACTTGACTTCAGCGCTGAGGTTGATGTAACAGAAGCTGTAGCTGGGGAATACAAATTATCCTTTTGTTTGCCTTTTTTTTTTTTTTTTTTTCCCTGGTAATTCTTAAGTCCAAACTTAATGAACCAAAATTATACGCTTTTGTATTCTTTGTAGGTCTGGGCATGTAAATTCAGTAGTAGGTCTGGGATGGTTCACTGACTCCTGTTTTATGCTATTGCCTGTCACAGAAGCTGAATGAAACCAGCGTGATATATCAGATTTGTCAGTGTAACTCAGAGTAGTGTTATTCTACTGTCTGATGCTCTGCTGATTCTCTCATGAAACCATTTATCTATGTTAAGTCTTTACAGTAACTTTACATATCGGTCATGAAGTGTCAAATATCTTCTCTTAAAGACTTGTGAATAATAATCTGATATGTTGAATGCTATTATCAGTCCTCTCCAGTGACACATCCACTGAGAGCTCTGCTGCTCCCTTCAGCAAATCTTGGTTTATACAAAGTGTCCACTGGCTAGAGATAATCTTTGAGAAACAAAACAGAATTTACATTTTGATTACAAGGGGACCTGTATCTTCAGAATACTGTTTAAGTTACAAACCTCATGTATGTTTGTGGTATCTCCTGCAGCATTGACAGAATCCAAACGTGTGTAGTCTTGGAAATGTAAATTTTTGCTGTCAAAGTACTTTGTAAGGGGAAGTTGTAATGGTAGCTTCCTGGCTTTTATCTGTAGGTTTAAAAACAGAGCTGTTTAACAAAAACATTGTGGGACCTTCTTTTCTAGAGTGGATTTTTAACACTTTTGATTGTCTTGTTTCATGTGAGATCCTTTTTCTCTCTCTTCCCTCCCTATTTCCATGCACTCACTTTTTTTGATTTCCTGTGTATAAAGAGGAGTCACCTGAAAGGCTTTGCTCTCAAAAAGCAGTAGTCTTGAGTTGAAAGCCACAGGACTGAAGACGTAAGCAATGAAGGTGCTCATGGACAGACTAGAACAGTGGCAGTTCAGAAGAGCCTTGCCATTTCTCCTGAATGATCAGGCTCCAGTGCTGTTGGTTTTGATGTGTGACCACTGTCTCACATCCCCACACAGAAGCTTGAAAAGTTATGTTGAAAGCTAGGAATGAGCACCCTATGCATGGTCATCTGCAGAAGAAGGGAAGACACATCCCTGAAGAGTGAGACCACTCTGCCCAGCAAGGGGAGCCGAATAGCTGGCTTTAGCTGAAGCAGAGCCTGGTGTTTGCGTGGAGGAAAAATGGAACAAACACAGCCATTTCTGTGGGAGTTGTAGAGGCAAGGGTGAACTCTGACAGCCTGGGTTATAAAGCAGCTTTGGTATGGGGGAAAGAAAAAAGAGGGCCCTTTTCCAAGGCTCAGCAAATATATGCTTATGCTATGTATTTCTGTCCTAGAAACTTCCCTGGAAGTGTCTGAAACAATGTATATCTGGACAGAGCAGCTCTGAACTTTCCCTTGACCCCTTCAGGGGCAACATCTAGCTGCCCAGGGGTCTTCTGCAGTTCAGTTTAGTGCTCTGCATGCAGCGGAAACCAGACATGTAGCTTCTCCTGCAGCAGACTTGAAAATAGAGGAAAAATTAGTCCAATTTTACCATGCAGAATGGAAACCTAGCCAGGAAAACTGTCCTGTCCTGTGACTTGGAAGCTGGGATTTCATTTGCCAGGTTTCATTTGTCAGGCCACATCTTGTAGTGGAGTATTTCTGTGGGGAATGTGTTGTATGCTGATGGTGCTAATGACAAACTAGTTGGAATTTCTTACCAGTGATAAGCCAGTTAAGAGCCCTCCAAGGGGAGAGCAGCAGAGAGTCTTTTCCTCTTGGTAGCAATGGTTTTGAGAGATTTTGCCCCATCAGAATTAGAAGGAGCCAAATGTGACCAGTCAAGGGAACTTGACTTCAGAGGTGTAGCTTTTACTGAATTCTCTGTCGTCAGATGCTCTGTCAGCATTATTTTCCCCTTTCTGAGATATTATTACTTACTTTGTCTCAGTAAGGACTTGTTTGGATTATTTTTCATTAAAGTTTCCATGCTTCACCCAGCAAAAAAATGCAGTTGAGCCACGAAACCAAACAGCTGCTTGGATCAGTTTTACTCTCTTCAAGAATGTTTGTTTCAAGCTGCTGCAACCTTTTCATAGCTACTTTGTTCTACAGCGATCAGGAGCTCTGGATTCACTTAATTTCCTGCCCATTCCTATACACTGACAGCCCACTAGTTGTTCTTTCCCTGCCTTGTTGTGACTGCTGGTAGAAAGTGCTAGGAAGGCTGGCTGGGGTGCACTTAATTGCTTGCCTTCCCTGCCTTTAATCTAGCTACAGAAGCTCATGCTGTCACATGCACTGAAGTTTGGGTTGAGGAGAGAGGTTTGGTGACACTTCCCATGTCTGCTGCTGCAGAGGAAGGATGGTGGTTCAGGTTTTCAGTGCCAGGTGTCATTTTTTAAGCTACAGAGGGAAAGGTTGACCTTGAGTGTGATGGGAATGCTGCAGTAAATGACTCCTGGGTAGGTGGAAGAAGATGTTGACAAGTGTCTGTTCTGCTCTGTTTAGTGACTTGGTCTCAGCAAGTCTGCTTAAAACCTTTGCCCAGCTGGGAAGCGGATAGATGCTGGAGATGAATAGGGATGCTAAGTTTTTGGCTCAAATACCATACTTGAAATTCAGTCTATGCTTTTGAAGTGTGTGTCTTAGTTCTGGCCCTCCTTCACCAGTGTCACATGTGCATTTCCCTGGAGGGAGGTTTAGCAAAAGTATGTTTGTAAAACACTTCACAACCCATGAATGTAAATGCTGTGTTGTCTCCTGTCATGTGCAAACCTCTTTTGTTCTTTTGTCACGTTTTTGTTAATGTTTCAAGCTCGTTGCTGTAGACCTGTGCTGCTTGGGAGGTGCAAGGGGGGCGGTGTGCTGGGCCAGCCCCTCTGGGCTGGGGAGATGTGTTCCTCTGGGGATGCAGCGCTCGAGTTTCAGTAACACAATGCTTTGTGCAGCCATGTGCGTGTGCAAAGAGCCAACTGGCTGCAGCTCCCGCGGTGACGTTCGGCTGATTTGGCAGCCGGATTGATTCTGTCAAGTTACAGTACGGGAGTTAAGTCCAGCTTCAAATCCTCTCCCTTACCCGCTCGAGGAACTTGGAGGGGGGGAGGGAGGTGGGAAAAGGGGGGGGAGCTCTCTGGGGACTTTGTGTCATTATTGGCATGGAAACATTTTGTGATTATCAGCAGCAGGGTAGTGGCAAGGGGCTGATTATCTGTCATGTCGTCAGCATAAATAACCAGTGGGCCCCTGAGCAGGGCTCCGCCTTCTGTAATGGCTTCATGTAATCACTGCATAACAGTTTAAAAGCAAGCGGTGCGGAAAAACAGCTGGACTGATCCTGACCCTAACTGATGTTGCCTTTTCTCCCCTCACTAGAAGAGAAATATGTCACCATCCAGCCGTACGCCAGCCAGGGGAAGGATGAGATTGGGTTCGAAAAAGGGGTCACCGTGGAGGTCATCCAAAAGAACCTGGAAGGATGGTGGTACATCAGGTAAAGAAGCCGTGCAACCCGCAGAAACTGTGACAATGAGCTTTTCTGATCATTCACTGAATATTAGCATTTAAGTCATTCTGTAGATGGACAAGGAAGCCCAAATTGTCCATAATGCCTCTGGAAGAAATGTAAAGAAAAGTCTGAGGCGATACAATGGTGACTACAGTAACACTACCGTGTCTGCAAAGGCTGTGGACCATTCCAGTGAGGAAATGCCTTAACTTGCTGTTTTTTAGAGGGTTTTTTTCTTGCTTCAAGTTAAAAGCCCATATCTGAGTAAGGATCTGTAAGACCTAACAAGGCTTTCTGTTGTATATAATTTTAATGTGTTTCCAGTATAAGAGTTATTCTGCAACCTATTTAAATCTATTTATAGCAACGCTGAAAGGCTAATTGTGATCTCTTGAGCTGTTTGGGGCAGGTAGTGCTGCTTTCAGAGACACGAGATCAGTTTGCTGGCTAATTTGCTTTGATTTCTGTGTGTCCACATTAGATATTCCTAAGGTAGAGGGACTGGATTCCAAGGTCAAGTGAAGTTGTTATTGTGTATCAAATTTTGTTAAGTAGTTGGAACAGCAGTCCTAGCAGAGAGCTTTGACTTAAGAATCTCCTTTGTAAATGCTTATGGGGAGACTATAGGTTAGATACTGTCTTAGTGATGTAGGGTGTCAGAATGAGCACTTGAGAGCTTTCTTCATCTAGGTTCACACAATGTTTAGGTTTTAGTGCTGTTTCGTGATTCTGCCCCTTGTATCTGCATGTGAATCTGACAGTGCTGCGGCATCCCATTTCTCTTTAAACAAGATGTGATGCAACAGGTAGCTTAAAAACGGAGGTTTATCTCTCAGCAGTGGAGAACATCTCATATAGTCATCTTTTTCCATTCAGCTTGTAATTATAGTGATTTTTTCCTCTTTCCCTCCCCAAGTCATAGCTTACTTTTGTTTAAATTCTGCTTGATTTATCGGCTATGAATGAGGACTGTGAAAATGCTGACTGAAGCAATGTTGTTGTTTTTCTTGATTTCCCTTACTTAGAAGAAAAAAAAAAAAATCAGTTTTCTATCTAATGATCCCTTGGAGCGAATAAGTTAGTGAAGATAGCAGTGGAGCCAGGAAGGCACTCTAGATAGGAGGAACTCAAAAATGCCTGAGTTTGGTCAGGTCACTTTTTTTTCTCCCTTAATCATCTACAGAAGTGGAAACCAAAGTTGCAGGTAGGGGAATTGAGCACATAGGTTATCTGAGGGAAGAATCATTGCAAGACATCTCTAGTTTATTTTTGTATTCTCTTTCTGCAATGTAGCCTGGTTACTACTGTAGGTTTCCCTTTGCCGTATTAACACTCTTACAATAAGAAAATTTTTTTTTTTCCCCTTTTCCTCACACGCACCTTTGAGTCAACCCAAAAGACACATTTTTCTATACAGCAGAACTGCCTTCTGGAGCATGGTGACACTTGCTGCAATGGTTTCCATGGCACCTTCATTCATGGCAATCTGCTGGAAGGACAGTGGATGCCCCACCTACCCTGTGATAGTTGGGGATTGCAGCATGTGCTTGGCTTTTCTTTAAGAGGCATTTTGATTTGAGAAACCCCTCTTCTTGTTGGAAGATGAGTTATGAGCTCCCCATACGTGTGACAAGCCAGCTGTGCTCCACTCTGCTGCTTTGGAGCACTGTGCTACTTTCTTGCTGGAGGATTAAACTCTTAGAAACAGAGTTATTTTCCACAGGCAACACTTCGGAAATGTTGATGATGTGATCCATCCCTGCAAGCTGGTCCTTTGCGGCTTGGGTAGCTGATCTCCAGTTTGTTGTGCTGTTTGTTACGTGTAAACTGCCCTGAATACTGTTAGGTACTCCTCGGAAAAGGATTCTCTTCCTGCAGAAATTTGCTTCTCTGAGTATTGAGTGCCTTAGAAGGAGCAACTCCTTCTCCTGTTCTGAGTGTGAGGGGAGAGGGAGCAGGAAGAGAATGCAGTTGAATCCTGGGCTAGATAATAGACTGAGCACACTTCAACGTGTAGAGATAAAAACAAATCCAATAGTTTGTAAATGGAATCCACCTTAAAGACTTTAGCTTGTTCCACCTTAAATACGTAATTTCTCCAAATTCTTGGCCATGTGCTGATCCTCATTTCCTGTCCTTTTTCTTTTCTTTTTTTCTCTTTTTTTTCTTTTTTTCTTTTTTTTTTTTTTTTATTTCCCTAGTTTGCTTCCCTCTGGAGTAATTCCATTGCTCTGGAGCTGGAAAGCAGATGTGACTCTCAGACTTACAGAGGCACTTCTGATTTTTTTTAACATTCCTATGGTTTTAATCCATTTTTTCCTTCATGTACTATAAACAGGGAGGGTTTTGGAAGCATGAAGGAACAAAATCACTGCACCTAATTCTGAGACCCTCCCAATTCAATGCTGTACAAGCTAGAGGCCATATTGGTGCCTGTCTTTATTTTGCCCCACATGCATTATGACTTGTTAAAACATCAGGACTCTGAAGAAATAAAAGAAAGGCTCTGTCCTGGGACCCTGCATACTGTTTTATTGAGTTCAGTAGGTCTGCGCTTCCCACTGTGCCCATAGCTGGCATTAGCATCTGTCATTTAGACCTTACTTTGCCTCCAGGTGACAGTAATAGACACAATTTTGTGGTGCCCAAGTGGACTGACGGCAG
The DNA here is from genome assembly GCA_013397795.1 of Orthonyx spaldingii. Classification (NCBI taxonomy): domain Eukaryota; kingdom Metazoa; phylum Chordata; class Aves; order Passeriformes; family Orthonychidae; genus Orthonyx; species Orthonyx spaldingii. The sequence continues at coordinate 3,269,602 of VZTJ01002933.1, read as the reverse complement.
GGCAAGCAAGCACCGATAGGCTAAGTAAAGCTTTTGTTATTTGCCTTCGTCTTCTTCATTTTGTGGTTGCTCTGAGCCTCAGCCCGTGTGAATGAAGTGCAGCTGTGAGGTGCTGGCAGCACTGAAATGAGGAAGAATCTGGGATGGGGTTTGAAATGTCTCCAATAGGTTGTGAATATAAATGAAGGAAGGATACTTGTGATTCAACTCTTAAGATGTGAAATGAAGATTGTTACTGGCTCAGGACTTTGATGAAATTCATTGGCAATTGTTTTAGTTCTTTCACCTATAAAATGGGGAAGATCAAGGAATCTTCTACGGTTATATTTTCAAAGGGTTTAAAGATTACCAAATTCAAGGACTAAGGTAAAAAATGTAAGCATATTTGACTTATATAAATAGTTTTTATTTTGTGACATTGCAGGAATAATCTGGTAGTTTCTGTTAACTACTGCTCAGAATTAACTTCAGGTTAAATTGGCTAACACAGGAAGATAGAGCCTACAACAGCCTCTCTACTGAGGGTATGTTGCCCAGAGTTATTAACTGTCCATCTATTGCTGCTATTATTCATTGGGAGAAACTTAGTGAGATCAGAGGTGTTTGTAGTGTGGGGTTACACAGGCTGATCCAAATACATACCACTGGCAGGAGAACTAACAGGCCAGTACAGAACCTGCCTGTGGCTGCCTTTCTGATCATAAGCATGTAAAGTCTCCCACAAACTAAGATGGATGTAAACTGTTTTTTCTTGCTGGTTTTGCACAATCAGGCTCTGTTGAAGGTAACCTTTGGAACTGGAGTGCTCAGTGCGTTGGCCACTGTGGCTTTCTCACAGATGGAGACCTTCACATCTCCACATTATATAAACTCTCAAATGTCATTTTAAAAAAACTTACTTGATGCAAAGGCAGCAGAGAGCATTGGTCACTAGCTCTGCAAAAAAAGCTGTCAACTGCAAAAGGGAATGAAGCCAGAAGTCTTCAGGGCTAGAAAATGGCTCTGGGTGATACCTTAACACAACAGGAATTGTGGCATGTATTGACGCCTTTTTTCCTTATCCTTTTTTTGGCTTGCTTAGAGGCCTAGCAGAAAAGCATCAAAAGGGACAGGATTGAATAGATCCAAATTGCTTCTTAACATAGTATCACACAGTGGATGCTGTTTATCTTTTTGAAGTCAAATCAAGTTAGTACCAGATTGCTGCTACTTTTTAGTCTCTATGCATCAAACAAAGCTCAGAGCTGTTGGGATGCTTTCCTTTGACATCAGAATCATTGGAAAAACTTGTCACTAAACTCCCTGAGCAGGAGAGATCCTACATATTTACCTTCATGTGTAACAGAAGGCAGGTATGTAAGGAGAAGTAGCATCTCTGGTATCCTGCCTGGTCTAGGTGGGTGGGGAGGAAAAGGCAGGATTTTGGACAGAGAGATCCTTGTAGTCATTTCTAGAAGTGCAACAATTGTATTTGCTTTTATACAGAAAAAGTAATTAAGAAGTCTAGAGAATCAAATCCGTATTGCATTTTCCTGTTCTCCCTGTAAAGTCCCAGAGCCTCTCTCAAGTGTGTGGATGTGGTGAGGGGGCCCTGGATGAGACTTGATGCAGAAATCTCACTGGAAACCCCAGAAGCCAAGTGTTGTCATGACAAAGATGCTCACCTGCCAGGGAATGATTTGCTCATATCCCACATGCCCCAGCTCCTTCCTCTGCTGTCTAATGAGGCTCCCTTTTCAATAAAAAACCTGAGAGTCCTCCTGTTTTAATCTTTGTATTTCCTGCAGATTTCCTGAGCACCAGGATTTTAATAGTGCCTGCTTTCCCACTTACAGTTCAAATGCCTGCTTTGGGTATCTTGAGAGATTAAAGAGTGAAGGTTTTCTGTGACTCACACTGTAGCAAGTTAGGATTTCATTAGGGAAAGTGGAGTTCATCCATGTGGTCCTCCCTGGAGTCTGATTGTGATCTGAAGTCCCTGCTGAGGTGTTAGGAATGGCAGGAGTTAGAAAAAACATCTTCCCTAAAGCCCAGTTTTAGAAGAATTACTTCAGTTTGAAGTGTGTCATGATCAGCTCAGGATGGTGTTTCAGGAACACTTACTGGATTCAGGTGTCTGTTCACATTTCCCACTTTATTTCTTCAAATAGCCTTTAGCTTGTTCAGGAAAATGAGTCTCCATCAAAGCCATTTTTCCTTAGTCAAATTGTTTCCTGATCTTGCAGTGCTAGAAGAAGCTGCAGTAGTTTAAACGTCCCATGTGCTCCATGAGAGAAAGCTGCTCGTGCAGAGCTGGGAATTACGGAAGGAGGGCCAGTGTTCTTTGTAATTTCAGGAAAGGAGACTTGCACAAGGGTCTTAAACTACAGGCATAGGTGCTCTGTACTTGGTGCTGTACACCCTTATTTTAGCCCATTTTCAATCTGAGTTGCCACTAGGAAGTTTAAAAACTATTAAAATATTTTACTCACTAGTTTGCTTTTTTTGCTGTATGGGAAAATACTGAGTTTGCCTAGTACTGTCTAGAAGAGGCATAAAACAAACTGGTGAAGCTCTTTACCTTGTGTGTAACTATTTCTTGTCCAGATAGACTCCTTCCTTAAGATGATTAGTGGCTTTCAACTACACAGTTCACTGCTGGCGCAGCTGACTTTGATATGTCTAATCAATAGATGGATAATTAATAGAGACCACAAAATCTTATTTGGGAACTGCAAACTGTGTTTGATGTTGTCATCCATCACTTCTGCTTTAGCTGTTTTACCTGAAATGAATGAGAAGGCTGTGTTTGATGTGATGGTGTTTCCTTTTGCATCTGCAGATATCTGGGCAAAGAAGGTTGGGCCCCAGCTTCGTATCTGAAGAAGGCTAAAGATGATCTTCCATCTAGGAAAAAGAACTTAACTGGGCCAGTGGAAATCATAGGAAACATCATGGAGATCAGTAACCTGCTGAACAAGAAATCATCTACTGACAAGGAAGCTCAAGTAGAAAACGAGTCTGCAGAAACTCATATCACCAAGAAGGAAATCAGTTTGCCCATCCTGTGCAATGACTCAAATGGCAATGCCATGATGACTGCAGACAAGCAGGCATCCAAACTGGCCCAGGGATCCCCAGCCATAGCAAGGATAGCACCACAAAGAGCTCAAATAAGTAAGGCAGTAAAGTAGTCTGGGTTTTCACGGGCTTGCAATGAATTCTTGTTCTCTGCCTTTCAGGGCTGGCATTGTCTGACAGCTAAGGTCCCACATCTCCTGGCCTTACAGCCACGTCCACACAAGCAGACATTTTCATAGTCTGTAGGTGCATCTACAGGGACTCCAGAATGTGGCCCTTCACTAGTAGTGATAAAATTTAAGTTTACTTTATACATGGGCTGGCTGGTGGTTATCTTAGCCTGCATGTGTTTACTTTGTTAATTTTTCCAGAGAAGAATACTTTTCTCCTTTTGAGCACTCTAAAATGTGCCTTTGTGCCCCAGAAATGCAGATGATATGATGGCATGTTCAAGTCGAGGAGACCACCTGTGTCTTCTGTTGCATTTGTTCTGCTGTTTTTCTGGGGCCAAGTTGCTATAGTGTTTTTACTTCTTCATCTGCAAAATGCAGATGCTGATGCTATTCTGTGCAAGGAATGGCAAAATACTATGAGAGAGGACAGTATGAGTGCCTAGTGAATTATTTTTACTGCTGGGGGGAAAATAGGTATTAGGCCAGTTCTTTGCTGGCCAGTCTCCAATGGAGCTGGTCAGTTGCAGCAGAAAATACAATCCACTACTTTCTGGCAGTGATTTCCTCTTAAATTTGCTGGCTTAGTAGAAGTGAATAGCTAAGCTATCCTGGTATTTCTAATATACCCTCATATTTTCCTATCTTGTTTCATAGAGATGCCTTAAATATTGCAAATACTGACTTCTGTTCTCAAACTGTGTAACAGCAGAGAGCTGTTGAAAAACTTGTTTAGCGGTACTTGCAGAGTTAAATAAACTCTCCCTTTTCCCTTTCCTGCTCAGGTTCTCCAAATCTAAGAACAAGGCCGCCCCCACGAAGAGAGTCCAGTCTGGTGTGTATTGGTTTATGGTTTATCTTAGCAGTGGGTAGGTGTCCGGGTGCTTTGTGAGACTTTGTGCAGCTGTACAAGGTGGGAGGGATATCTGAGAGATCCTTTATTTGCATGCCTGTTCATTTAATTGTTTAAGCGTTAAGCAGACCTCAGGGCAGCCTAATGATAAGTCGGATTTTCTGTTACTCAGAACGTTGCCCCAGCTAATCGGGTCTGCAGGGAGAATATGATAAAGCTGCTGTGTTCTGTGCATGAGCATTAAAACTTGTTTGGCTGACTCCGAAAATTTACATTTCCTCTGGGTGTCCTTAGCCCAGACTGAAACTTTTGACCTTCTCTTGTCTTAAGCAACTGGAAATGTGTCCCCTCCTTCCGTTGCTACCACCTTTGAGGTGGCTAAGCTTTTTTCTTTTGTATGTTTAAAGTGGCTTGGAATCCTATGGATGGATTTATGCTACAGGAATGAGACCCCCCTATGATTTCGTATCCCCAAAGCTAGAATTGTGGAAGTTGTACCAATCTGAGATTAGAACTGTCATCTTCAATAGGAACTAGCCATAAGTGTATTTACACAAGTGTCATGGTAATAGCTTGCTTATCTAGGCAGTACATGGTGTTTAATCTTTGCTGTACCCTTTATGAGCAGTATGTGACTTGTAATTTTTCTGTCATCAGAGATGCTTCTTAACAAACTACATGAATAGCATATTAGCATTTTCTTCCTATTTTTCTTTGCATTATTTCCAATTAGACTTTGTTTTGGCAAGACTATGACACTTAATCCCATGCTAAAAATAACAGTGATAATATATGTGAAACCCTGAGCATATCTGCTGTTTCCAATTATCTTCATTTAGTCCAAACCGTCCTATTATCTGAAGGCATTTTATTATGCTGTGCTGCTGTTGTATTTCAGCATTTATAGTGCAGAAACATCCAATTATAACATTGTTAGACACGGTTCCTAAGGTGCAGAGGTGCATTCTCTGTGAAATGCCACATGCTGGGCATGATGAAACATCAACTGTTAGTTACAGCAAGGGTATCTTAGAAATGGAGGAGCGGGAGAATAATGCACAGTATGTGATTTGCCCTTCTCCCATTGATGGCTCAGGATCATTTTGTGTCTTTGTCTGTCCTGTGCCTGTCTGTGGATGCTCTGACCTATGGTGAAGAGATCCTGGCAGAACTGCAGTTTTTTCATAGAACTCTAAGTAGTGAAGTGTAGAAGCTGCACAGCTTTACCATCATCTAGGTGCCCTGCAGATGAGCACTGTGCTAATCTGAAAAGCTTTCAATACTGAAATTCCTGAAAGGACCCTTATCCCATTTATCACCTTAAAAAATAATTGTAGCAAACTCTAAAATGTGGCAGCTTAATGTAAAGGCACTTAGCTTTTAGAAGAGTCTGGTATGCTGCCAGAATGGCTGTAAATAGCAGTGTCCCACTTCCCATAGAGCCTTTATGAAGGTTGTGTTGGGATTGAGTAGAGGTTCTGGGTCTGCTATGAGAAGGAACTGGAATTGTTTTGATCAAGTAGTAAAGTCCTTCCCTTCAGCTGGGCAAAACTAGGGGGTCTATGATATTATCCTTGTTTCTTGCTACAAGAGATGCCCATTAGCTTATATCACTGACTAATTCAGATTGTTTAAAAAGTCCAGCGGCAGATTAAGAGCAATCATTCATTGGGATTGCATTTTAAAATAGTATATTTAATGATAGGCAGAATCTGTTAAGGGCCTGATGCAATGCAATTTTCTGCAGTTGTGGCAAGTCATCCAGAGCTGGGTCTTTCTGGAAAAAATCTCAGCATAAATGGGCTGCTCTTAGTGTGACAGGAATGATGGCTTACACTTTTATCACCCAGAGTAAAAGATTTTGCTATTCAGTTAAAGATTATCACAGTTTTAATAGCTAGTGAAGATGGCATGAACAGTGCAAATGTTGAAAGGCTTTTCTCTTTTAGCTCATATCAATACATCAGCTCCCACTGTGGAGACCTGGGCACTTATCATTAGGCAGCAGCACAGGAAGAAGGAAGAGTTTTAGTGAATAAAAGCAATTTTTTGTTCATACTGCTGTTCAGCTGACAGTTTCTTTGGTTTAAATGAACAAAGCATCCTATTTACCTTAGGGTTTTCAGTTACCGAAGCCACCAGAGCCACCCTCTGTGGAAGTGGAATATTACACCATTGCTGAGTTCCAGTCGTGTATCTCAGATGGCATAAGCTTTCGTGGAGGACAAAAAGCAGAGGTGAGCCTTAACACCGTACCTGGAAAATAGTAATAATTGTCTGTTGCATGGGAGTCGATTGAAAGGGGAGGAGTGGAAAGCAATGGGTTGAGATTTTTGTCTAAGTAACACATTCCTTGTTACTTTTTAGGTTATAGAAAAGAATTCTGGTGGCTGGTGGTATGTGCAGATTGGAGAGAAGGAAGGATGGGCTCCAGCATCTTACATTGATAAGAGAAAGAAACCGAATTTGAACAGAAGAACCAGTACTTTAACTCGCCCAAAGGTTCCTCCCCCAGCACCTCCCAGTAAACCAAAAGACTCTGAAGAAGGAACAACTCCTGGAGCGGTTTCTTCAGGAGATACCCAGGACTCTCCCCACCAGCTGAAATATGAAGAACCTGAGTATGATGTGCCTGCCTTTGGCTTTGACTCGGAGTGTGAAGTGAGTGAAATTCATCATGAAGAGGGCACTCCTGAAAAACGACTGTTTCAGCCCCTCAAGCCCTCACCTGTGTCATCACTTCAGAAAGCTAAGTTCAAAGTAGGAGAGTCTTCAGAAGAGGTTGCACATGAAGAAGAGACCATCTATGAGAACGAGGGATTCAGGCGTTATGTGGAAGATGCTTTGTCCAATAAGGAATCTAGTGGGGATTCTGATTCTCAGAAAAGCTCCTCTTTGTCCTTGATCCGAAGGAATTCTCCATCTTCCAGCTCTCCTAAGTCATCACTTGTGAAGCTCAAGACAGACAAAAACATACAGCCCGATCTTGGAAAATGTCACTATTCCAGGAGCGAGGAGACAAAACCAAGATCAGCTTCAGATGTCGGCTTACGTAGCGTGCCAAGAACGGGCATGAAGAAAGATCCCGGGCAGAGTCCTTCCATCAGAGCAAAGCCAATTGTTAGGCCCAAACCCTTCCTGAACAAGGCAGACTCTCAGAGCCAAGAAAAGATGGATATTAGCACTTTAAGGCGTCAGCTGAGGCCAACTGGGCAGCTCAGAGGTGGACTCAAAGGTTCAAGAAGTGAGGAGTCTGCGAGCCCCCCCCGCACAGCTTCTGAGAACCAGGACGACCCTGTTCGGAGAAGCTCGGCTGATATCATCACAGCTCCCTCCCGTGGCATCTTCTGCTCCAGCCATACAGCAAAAACTGAGCAAGAAAATGACTCCAGATGCTTCTATGTCACCACTGACTCATACCAAAAGGTACAGGATTCTGAAATTTGCTTCCCAGCAGGAGTAGAAGTGGAAGTGCTGGAAAAGCAAGCCAGTGGATGGTGGTACCTGAAGTATGGAGACATGGAAGGCTGGGCTCCTTCCCATTATTTGGCTCTCCCTGATAACCAGCGAGAAACTACATCTGCAGAGACTGATTCCTCATTTGCCAGGAATAGGAAAAATGAAAACAAGTCAAACAGTTTAGAGAAGATAGAGAAGAGGGTTCAGGCTCTGAACACCATCAACCAGAGCAAACGTGCAACACCACCCATCCCAAGCAAACCTCCTGGTGGTTTTTCAAAAGCATCAGGACCAGTTAAAATGAGGAACGGTGTGAGGCAACTTGCTGTCCGTCCGCAGTCAGTGTTTGTCTCTCCACCACCAAAGGATAACAACCTGTCGTGCTCCCTGCGCAGAAATGAATCTTTAACAACTACAGATCAACTTAGGACCGTCCGTCGGAATTCCTCCTTCAGCAATGCGTGGTCACATCCTGGTGACACAAAGGGAAAGCAGCCCGAGCGGCTGGGCACAGAGAGCTCTGAGACCACCTCCAACCTCCCCACGCAGAGAAATGGCATCCCTGTGTCCACAGTCAGGCCAAAGCCTATTGAGAAATCCCAGTTCATCCACAACAATCTGAAGGACATCTATGTTTCCATTGCAGACTATGAAGGGGACGAGGAGACTGCGGGGTTTCAGGAAGGTGTCTGCATGGAGGTCCTCGAAAGGAACCCAAATGGCTGGTGGTACTGCCAGATCATGAATGGTGTGAAGCCATTCAAAGGCTGGGTGCCCTCAAATTATTTGGAGAAAAAGAACTAATATTGCAGTATCTTTAACCTCCCTAATTTATACTGTTCTGCTGTGTACATGTGGAAAAAACAATTGCTACACAAAAAGACGTTTCGCTGTGCTCCAGTTTGTACAAAGGAGTCTATACTGAGGACAAATCTGCCATGTTCTGGAGAGGTCTGTGGGGTTTACATATAAGCAACTATGAGGAGGATGCAGCATAGTCAAATGCCTTTTTGTGAAGTTGTTAATAATCTTGTATGTGTAACAGGGTATGACATCCCATCCTTTCCATTATTGATAGGAAACCAAATGTGTGCCTTTTGTGAGAGAAATACACATGCATCTACTTGGGGAGTTCTGTGCCAAACTGTTTTACAATTTTGGCTCCCTTTCTCCTCATTTTTGTCCATACGTGGAATACCCAAGAATTTTGAATGCTTTTCCACAACTTATAGTGAGAAGCAAATGAAAGTTTCTGAAACACAGAGGGACTCTAATCCTTTGGAGATGTTCACTTTTTTTTTTACTATACTCAACAGTTGGTAGGTCCAGAGTTGGAACCTTTTCATCGTGGAGAGTTTTGGTCTCTGACTTCAGTATTGTTACGGCTAACTCACCAGAAAAAGCCATCAGGTGGTGTGCGTTGGGGGCTTTTTGTTTCCTTTTGTTCTGTCTTGTTCTTCGATTTGGGATTTCAGGTGTTCTAGGGCAGTGATGCCTGCTGGTGCTTGTAAAAACAAACCTACAAACCCCTTGCTTAAGCACGTCGATTACCGTGTAGGCTTTGTGTTTGGTTCTGTGCCTGACTCCTGCCAGGTGATACTGGCTGATTCTCTTCCCAGAGTTGGGTTTCTCAAAACTTATCAAAGTCAACAAAGTCCCTTGAGACACTAAAGACAAAGCTGTCAAATGCGTTAATTCTTGTTTTGCCCTCTGGTCCAAATCCAAGGGTGCTGACTGCTGGCAGGGCCCACCAAGACATTAGTGAGAAATATTTGTAACCTTCTGCAACATCAGTGTTTACAATGAGTGAAAAAAAAAAAAAGTAAGCCATCAAACTCAGTCTGCACATAATTTGTATATTTTTGGGGAATTGCTTTTGTGTTTTGTTTTTGTCTTTTCTGTGCATTCTGGGTTTACTGTATTTTCTTTTTGTGTGTTCGTGTGTGTGTCTGGTTTTACCAGAAAAGACTTACAACTGAAGTAGGAGCCAAATATGTGTTTCTGTTCCCACTTGAATCCAAAGAGTACATTTGTACTGGAAAGTGGGCCTGGGCTTCTCAGACTCAGAGATTTAATATCGAAGCAATTTGGTCTACAATATGTCTAACCAGGAAGCTGCCTCTTCTATTTCCAGTTCTGTTTGCCTTTCTTAACTTGTGCTTGAAACGTGGCACACTGTGTGGGAAATGGAAGAGGTATCCATTGGAAAAGGCTAGCAATATGGAGTTATTTGTAAGGTAGCCTTGTGCTGTAAACATAATTTACTAAATCCTTACTGTACTTAAGGAAGCCATGCTTGGGGGTTTTCTTAAATGGCCTTGTTAATCATTTAAGATCAATATCAAATTCCTTTAAATAATAGGCATCGTTGTAAATCTGTTTTAAGAGGGAGGGGCAGACCATTTCACTACTGGTTTACACGAAGCATTACATGCCCTTTTTCCCACTGGAGTTTTGTACTGATTTGGATTTCGCTTGGAAGTTAAAGGCTATAAAGGCTTCAGAATAACTGGGATCAATGGGCTGAGTAAAATAGCACAACAATACTGTATGTCACTGGGGATGTTTCACTGCCAAAAAAAAAGTAGGAAATTTATATGTTGTTCTTGTCTTTTTCCTTTTTTTCTTTTTATCTTGTCTTTTTTTTTTTTTTTTCTT
>VZTJ01002933.1:3233777-3252056 GCA_013397795.1 Orthonyx spaldingii | reverse complement strand
TTTTTAGAGAGTTTATGGGCAGGAGACCATTTAGTTTGTTTTGGGTTGCAAGTTAAGCTAAGAGAGGAAGAAAATGAGTCTGGGGAAATCCTTTTTTTGTGGTAACAGCTTTGGACCATATTTTGTTGTGGCCTCTGATCCAGCTCCACTGAAGGTAGTGGAGTGAATGTTGTTGATCATGTAGATGTTAGAGCATTTGGTCATGAATTCTTAGAGAGCTGACAGGTATCTTGACATTCACAGCATGTCATAGCAAATGTGAGCTAGAGACAGAAAAAATAACTAGCCTCAAGCATTGTTCAGTTTTTGTTTAATGAATTTGAGATGCTGACCAGTTGGATAAAACTGTTTGTACAATGAACAACTCCTGCAAGGGTCCAGATGTGCTTGGGTCTATGAGAGGTTTTCCTAGGAAAGGAAATCATATGCATGATTTTTAAAAAATTGCCTTTCTCAGTCATCCCAATGAAACTGAAATCCAGGAAAGTGACACTTTTTGCATTTAACAGTATCTTTGCCATTGATGGCAAGAGTTATTGTTAATGAGGGGTTATATGCCCCAGTCTGTCTGAACTTGCATGAAACAGCTCTTTTTGTGACCAGTCCCCAAGTCTGTGTGTAAACATTTGTAAAGACTGGATGCAGATTAGAGTACTAGTTAACAAAGATGAGCAGCTTTTCTATGGGCCAACACAAAAGATGCATTAGCAGTGAGGAAAACATAAATCTCCTTTTTGCCAAGTGATCCTGGAGAAATTTCCCTCAGGTTTCAGCACAAATCAGCTGGGACCTCTGAGGATTTATCTGGTGCCTATGGTACTGGGAGCCTGACTGGGACAACAGAAGTGTGGCTCTGTCCCAGCAATAATTAATGAAATCATCATAGCACAATGTTTTTGTTTGCCCTGGATATGACAGTGGTGGGGGGAATGAGTTGTGCACAGCATTATCTCCCCCTTAATCCAGATTTGCAGACTTTACTTGACTGCAGTGCCCAGTCCAGAACTGTTTCCAGAGCTGTTCTCATGGCTGTACCCTGTGAGGGACAGGACAGGGCAGATGGGGCTGCCCTCCTCTCTGCCATGACTAACTGCTTGCTCAGAGAACTGCAAAACAATGTAAAGCAATTGAGGTTTGGGATTTTTTTCCCTAGAGCAACGTGTTCTGAAGCAGTGAAGTAAAAACAAATGCTTGTTTGGGAAATTTTAATCATGTCTCTGTGAAGGTGAAAACACTGTATAGGTGTCTCCACAGAGAATGAAAAACACCATTTGTCTTGGGCAATTGTAAATGTGAAGATGTAGAAAAAAGACTTGAGATTACTGTGCCTAAAAGTAGATCTCAGCATTTCCCTTAAGGCATTTATTAGAGATGGTGTTATTTTGGAATTGAACAGCATTTCATAACGGTTGATTAGGACTGGTCAAAAATTCCTGCAGGAAAGGAAAAGACAATTTGAATTCTGGACACTTACAGGACAGGGAGTTGCAAGAAACATAAAACACTGCCAGGTGCTTTATGAACTTAATTTTTCTCCTAGGCTTATCACAGGTCCTTGTGACTGTATCCTGGCATACACTGGTGCTTTGGCACAGCAGCTGGTCAGTGACACCTCTTTGCAAAAATTCAGAACCATGTGTCTGTGACGGGCATGTGTGCATTGGAAAAGATGAGCCTAAAAAGGCCTTGGAGTAAACTAGAGCTGATAAAAGAACTCCTGATTTACGTGTTCCAGATATGCTGAAATAACTTCCATTGAGGCAACTTCAGCCCCTTCCAGGCATCTGCCATCACCCACCCTGGCAGCTCACGGTGCCGCAGTCTGCTGGGTGTTGGAGGGTGGCAAATGTTAGTGGAAAGGGAAATTCAGGGTGCACTCTGTCACTGCTCTTCCTGGTCCTCAGCCATGCCTGAAGTCAGAGCTCTGCTGGGCCAAAGCAGGACCAGACCCTTGGCACAGTATTTGCCAAGTCCCGCAGGGCTCTGCCAAGCACTCTGAGTGATCTTTGCTGACCTAGGTGCTGCTGCCCAGCCAGCGTGCTCCCCCCTCCCTGTGTGCAGGGCCCTGGGAGGTTGTGAGGGACTGCCAGAGTTCGAGGACTGTTTGAGAGAGTTGTTACAAGTTCTTGCAATGTGAACCTCTAATGTTTTCAAAGACTCAAGCAGAAAGGACTTGCTAAACAAACTGTACCTGTCATCCCCCAGTTCATTGATTGCTTGGACCAAAGGTGGTGCTAAATCTGATCTTTGTCTGTAATATTTATATTTGGTTGGATTTTTTTTTTAAGTGTTTGATAAAACAGATGCAGTGTCCTTCTTACATGAGAAATTTAGTCCCAGCTTGGGACATGGCAAAACTCCCTGGACCTTCAGGGCCTGGGTTTGTTGCCTTGTTACCATTTGAGCAGGCTTGCAGTGTTCGGGGGGAGGTGGGAAAAGGGTACTCTATCTTCAAATGCTTGCAGACTGTAAGAATTGACTTGTGATTTGTTTGTTTGTTTGTTGGTATTTTGTTTACAATGCCTCTTATGCCCTAAGGAAAAATAAATTTTTGACCTTTTTAATTGTGATCCAGTTGGTTTGTTTTGTTGGGGTTTTTCTTCTAATTTTTTCAGTACTGTTTTGATTCCACTTGAATTCCACTGAATTTATCTTTCCCAGAATAACTTGTAATTTGTGCATTCATGCAATTGCAAATTTCATCTTAGGCTAAATGGATACAGGAGCTTGTCTTGTTCACTGGCCCAAGTTGTTACTGGATGCTGTATTTTTGTATTTTTCCTGTGCCACAAAGTTTACGGACTAGTCACCTGAGCCCTCAAACATGAAGAACTTTTGTCTGTGTTGAGCAAGTTCTTAAGGTTTACAGTACTCAAGTCAGGATGTTTTTTGGAAAAGGATAGGTCCAAAACAAGAAGAAAATCATTCTTTTACAGAGGTGGTCCTTTGTTTCTGTGATAAGAGTTGCTCTGCAAGGTGGGATGAGCCCCGGTGTGCAGGTTGCAGAGCAGGTGGTGCTTAAGCATGTGACACTAAGGTCTGATCCTGCAAGGTTGCTGGGCACTGCTGGCTGCTCTTACCTGTCTTTGAAGGTTGGAGGCCCAAATTAGCTCAACAGTAGAAGTTCATTGCTGTGTGAGGCAGCAGACAGGTAAAACTGAAATTTCTGGTAATGGATCCCCTCTCCTCACGCAGGGACATCCCTTGGGGATGCCAAAGGCAGTGGATTAGGGGATATATTGGGGGGGGGGTTATAACAAGGGATGTAGTAGTAGAGACGTAACAAGGTTTTTTACTAGCTGTTCAGTTCCCAGCTTGGCTGTAGGAGATGTTCCTTTGTGCTGGCATGTGGCTGGATGGTTCATGAGGAGTCCTGTTCGGGCACCCCAGCTCTCTGAATGATGCCAGGAATTGGATCCGATGCAGCACAAAGTCCTGGGCACAAACATGGTGACAAGTGTAACTGGAAATCGTGCCCCCTCTCCCCTTTGTGTGAGTGAGCCAACCAGCTTGAAAGGGGTTTTTTGGGCTGGTGCAATCACTATAGACTAATGTATCCCCTTGCACACTGTAACTCACTGTTAATTGCTCCCTTCTTACCCATTTTTCTCGGACACCCACTACCAGAATTGTGCTGCACTCAAGGCTCGATTTTTCTAGTCCTACTTAAGTGTATTTGCAGTGTTAAAATCAATGTCGGGAGGAGCGGGGGGCGGAGTGCCGGGCTGGGCACTGAGCACCAGGTGGCGATGCGGGACCAGCGCTGCAGCTCCTGGACCACTTTCGGTGGAGCATCCTCCCTCTCATCTTCCTCCGTCTCCTCCGCAGCCGGGACACCCCGGGAATAGCCCTGCAGCAGGAGGGATGCGGTGCTGGGATACTCTCGCTGGGGAAGGTCAGTGCTGCACCACAGCTGGTCTTGGTGGAGAAAAGTTCGGGAGCAATGGCAAAATTTCAGGTCTGGCTTGGGTGCGGTGAGGTGATGGCGATGGCCTGGGGAGGGAGGACGGGGCAGGGTGACTCCAGCGAAGCTCAGCAGATGAGGATGCAAAGCTCACTGGGGCTGTTGCACGTGGCAGCTGCAGGAGAGAACGCACAGGCCGAGGCTGGCAGAGGGGAAACCTGGCCAAGGATGTGCCATGGTCCCTCTTGTTGATGCCAAGGAAGGGGAAGATTTGAGTCTGGCCCACAGTGTTAGCACTTCACTTGCTGAGCCCAAGCACTGCCACAGATTACAACATGTCTGGCAGGTCAGTGCCGCCAGTTTTAGGGTATTGCGTGTTGTGCAACGCTGTCCCTTGCTCCTGAGGGAATGAGGAGGCTTCCCAGACCCACTAGAGGTCCTCCTGTCCCAGCCAAAGCAGGAGCTGGGAACAGCTCTTGGAGGACAGCACACGGGTGTTCAGACTTGCCTTGCAACTGGGATCTCCTCAGACTGGTGTTGGAAAAAGGTGGGTTGGAGAAGTGGCTTTGCTTTACCAAGCCTGGAATGTTTTAGGCTACTGAGGAACTGTTAGAGTGGCATGGCTTCATCTGAAGAGGCTGAGGACACCAATCCTGGGATGTCCCTGTCCCTTGGCAGATGGAGCACCCACACTGAGGGAGAAGATGCCAACTCAAATACATCCCATGACAAGAAGGTGATCCAGATAGTCTCTTATCTACTGAATACTTAAGCAAAAGGAGGAGAAAATCTCATATTTGTTGTATTGTAGGCGTGCTCCTGAGCAGATACCTGCAGCAGAGGATTGGGTTTTGAGGGAACCGGCATCACCTGTGGAGAATCCAAATTCCCTTTGGGTCCTTGCGTCCATTGCTACATACTCAGGACGCATCTGCATCTTACCTCAGCATCTTGCTTGGCCAGACCACAGACTGTCAGCAGGCCTCCTCAACGTGTTGCTTAGTTCAGGGCTGGGATGGTAATGCTCTGCCTCATCTTTAGCCACCCTACTTGGCCCCTACTAGGCTGAGCAGCATGTCCTGGGTTTCCTCACAACACACTTTCTCTTTCTTGTGCTGGTGGAGGGCACTTTTTTGTGGTTATTGAAGAGACTGTAAACAAACCAGTGAGAGTAGAGAAGCTGTGACTTCTCTTTGTGGAGGAGGTGAATAGGCTCAGGAGTGTGGGGCCTAAGCTTTCAGGAATGCTGTTAACCTTGCTTTTACTCCTGTGGCTTCCTTTATTCCTTATGTGTGTGTGGTGTCCACCAAGGGGACACTAATATTCATCTCCCAACATGCTCCCAGCCTCAGGCACTAAAGGAAAGCCTGAGATCTTGCCACCCAGCTCCCCCTAAGGAAGAGGCTCTCATGCCCCCCTTGCTCTTACCTCAGCCTCTCAACCATGCTGCCCCTCATGTTTTGCTGTGCTTATGAAGCGGTAAATACTCAGTCACCCACGCTGCTGCAGGATATCTAAATCAACTTTATTCACGATCACAGTTATCCAATTTTTCACAATGAGTTATTCTTGTCTTTAAACAGAACACAAAACATCTTAAAGTAAAGCAATGAAATGCAAATGACTGCAAATGACACAACACAGAGGTACATGGGAACCTACACCAGTCAAACAAAAGATTAGGATTGTTGTCACTTTTATTGGTTTTGCTGGTTGTTTTTTTTTTTCCTCCCTGGAGAGAGCCTTTTTCTCCTCTCTGCTTACAGCTGGAGGCCAGCCTATGCAGGGGCAGGACTTAACCCCAATTTTTGAAGTCAAATGCTGGGGGAGCTTTCAGCTTCTGCTAACTCCTAGAGTTTGGTCCACAGTAAAACAAACACAGTTAATATATTAAAACACTCTCAATTCAAGAGGTGAAAATGGAATTCACACCACTGCACTGGTACCCATGGATGGAATTTCTTGAAAAATAAAATTAACCCCTTGGCTTTCCCTGCATGGAGGGGGACTGGTCCCACTGCTGTGGTGAAGGCTCGGGAGGCTGCTTATTGCACATTTCCCCACATCCCCTATTTCATCAACATTTTCATACCCCTTGGGTTCCTCCTTTTTGAAATCTTTGCACTGGAGTTTGTGTAACTACTGAAAAAAGCTCCCTGTGTGTGCTGGTCACAGTTGGAGCTGGCTGTGTGCCTGAGGACCAGCCGTGCTCCTTGCCAGGCTGCTCTCACTTCCCCCAGGTTGTGCCAGCCGGCCTCTTCCTGCCCCTCAAGGAGGGCATCTGGGCATGGGAGCCATGAGCTGTGGAGCTTTTGACAGCTGGCCTGGGGGACAGGGCTGGGTTTGGGTTGTACGTCAGAGGTATGCCAGGAAATAACATAAATCCCCGTCATCTAGAGTATCAGTGTTCAAGTTAGTGCTGCCCGCAGGGCAGGCTGGGGGGAGCTGCAGACCCCCAGGGTAGGCTGCAGTTATGGTGGCACCTTCAGAGAAAGGCTCTACAATGTGCTCCCCAGTGAGTGGTCTCTTCTTGCATCACCTTGAGAGACAGAGCAAGGACGTGTTTTCCAGGTGTTTTTAGGAGCAGCCTCTGCCAGTGTGAGTGGCAAAAACCCACCTGCTGCTGGGGAGGTGGGGCATGATGTCCCCTGCAGCAAGTGCATGTGTGCATTAAATGCTGCTATTCCTGCACCGTGGCCTTCCCTGGTCTGGCCAGATGGGTGATGTGGTGGGGCAAACTCCACTGCTGTGGCACCCCAGCCCTGACTGCCCCTCACGATCCAGACACAATCCCTCCCTCCCCTGCAGCCCTGGAAGGCCGCAGGATGGGTTGGGAAGGAAGGCAGACAGCTCCTATTGCTGCCAGGCCACCCAACCCAGGCCCAAGGGCCAGCAGCCCTGGGTCAGGCCTGTGGCCATGGCAGAGCAGCAGTTGTTTGCATGGAAACCATGGGGGCCACCATTGTCCTTGCAGGGCACAGCCAGGTTCCCGACTCAGGCAGGAGAGAAGGGGATTTGTTTAAATAAACCAAAGCAAACCAAACCCCTCAAGTTATTTTTTTTTCATTCCTTACTTCCTAACGCATAAGGACAGCCGTGTCCTGCCTGTGTGGCTGTGAAGAGCTGAGTACCACCTGGCTGGTTTTGTCTTAAAGCACAGTGATAAAGTTACCAGTAAAGGTAACCCACAGATGTGTGGGTTTATACATTCTTCCCCGGTGAGGCTGGGGTTTTTCCTCACAAGTGCTGTCTGGATGGTAGGGGGAGAAAGGTGAGGGAGTTATGTCTCCCTCTCCCACAGGCCCATGGGAGAAGAGATGCTGCTGAATCCCTTGTGCTGCATGGAGACCACAGCAGGTTGGTGGTGGGGGGTTCGAGAGCCGCTCCTCATGCAACAAGACGGTGACAGGAGGTGGCTGACGCTGCTGGGAGGGAGCAGAGCTGTTGCCAGCGTTTGTTGCCAAACCCACCATGAAAGCCTCTGTCAGAGAATGGCAATGGAGGAGTTGGGGACAGCCCTCAAGGTGCTGCCATGAGTCTGCTCTTCCGTCTGCAGATACGGGGTGGGTTTTACTTCACAAATCTTGGGTTCTTTCCTGCACTGGCCCCAGCCTCTCTGCTGTGAGTGTGCTCACTGCACCTCCCTCGCTGGGTCAACGCTTGCCTTGCTCTGTCCTTTCTAAGGAGCCTCCTCTGGTCAGGCTGGTTGTACACAGAAACACATTGCTTGTTTCTTCTCTTCTGCTAAGCTGTCTCTGCATGTGCGGTGCCTCTGGAAGGAGATGTGTAGCACTGAACCTTTTACCACTTGCTGTCCCTGCTAAAGAGTGGAAACTCCCCTCTGCTGTGCATGGTGTAGAAAAGGGATGATTGCACCAGCTGGCATTTTTTGACATAAAGTTTAAAATCCACAAGGGAGAGTAGTCCATCGCAACTTGCCTGACACTGGAGTTCAGCCCCAGGGCTTGCTTGGGGGCTAGAAGAGCAGCCTCTAAACTTGTCTCATCTGTTGTCCATGGAAGAGAAGGTCAGGGTGGTGGTGGGTGATGGTTTTTTAATCTCCTGGGTGATGAATAAAGACCAAGACCTGTGTTGTTTCACAGCCTCCTCCCCACCTGCGCAGTCCCCATCACGGCATCTGCTGCTGCTCTAAGTGCTGCGGTATGTTTTGATGATATCTTTGATGGCCCGTCTGCAAATGGGGCAGCAGGCATTGGCCATCTTCTTGAGCTTCAGCCCACATGAATAGCAGAGACACATGTGTCCACAGGAGTAAATGACTGTGTCTACCATGTTCTCATAGCAGATGGTGCATTCATCTACCCAGGGCCCTGAGACGGACGGGGAGATGGGTGACTCAGGCAAGCTGCTTGGAGAGTTGGGAGCTGTGCCTGCAACACAAAAAAACATGGTCACTCCTGTTGTTTCCTGACATCCAAAGGTAATTTCTGCCCTGAAGCTGCAGAGGGAGGAACCTAGCAGAAATGCATGCTCCAGGACCAGGGCTCCTTCCTGTGACCTGCTGAGTCCTGGTTCGCCTGCCAAGGCTCAAGGCAGCAGAAAGGCAATATCTAGTGGTGTCTGCTGCCCATGAAGAGCAAACCAAGGGACAACTTGCAACAAGGATTTGGTAAGTTATTTATCCCACCATCAATGCCTTGGGATTGTGTAGGTGTCTGGAGTTTTAAAAGTGCTGCAGAATAGCCTATCCTTTTTTACTGCATGTGCATTTATCTAAATATCACTGCACTTCATTGGCATGTTAGAAATAGCAATACTGCATTTTACTGAAGGTATGTGGAGGGAGAAGGGGGAGGTGTAGGCAGACCCTTAGCTCCAGTCTGGAGCTGCCACACTGCTCTCTGGAAGGAGCTCTGCGTCACAGGGCCATGCATGCAGCGGAAAATCTGCTGCTTCCCTTGGGACCTTCCACGATGAAAAGTGTTAGAGAAATATTGCTGTCTAGGCATCCAAGCGGCTTCCACATAAAACAGACTGAAAATAGCCCTTGCAGAGGCTCTTCCTTCCTCCCCAGGGGAGCTGATGGGATAATAATAATCTGTTGATTATTGTGGTTTTAGAGCCCTTCTGGGAGACAAGTGTGAGACTATGAAGGGAGGCAAAGGAAAGGCAGTAGGGGATCCCACCACTCTTACCACTGATAGAGCTGCAGAGGGGGCCAGAGCCACACGTAGACAATAAGGGGCCAGAGACGCCACTGCAGAGGACGGTGGGGGAATTGGGTGTTGATGTGGGCGAGCTCGGTGTCGACAATCCCAGCCGATCTGCTAATATGGTGGAACCTGCGCCGTGAGAGAAGAAATCTACAGTTACTGTTAAAAATTGATGCTTACAAGGCACTGGGGATACGTGGCAGGGGTTGCAGCTCTCAGTGCTTGTCAGGATGAAATCTCGGTGCTTGGTCTCATCAGCATGAAATTGAGGGGGGAGATAAAAGAATTCTCATATGCCTTTTTTTAATTCTGATAGCTGGTCCTGAAGAAACTGATATCAAACTGCCACAACCCTTGAAATTTGCTGGAGCACCCTTAGCCACCATAACCCTTTGTTTCTGCACTTAAATGTGTGTCAAGTCATTCAGTGCAGTTACTTCCCATGTGGTTTCATGCTCATATGTGCCCCCAGCACTAGAGCCAGCCATGGGCTTGTAGCAGGAGAGGACACAGCCTGCAGAAGGGTGAGTTGGACCCCAGCACAAGAACACATCACCTTGTCAAAGCACTCTTTGCTAACCTACTGCAAAACTGCACCACTCCAGGCTTCGGTAAACTCATGCAAAGTCACTCAAGGACTTTCCAGAAAAAAACACGAGGGCAATCAGGAAACCTTAGCTATGCTCACTGCTCTGCCTCTTTCTAGGGTGGCTTCTGTCAGAGGTAGGGATAAGTTGCCAAAATGTATTTGACTCTAGGATGAACAAGGACACCTCTCCCCTCATTCAGGAATGTTTTCTCCACTTCCTGCATGTCTGGATGTGATGGCTCAGGACTGCAAAGCCTCTTCAAATCTCTTCTAGGTGTCCCCCATTATTTCCTGCTCTCACTGCCCACCATCCATATTAGTGTGCTCTCTTCCAGAAAAGCCAGCTCTGTCCCAGAGCTCCCTCCCTCTATCTCAGCCTCTTTCTTGTGCTGCTATAACAACAAATATCTTAAAGCCCCTTCCAGAAGGGAAAAAAAAACTCGGAATGCTTAAAACTCTACCTGCTACAAAGGTTTTGTAGGGGACTTTCATTGCTGCCAATGCAGCCTGGCCTTCACTAAGCCAGTGGTGAGACAGCAGCACACACATGCTTGAACTAAGGGGATGGTTTCCTGGTTTCCTGGTTTCCTGGTGGTAAGAACCAGCTTGCCTAAGGTTTTAGAATTTCTAGTTTCTTAGCCGAGAAGACAACCAGGGTAACTCCAAATCAGAGCTAAAATGCTCAGACTTCTTCATGTTACCATATAAGGAGCCAGAGACAGAGAGGATTTGGATCCACAGTGTCCTCGATGAGTTGGAGGCTATTCTCCAGAGAAAAAGCAGCAGTGGGAGGTCAGGAAAACCCCGTGTGCCAGAAACGTCCTTTAGTTCCTATTTGCAGGGAGGCTACTTGAGCCAAAGAAGACCAAACCTGGGAGGCAGGGACTGCAAGTGCCAGGTGTGGATTGTGCAAAACAGCAAAAGCACAGGTTCTCCTGCCCTTTTTAGCAGAACAAGACTAAGCAGTGAAAGTGGAACACAGGAACTGAGAAGGGGTCATGTTTGAGTCAAAATCTGTTGTGAGGACTGTGTATGAGGGAAGAAGCAATTAGCCTCAGGCTTCAGTCCCTCAGTTTCACCCCTCTCCAAAGAAAAAGGAGCACTTTGCTTCCAGGCACAAGCTGAACTTAAATTAGACTCTATAAAGGGCTTTGGAGCTCTCACACTTGAGACACTGTAGAGATGTACCTCCTTTATCACACAGATGGGAGCTGAGGCTGGAGTTCAGCTCAGTAAATATGCAAAGAGAAAGTTGCAGCCTCTAATGACAACCACTAGCAAGAGTCTTTCCCTCCCAGTGTGACAGATGACTGAAGCAGAAAACTTGCCCTGTGGTAACACACACTGAACACAGGCCCAGCAGGGGCACAGGGTTCAGCTCGTTCACTGAACACACAAATATGAACACCGAGCAGCTGAACAAGTTTTTCAAGCCTTCCATCTCCTCCCTACAGCCTGGAGACATTTCTTCCACTCAGCTGACACACAGCACATTGCATTTCTAACACCAACCTGGTCATTTCATTAAAGGCAAAATAAAGACTGTTAGGAGCATTTCTCTTCCTGGACTAATAGAAGGATTTGGAGGTGCCCCAAGTATCACAGAGTATGAGCTGATGAAGCATGCTGGCAGCAGGGCAAATGGCCTTTCCACAGTGCAGGCAGAGCTCAGCAGTGTAGGAACCACAGTTTTCTCTGGTTGTAGCTGGTCTGAGTCCCAAAATGGCCTTACCCAAGGGCCAGTAGACACCTTGCCAATTCTTCCTCCTAATACAAGGCGCAGCTCTTGATTTTTCTCCAGCGCAAGTATACAGCTTTGTTTAAAACAAACCGAGTTCCCTACCAGACAAGACACATTTCTCCCTTGGTGATGGAATAATCAACATAAGACACGTTACTCATGCTTTAATATATTGCTGGATGGTGTGCAGATACCATGACAAGGAGCATGGAATGAGATCATGAGCAGAGTGGAATGAGTGTGGCCAGCCTGGCTTAACTAAAACCAGATACATGTGCTCAAGGCCAGACATGCTCATTGTGTGCACAGAGTTCCCACCAAGAGACTGCTTTCAAACCATGACTTAAAAAACTAAATAATGCTAAGTAAATCAACTTAAACATTCTTTCTCTCTCTAAAGCCCCCAGATCAATTGTCTCTGCTGCTAACTTGCCTCATGCTTGATCTCACACGTGCTGAACATACCAGAATCGCCCTTAAATAGATTTTGAATCAATTCCATTTGCTATTTTGTCTTTACAAAGTCCAATTATTAGCAAAGACCAATGCAGATTGATGCTTTCTCTGCACTTCTGTCATCTCTTTGGGAGAGGTGCAAATGAACCTCTATGTCCACCCACCAAAGGAAAGAGAGTGTTATGTTTTCAGAAGAGAGCTTTACCATGGAATGTACAGACAACATCATGCCAGGAAAGGCTGCTAGTGTGCTGAAGGTTTGCAATTCAAAATGGTCTGCCAAACTGGAAATAGGATCAGAAATAAATGGTATGGTAATCAATGTGATCAAATGCAAAATGCAGCACTTAAGCACAGATAATCAGCTACCTAAACACAGGACAGGGAATTAGTCCATTCAATTTGAAATACAGACATCCTACAGAAAAAGGCCTGGAAATTGCTGGAGGTCACCAGATGATCATAAACCAACAATACCATCCTGTTACAAAAAGGTTGAGCCAGTCCAGGGTCATGTGAGGCTGGTTAAGGGTAGGAGCAGGAGCCTGGAGACACTGTGGTATCTTTGTCCCTGGAAATTTTGTCAACTGAACAAAGTCTTGTGCTGTGTTGGAAGTTAGCCCTGCTTTGAGCAGGAGGTTGGATTAGGTAATTCCATGGGGTCTCTTCTGACCTAAAATATTGTATGATTCTATTATTTTTATGTGGCAAGATTTTTCACAGGCTGCTGAAAAGAGTAAAGAAACAGTCTGTTCTTCATGCATGTTCTGGATAAGACAAGAAATCATGGGTTCAGACTCCTAAGGGTAGACATTATGTAGACAGCAAAGCACTGTAAAGCAATCAGACTTCCCAGAGGGACTGCAGCATCTCCATCCTTAGAGCTCTTTCAGGACAGGAAGGTGAAGTAAGTAGTCTCTTGGCATCCCATACAGTATTTACAATTTTTATGAGAGTAGCTATCTGGATCCATAACTGCTGTTCTACAAAATGTCCTGTGACCAAAATACAGCAGCTGTGGCTGTCAGAGATGCTTTTGATTCCCTGTGTCTATTGTGGTGAACCGAGTGGTTTCCCAGAACATTGCAATCCACTCTCCAGGGTATCTCCTGAGGCTGTCCCAACTTTTAAGCATCTTTCCTAATGGCAGCTGTCTGGCGAGAGCTGAACTGCTGGAGGACTTATGATGTTAAGAAGATCAGATACAGTCAATGCTCCCTAAAAGGACAGTTTTCAATTAACTCTCCCTCTTAATTATTTTATAAAAATATTATTTCTACATACATTTCTTTAACAATAATGCATAACCAGTTGGTCTGCACTCCAGAATCATCCTTTGTTCCTCCTTTGAACCCACTCCACTTAAACTTTGTTTTTCCTGGCTTATAGGATGCAGTCAGTAAATGTCCACTACTGTCCAACTCATAGTTTGATGATCTTCAACTTTTTTATAGGCTTTCTTTACCCATAATAATCTTCACAGCTTTTCCAGAAGCTTACCTAAACATTGTACCTAAAAGACAAAGTATGGGAGCCTCCAGCCATAGTTTCTAAGGAAGATAAAGTCTTATGCAACACAGTAACTTGTCCATATGTTGAGTTTCATATGGAGCACACTGACAGCTCCTTCTCTTTTATAACACGTTTGCTGCATAAATAGGAGAGATAATAAAGATCAGGTAATTATCAATAGTAACCACCGATTTTCAATGTTGTTCCATCTATCCACAGGCCCCAGAGCACACTGTGGAAAAGGTTAGTACAGCTGCTGAAGTCTGACTGCAGCCATCAACTGGCATATTTAAGGGAGTTCAAGAGATCTCTGCACTTCTCATACATTTCTGTCTAGTGAGCACTGAGTACCTGACAGTCATAGTCACTTAGATGCCTTTCAAAACTCTCAACATGATTTCCTTTTGTTAGGAGACAGATTTTTAAAGCATGTCAGCTAAAATTCTCACCCTGTCTCAAAAACTGTTCAATACCCTTTCTCACATTTAACAGTCTCAGTGTATCAGGGCCGTTGATTTTGTTATCTAAACAGGATCCAGGTTCTTCCAGAAATCTGGCACAATTGTGGGTGCTGAGTTCATGTGAATATCTCTCTTAGAAGGTCTGTCCCTAACACATGAACTGCTCCAGTGTGAGTGGGCTGGGATGTTACTGAGACTGGATGCTGGATACTGGAGCATCCATATTCATTTCAGGTTTTCTTGCTTCCAGACAAGGCTGCAGGGGAGCTATTCTGTCCCCCAGGGCCACTCAGGTCTTGCCCAACAGGGACTTCTGAATCCGTCACGCTAAAACAAAAGAACAAAGCACCTGTTGCTGCCTGGCTCCGTGGTAGTTAAAGATCAACAATAATGTCAGGGAAGGATGTGACCATATCCATCATTTCTGAATGCTGTAAAATATATGTATTTACACATCCATTTGTTGTGTTCCCACGGTGATGGGAACAACACTGCACTGGCCAGAAACCAGAGCTTCCTTCCCCTTGGGCTCAATATTTTTTGGCCAACCACGCCCTGAGAGCCCAACCTCTGTGCTGCAGCTCATCTCTGCCTCTCAGGTACATCAGTACCTGGTAACCCACATCAGTTGATGATCTGTGCTTTGAATGCTTTTTTGCATTCAAGTATTTCCTGAACGACTTAAAAACTGTTCTGAATAGAACAATAATACATTTATCCTTTACAGGCCCATGAAAACATAAGGGTTTCGCATTATGCTAAAGAAATGTCCAGAAATAGGTCAAAAAAGCAGCATGGCAGATTTTGCATGCAAAACCATAAGGTCTGTGTTTGCAGATGGGCGTCAGACAACCACTGTTTGAGGAAGTAAAAGTTAGATCCAAACCACATGGAGAACAACAGTTCAGACTTTCATGAGGAACAGAAAAGGAGTGTACTTTATGGCTTTACTGGAGCCTTGCTGTCTGCTGTGTCCAGAAGGGCAGCGGGGCACCAGCACATCCATTACCCTCCTGCAGTCACAGGCACACTCCAGCTAAGCAGGGGAAACATGAAAGCTCCAGACACCACAGACGTTTCTGATTCAGCAGCTCTCACAGCCCAAACCCAGTGTGCTCCCTGGAAGCAAAGAGCACACGGCAAACTACAGGGTATCTTTCTTGACCTCACAGGTGAAGTTCAGTGGTCACTCAGCACTTACATCCAGCAAAATTCTGAGGGCATGGACACCATGCAATGAACGTATGGCTGAACTGAAGTGAAAGAGTCATAGAGTTGGAGCTCTACTTTGCAACCTGAGAAATACTAGAACAACAAAGCACCCAGACAGATGCTTACATCAAGAAGAGGTGAAAAAAGAAGTCTGGATTAAGTAGCTGAAACCACAAAAAATGAGAGTTGGAGCTTTCATCTTGTTTAAGAAAAACAAAACAAGGATATTTGGGAGACCACTGCAAAGATAGTTCTGTGAGCAAAAGGAAAATTGCTGCTTAACCCAGCACCTCCAAGCTCTGTGCTTTTCCAGGAGGGACAGTATAAATAGGGTGATAGTTGCATACTACAGGAAACAAATACTTTCACTATCCTTGGCCAGCACTCTTTGGATTTCCACAGGCACTGCTGGATGCAAAGGGATCTGATAAAAAAGCAAAGAAAGAGTTTAGTCTGCTATGTGACTCTTACAGGAGCCAGGATAACTAACTCAGGCCAGTGTTACTTCAAAGAATAGGCAGATTTTATCTGTCCTAACAGTAAGTTGCAAGGCAAAGAGGCTGGTACAGGATCCCATATCGTGTATATTTACTGTAGGACGGCAAAGGTGCTATGAGATAAGGGCGATCTATACCTCACTTATTATGAAACAATCACTGCAGCCAGCGATTGTTTCCTATAGTAATGATGATAATAGTTCCTGCGCTTGTCAAGGAGAATGTGCAGAGGACAAGACATTCGGGAGCCCTGTGGCTGTTGCTGGAGGAGGTGTATTTTCTTTACCCAGCCTTTACCCGGATACCAGCTCATCCCTCAGAACACAGGCTGATGTCACTGACCACCTGTGGCAAGTGCAGGTTAACTATGTGCTGTGTGTGATGAGATCTTTAGTGTATGGTACAAAGGTGCCACGAGCAGGTATTAACACTGACATTGTGAAACGGGCCTTGGAAAACTGGACAGGTGAATGTAGTCAAATGGTTGACTTCCCTGTGGTCCAAGTTGTTACTTGTCCTCTCTTACACAAAGCAGCTTCTCTTTGTGCTAACTCTCCTTTGATACAATGAATATAAAGCAGGAGGTGAATGGAGAGCCCTGTGCAGTGCTAGAATCAAGCCCAGCAGTTAAGGATGCTGTATTTTTCCTTTGCAGCTGTTTCAACATCAGTAATGTGTACTTCACTCAGAGTGAAAGCAAACCCATACATGATAGGAGCATTTATGATGAGGCATCAATTAATACAAGTGGATTGCCTTCTAAGAGGGACAGAATATTAACTCTCCTCCATCCCCTTAGTCCTTCACACCATAAAATACCCTGTACCCTGCAGTGCACAGGAATTCCAGCTGTTAAATGACACACAACATGGACCTGTTAGATCCAATCAGTTTAAATTAGGCCATTTTCCATACAAATCAAAACACCAACAAACATGGAAGATAGAACTCTGGTACCTAATTGAAAGTCTGTTAAAGGAAGAGATTCATTATGTACATTTCTGTGCAACAATTTTAGGCATTTATCAGGCTTCTCTCATGCTGTGCTTAACTCAACAACTTCCACGTCACCGGAATGAACCAAGGTGGAGAAGGATCAAAATTCCAAATGGGTAATATCCACTGTCCACCTCTGAGATCAGAGATGAAGGGGTGTGATTTGCTACTGCAAGGAACTACCTTCTCTCTAACAGGAGAGGCTACTAAACTCAGAGCTGGAGAACCGAGATCCTGGATGCTCCTTACCTGTGTGAGATGCTTTTTGACAAACTTACCTACAGTTTGTGCTATGGGCAGTGTGTATAACAACTGCACATTCCAATTGCCATTTAAATATTTTGTGTGCTCACTGCAGTAATTGCACATGCAAAGTATCTAAGTGCAGCCAAAAAGGAGAAGCTTTTTGGAAGGGACAGAATCTCTAGCATGGGATGCTGGAGTCCTGCAACCGTCAGGGAGCAATCACAGGCTAAAAAACTTCTTTACATAGAAATGGACAAAAGCCTGGAAAGACAAGGTAAGATGGGATCATCTCCCAAGAAGTCCTATAGATTCTCAGGAGGATCAGGCCAGACAAGTGCTACAGCAGAGACAAGAGAAAAGAGGAGAAAGTCTCCCTTGGGGATAAACTGGAGACAGTAATTGCAGGAACTGTATCAGCAAGATATGTGAGGGATTCTGGGACACAGAGAAAAAATACTGTTTAGAAAGAAGAGGGCAGTCTCCAATGGCCTGTGAATTATTAGTGGTCTGTGGTGAGCTGGTCACTCACTTTGGATGGAGAAAAAGTCAAGGTAAACCAGAGAGGGCAGCACGATGAACATCACAGAAGGAGACAAAGTAATTCCACCTGGTAAAATGTGACTTGTTCTGTGACTCCTAAGCAAGAGACTACTCTGTTCATTCATGAAGTTTCAAGTCTTTCCAGCCAGCCCCAGAAAAAGGGCTGTTTCAACAAGGACAGCACTACCAGGGCTGCTAAGCTTGACCACCAATAAGAGCCATAAGGGGCACAGTTCTGAGTAAGGCTGCCTGTAACCAGGACTGACTGCAGCTGGCAGTCCTTCAGACTGGCACTGAGGCCACTTCAGATCAAATTTCACTGTTGATTTAAAGAGATCTTTGCCAGCAAATCGTGTCCCACAGTACTCTGCTGAACTAATTTCCAATTTGGTCCATTGCCCACTGTTGTTGTCAGAAATCCCGACGAACCAAGGACACAGAGCTGTTTTTTCTGCAACTCCCATGTCAGATCTTTCTTCCTCACCCTCCCAGTTTTGAGCACGTTATCCAATTTCAAGAAAGTCTGAAAGAAGGATGCAAAACTCAGCAACAATTGATATCTAAATATTTTTCAGTGGGCAGCTAAGTAGAAGCCCTAACTCATGCCCA
Organism: Orthonyx spaldingii; assembly: GCA_013397795.1. Classification (NCBI taxonomy): domain Eukaryota; kingdom Metazoa; phylum Chordata; class Aves; order Passeriformes; family Orthonychidae; genus Orthonyx; species Orthonyx spaldingii. The sequence continues at coordinate 3,234,119 of VZTJ01002933.1, read as the reverse complement.
TGGTAAAGGAGGTGGGAAGGTATCCCATGTACTGTCATTATCCAGCACGGATGTGAATTCAGACTTACCCACACCAAATGCTGGCTCTTGGGTTGTTTTTTTCAGGCCTAGGGCTGGCTCTTGGCCAACATTAGGAGACATCCAGAGAGCTGCTATATTGTGCAGCTGTTCTGGTGGAGCTGGAGTTATTGAAGTGCATGGAAAGAAAGGACACAGATAAGTTGGCAACTTGGCTTCATTAGTGTGACTGTTGATGGAACATGTTATTTCATTGCTCAAAAGAAAGCTTCAACATTATTGGAAAGGAAGAAATTCTCAAGGGAAACCACAAAGAAAAACCAA
>VZTJ01002933.1:3162067-3233659 GCA_013397795.1 Orthonyx spaldingii | reverse complement strand
AAAACAAAAAATGGAGATGAAGAAAGATATTTTACTTGCTGGTGATTCAACTGAGACAAAAGAAAATGAAAGAATAGCCCCAACCATTTGGATCCTCAAACACTAAATATATAAACTTATTGCTGTGATAGCTTCTCATACATTTTGAAACCTTATGAGTCAATCAATTTAACTTCATAAATGAATTACACCACCAAAACCTGACCAAAACCAGACCATTGTATCCAGACTGGCTCATGTCAACCTTTCAGAGCTGTCAGTAAAACTGTGTGTGAGCTGAAATGCTTACCAGCAAAAGCTGAGAGCAGTAAATCAAATTTAATAGGCTGGTTTTGTTGACTACACAGGAACGATGCCTGAAAAAAAACAACCCAAGCCTGAACTAATGAAATTCCTAAAGGATACACAAAGACTGTTTCATTTCTATACGCCTAATGATCTGGGTTTCTGTTTGGTTGTTTTTATGTGCATAATCCCCAGAATTTCTAAATTAAGACCAGCACTTAACATATAAAATATTTAGAAGGGCTTCCCTGACAAAGAAAGATCTATTGCCTCCCTCAATAGATGGTTCCCATAGTTAACTACCCTCATTTATGTTTAATTTAAATTTGTGTCCCTTCATTTCCCAGCAGCTTGGTATTTTTTATGCTATTATCTGCTACATTAAAGTGACCTTCTCTTTCATTTATCTTTCCTCCATGTGGTCAAGTTGCCTTTTAAACTTTTCTTTGAAACAAATTTACATTCTTCTGCCTCCCCTACAGATGACTGTGGCCTCTCACTGCGTTAGTGGGGCTTGGGTTTAATTTATTTTACTTTTGCTGGGATGGCATGAAGAGTAGTAGTGTTTCCAACCTCATCTTTATTTTCTGCTGTTTTATTTCTCCTACAGCAAATATATTGCCAGTATACGATGCCAAATTGATAAGAGGAAAACAGAAGTCAGAATTCTTTACTATCCAGCTAACCCCTCACTGCCCTCCTCTCCTACAGAGTCCTGTAAGATCATCAGCCTGGGTAAAGATGGCCTCCCCTGATATTAGGAAATAAATGTTGTATCCCCAGCACTGTGGAATCACTGCAGTCAGCAAATGTCAGCTTCTATGGCAAAGTCACAAGGCAGCAGAGACCTGAGCCTGCTCCTGCTCTGCATCAGGACCAAATAAATAATGTCCAGGCATGACATAGAGTATCCAGTGATCAATACCCTTGTTCTCTTGGTCTCTGAATCAAAAATAAAGCTTCTCTAGGTGCAAGAGTGGCTGTTCATTCTTCAAACAAAACTGAAAAGCTGGAGAAGAAGCAAACCCAATGACTTTAATTTCATTCTATAGTCAGCTGTAGTGCTGAGGTTCCCTTAACACTGTATAATGTCACTTTGGTTAATCTCATAATGGTGTGCCTCAGAAATAGAATGACATCTGCTGTTTAGGATAGGTTTGTACAATTATGCCTTTTGTAGTATTTGTGTCTCATTTCTTTCAAGGATATGTAACTTCACTTTTTCTATTAAAACTAGAAAAAGATGACTATAAACGTCTTCTGCTGTGATATAAAGCTCAAACTACAAAAGACAGATCTCATGAAATTACTCTTGTTTGCATTCTGAAGATAGAGCTTGTCATTAGAGAGATGAACACTTTACATTCTTCTTACATTTTCTAATATTATAATGACAGATATTATGGGAAGCACCATAATCTGTTCTACTGCAGTGCAAACAGTGCACATCACCTCCCTAATAAAATTGCAATAGTTAGAGATGGGAGTTCATTATTTTCTTTGCCTTCTGTCAGGATATTGCTGATCCATGTAATTACTGCAGTTGCAGAGATGCAGTTGGGACAGCATCAGTGCTTTTCTCTGGGCAGTACACCGATATTTTACTGATACTGGGACTGCACTGCTCCCAGCATTGTTATACTGGAAATACAGGTATGAAAAGCTCTATTTGTATTTTGATACCTGTTAAAAATTACAGGCAAGCTCCAATTTCATAGCATTTCACTTGGAGATAGCAGCTTGCTGCCCAAACTGATGTGGATAAAGCTGTACACTCAGCAGGGTCCCACCCTTTCCTTGAGAGAGGCGAGGTCAGCAAGTCCAGCTCTTTTCACTTACATGTCAGTACAGAACAGCCCATTTTCAGGTTCTCTTCTGGTGACCGAGGCCAGAAAAGCTTGTCATGTGGTCACAAACACAAGAAGGGAGGGGTTTTCCAACTCTGCACATTTCATTTCATGCATCCAAATGTAGATTTATCTAAAACATGCACTGGGGTTGTACTGGTTTGGACTGAACTTGGGATCAGGCAGGGAGGACACATGCAGGGCATGCACAGCAGGAGGTTTACCCAGGACACAGGAGGTCTGTGTCCATGACCGTGCTCTGTCGAATTCAGCACGAGGATGTGATTCTGTCCCTCTGGGGAGACACATCCTTGCTGCCCTGTTTCAGAGCTCATTGCAAACAGGCTGTTTGCTCTGTGCCAAACTGCCAGAATTAGTGATCTCATATGAAAGGAAGCACTGGCTGATGATTTAGTTTTACCAGCAGCTCAGTGACCTAAGTGTCTTTTCCTTCTAACATACACAGGAGCATTTAATCTCCTGCTTTACTGGGCTCTGTTTGACTTCACCTACCATTATTACAATGACGTTGGTGGAGAGCAGAGCTAACCATGGATTATGTACAGTACCCACAATAAATGTAATCAGGCTGAATTAGCAGGGATTGAGTCTCAGGCTCCTGGAAATAAATTGCAGTATTACATTTGTCATCTGTGAGCCTTTAACAGCCACAAAACACTCACAGCAGAGGCCTGTGGTCAACTTCAAGCAAATTATACAAGGCATTTCATACTATGATTAAGGCAAACTGGACCCTGTAGACAGATGTGTGTGTGTTCACCACAATTTATCTTTAAAGACCGTCTATAAATCCTAAAGAAAAGGAGATGTTGGTTGGCTTTTGCATTTGATGGGGAGGTTTGTTGGGGTTTTTTTCCACTGTTAGGTATGAGAAGGATTTGAAGCAAAATGGAATATAAGTATACTCAAAGTTATATAACAGTATAAACAGAAAGGAGCATTTTTAAATAATCTTCATTTAGAAGGGTACCAGGAATTACATCATGTTTTCAGAATCCATCTCTCACTGTCTGACACCAACACCAGCAGAACCATGATGTGGTACAAATTCATGATCAAATGCATCCTATAGTTGGTCTAATATACACACACAAAAAAGTAAATTTGATCCTGAGAAATGTTATTTCAGAGCTTCTCCCTCCACGCCTTCAAACCATAACTTGCAGCATTTCAATTAAGTATGTCAGCTAACAGAGCTGAAAAACCAGCAGAAATACCAAGAGGCCAGCTCTTCAGAGGTCTATCAACCTGTGTGAGCTACACTGCCTTAAAAAGTGCTGAAGGACAAAGAAAACTTTCTCCTGTTGAGATGGTTGATGCCACGCTCTGTGCACCACTGGGTTTTCTTTCCCCAGGCTTGTATGTGAGAGGCAGGCCAACAAGCAGAGAGGAAAGGCACCACTCCTTTCTGAGTCTGGCATCCCAGATATCTAACACACAGAAAAGGGCAGCAGATCGCTTTTCTCCTACTGGCTATGCCTTACATTAGCTCAGCCCAAAGCACCTCTCCTCTGCTTTTCTTGCTTCTCCTAGGTCAGTGATGACTCATCTGTACTTTAATGGAGGACCCTGAGGCCTAAATCATTATCTGAAAAGAGCTTTGATACTATCACATGAAGGGTGTTGCAGAAGTGCAAGGAGGTTAAGTCTTGTAACTCATACCCATATCCTATGTTTGTGCCTTTGCATATGTTTTACTTTTTGTAAAACCAAAATTTGTACCTTATCCTAGAACAGGGAGGGAGCCATTCACTCCCTCTCCCATGATATAACCTCGCCCTTTCTTTCTTTCTCTTTCTTTCTTTCTTTCTTTCTTGTGCACAAGGTTTGGAAAAAGGGGGTCCAACATACCCAGCAATCGAATTTGCATGATGGCGCCGTGTAAAACGAAGAACATCCAGAGGGGCTGGGAACAGTCTGCGCAGACCTGCATGCCAATGCCAGCACCGTTGTGACTCAAGTGCAGCTCTCCATCTGAATTCACCATAAATCCCAGGATGTCTCCACTCTGAAGCGGCACCATCACTCGGCAGATGGCCCAGAACTCCTTTCGGTCGACCAGGGACTCGGGATTATAGGGGAGATCACTGGGGCGCAGGGTGCCGGGGTCACAGGACGTCACCCCGTAGGACAGCGTCCCCGTGCGCACAGCGTTGGACTTGTTGATTTTGACAAAAATGGTTTCATTGATCCGAAGGGGTCTGCTGGTGAAAACCAAAGTCCTCTCCTCCCGGGCGTGCTCCAGGCGGGCCACAGTTTGGTCATCGAGGATTTTGACGTGGGGTCCCCGGAGGTGGTGGAAGCGGAGGTCGCTCTCCAGCTGGGACGGGAGGAGGTGCGAGTGCTGGGAGTTGAGGGAGTTCTGCGGGATGGGGCAGGTGGTGGCCGTCACGTGGAAGGTGTCCTCCTGCAGGTTGAGGTCACACAGGCTGACCGAGAGGCGCGTGTCCTCCGTGTCCCGCCGCAGCGAGGGCCGGCGGATGGCCGTGAAGGAGCGCGGCCGCAGGCAATCGGGAGGGATGATTTCACTGTCTGCGAAGAGAAACAACACGAAAAAGGGGTCACTTTTAGAGAAAATAAAAATGTCCAGGAGCCTGAAAAAATATGTGTTTGCTTGATGTGTGTAAAAGGGAAAGTCAGAGACCTGCAGCTGCCATTATTAAATTTTCCCCTTTGAAATATGGGAGCAGAGTATCATAAAATGTATTTGCAATCAATTGCTGTTCTTGTACCTTCCCCACCAGCAACAACATTTCCAGCTTCTGAGCAGGCAGACTCAAAATCGATGGCCAGAATTGCCCAAGGGAGGCTCTCCTTGGAGAGGGCAAGCAGAGAATAAGTATCTGAAATACACCCTGAACATACCAATCAATGTCTACACAGGCTCCAAGTTTTCATGCTCTCTTTATTGTCCACAGTAGTTCTCACAGACTTATGAAATAAATATCTAACCACACATTTTTTTATTTAAAAGAAATTGCTGTGTTGAGCTCTATATTATTTATCACCATATGAAATTTAATTAATAGTCCTGTCTATAAGTAATCATTAGTGTTCTGGTGCTCACTGCAGGGCAGTACAGATATGAATTTTACAGTGCAGAATTTGGGAATGTGCCGGGTTTTAGAGATACAATAGTCACTTACTATTTCCAAGCCAAATAATTAAAATTCAAATCCACTGATATATAACTAAGAAAGATGACACTCAGACATTTAAATCCACCAATGGAAACAAAATTTCACCTTATTCTCTTTGTTAGTATCACCTGCTGCTTCAAGAACTAATCAATTCATTTGATTCTTTTTCTAAGGAACATAATCCCCTGTCTTTAATGCCAAAATTACTTATATTTAACACATCTTTAGCTGTGCTGTTGTCTCAGAAATTTTAAAGAACAATATACTGAGAAAAAAACCTTCATTAAAAAATTATAAAGAAAGCTGAAATAATGCAAAGATTTATTCCTATGTCCAGCTTTCTGAACTCTGAGAACCCTGCAGCATGAGAAGACCATTTACTGTGTCAAAACTGAGTATGTCAGAAACTCCTGGGACAGTGCAAGAAGCTGTGACCCACATGGGCTGAAGGCTGTTGTGGCTTTGAGCCCAGGTTCAAATAGCAGGAGATGACACCACCCCACACAACACACAGGAACACACCAGACCCCAGCGTGGGACGCGTCGTAAACACAGCACAAGGTGGAACAAAAGGAAGAGGCAAAGTTGTCCCTAAAGCACATGCTAAGCCCTTGCAGCGGACACCTCTTCCAGTCATACATCTTTGGGATTTTCTTTATGACAACAAAAGAGCAGGACATCAGGTTACCTGAGGATATTCCCAGTGGGATGTACTCTCTCCCAGTACACCAGAGTAGTAGCTCTGTACTGGTATGCCAAGGAATAATGCCAGCTACTGAGTAACCAACATCTCCTGCAATATCTGAGGTCTGACTAACAGCCTTTCCTGTCCTCCTCTTCTGGGAGCCCTGACAAGAGCACACCCACACAAGGTTTGGCTTCAGCAGAGCTCTTTGCTTTGCTTAAACTGGATTATTCCAGGCTCCTCTTTAAATAAACTGCTATTACAAGGGAAGTAGAGTCTCAAAATAAAAATGGGCTTTTGTTTCTCATACTTGATTTTCTGCATACTGGTATTTCAGCCTCTCTTCCCAGAAGTTAATTGAAGAAAAGGAGAAATACATAAAATCAGAAATTACCCCAAGTAATCTAGAAGTGGGTCGCATTAATGCTTTGAAATATATGGGCTAGCATTTGCATTCCAAGTGCTCCTGCTGGATAGTATTGGACTTATTTTACCCTCTTTTAGCCGGAAACCTAAGTAGGAGAACAAATTAATACTGGCAGCTGACGACGATCCTTTTGTGTAGGTGAATGGATAGAGACCTTTCTCAATAGGAACAGAAGGTCCTCTCTATTTTATTCTCTGTAACTATGCATGTGCAGCCTGGCTGACAACGGTGATGTGTGGGTAGCTTGCAGCCAGGGTTTTGAAACAGCTTGTTTTCCACCAGGATGCTTGCATTTCCCTTTGGCGGCTGGACAGAATATCTTTTTCCATCTGAAAAGAGGTTAAGAGAGATGGAGTTCTGCAGACAAGACCCATGGCAGTGATAGCAAACCAGGGTTACACATCCAACTGTTTTACCTAAATCCCTCAGTAGCTCAGATATATGGCCTCCTAAGGAGTAAGACGTCCCTAGCATATATAGAAGCGTCAGTGAGACTTAGTTCATTAATGTTTGCAAATACTCATGAAAGAAAGGATTGCAGTTTACTGGCTTCTGAAGTGTGTTTGTGAAAATTTAGGGATGAGTCTCTAAGAGATGCTGGCTTGCATCACAAAATACCCAGCCAAAGGAAAAAAATCCCATTGAATATAAATCAAAACTAAAGTGGGATTCATCTTTTGGGGTAGTAGGTAGGTTGGAAGAAATGTGGAATGCCATTTACCCAGAATAACCGATAATGGCCAAGAGCTATGAAAGAAGAATTCTGGTGAAATGTGGAACAAATGAGGTGACTCTGACCACTTTATTTCAGAAGAAGATGCCCAGGAATTGGTTGTTTTCTTCCTGTAAAGCTTCAGTTCTCACTTTTTGAACACAGACCAAACTAGTCATGTTGAATACAGATGAAGCTCTTTATGCTGGAGTGGCCCATAACACAGCCTTACTCCTGTAGAACATTTACAAGTGAACTTTAATGCCTCCAGAGAGAGACTCCTTTGCTCAGGAGCATTTATATTTACAACAAAATCTGGGGGGACACATCAAGAAGACTGAATGACTTCATGTGATGGGACTGTAAGACACAAAATGGGTCTAACTGCCCATTACCAAGGACCACCCAGCTTCAGCCTGAAAAATGTAGAAATCATTCATCTCTTCATTAAACATCCAAGGTTATAAAATTTCTTGTATAAGACAGTTGGCAGTGCTTCTTTGGGAATAGTCAGTTAATGAGAGGTCTCCTTGGGTGAGAATAGATGGACTTGTGAGTGAAGACCACAGCTGTCCCCAAGCCACCAGAGCAAGCATTCACCCAGTGGCTGGGACACCACCAGCAAGTTGGCCTTGAGTTGACCATGGCAGCTCAGTGGAGCTGGCTCCCAGGTAGCTTTCCAGAGAGGTTTTGCTGAGCTCTGCATCAGTGCAGTTACGATGTTATTTCTGGATTTTGAGACGTTAAGTTTCTGGTAGCAGTACAGACACAGCCAAAGTGGAAAGGATTTCTACTAAATACAGATTTTCTGCTCCTCAGTTGGAGAGCATGAGAAGCTGAATTTAAAGGAAGCCTATCTTCACAAATGCCTTTGTATCTTTTTCTAGCTTTGTTTAAGAAAAAAAAAAATGAGGAGTAATTAATTTCTCTAAGTAGAAATGAAGGGCACTTGAACAGTTCAGCTGCCTTCTGTTTACTTCTCCTCTTTAGTGGGGTTCATCTGCAAAATTTAGATTCTCAGCAGGTGATTCCTTACACAGAAAATTATTTTGAAGTATCTTCCTCAGACCAGAGGAAGTTCAAAGCTTTCCATTTTCCTGCTCAGAGGGCATGGAAGAGCTTCCCACTTTGTGCAGGCTCAATGTAACTGCAGTAACACTTTAAAACCGCTTTTACAAGGAGCTGGTGAGCAGACAGATGCAGCTGTAATCACTGCACTCAGATCAGAAGTATTTCACTACCACCTTTCTTTTGAACCACTGCCAAGTGTTGTCTTCTCAAAGTAATTATTTCCTTAAACATGTTAATATGTAGAACACATATTTATTATGGAGATCACATACATGCACGTTGAACACAGCTGCAAGCACATCCAAACACAAAACACAGTGCATTCCTAAGCACCAGCACGCACAGGTCATCTCAGCCCCACACAAGCCCAAGGGGATGTGTTGCTGTCAGACTGTCAAACCATCATTTCCCTCCTCTTATTCTTTTCCAGGACTGTCTGTTACTGCCCAAAGGCTTGACTTTCCAAGGTCATGAGCAGCCAGTATTCATACACCTGTACAAGACAGCAGAGCAAACTCAGCATGGACGCACACACACACTGGAAACTCAGACAGTCCGTGTTTGTCTGCAGCTCGAGGGACACAGATCTCCTCTAGATCAGTTTCCTGAGATTGGTGCAATCCTACAACCTCCACGAATTGTAATTCTTCAGAGTATGAGGTCTGCAACCAGTTTCCAGAATGAGCTATGGAACACCTACTATAAATGAACCAACTTTGAGACTTACTACTACAAAAAACAACTTGTAATTTGGGGAATCAGACCATGCTGTGAGAACCTAAGAACATTTCTAACGATCCTCCGTCCCAGAAGAGAGAAATGCTGAGAAGTCAAGGAACTGCCTAGTGATTCCTTGCATCTGGAGAACATTTCTGTCCTCAGCTACTAAGCCAAGCAAAAAAACTGGTAAGGCCAGAACTTTGCTGGTATGATGCCTCCCCTTCCGTGCAAAAATTCGTGGTTTTCCTTCCTCCTGTTCTTTGCTTTACTTTTTCACAAGTGAAATTTTCTTCTCTTACTCCCTCACTGCACTGGATAATAGTATTTTCAGTGAGTACTGGTGCTCATAGTATAATTTCTGTGACCAAGGAACCTCAGGGGTGCTAAGCTACCAAAAGACACATCAAGAAATGCCCCTACAAGAATATTCTATGTAAACCTGCACCTGCAAAAGCATGTATACTGTAATATTCCCACCACACTGGAGTGCTTCCATTCCCACTCAGGAATGCAGATGAAGGCTCTTTTTCCCACCATCAGCTCTATCTGTCACAAGGAGTCACCCAGGGAGGACAGCTGGCCTTCCAACACCTGTAATCTTGCACTATCTCCTCCGTGGTCTACAGCAGAATTATGCACCAAACAATCCATTTGGCAGGATTTTGACATTGCAGGGAGAGGTGTTTGAAATATGAGGCAGATATACCACACTGTAAAACAGCATCGCACTCAAGGGCAAGTGGAAAAAGCAACCAGTTGTAGACAAGAAATAAACCTGTGTTTCTGAAAACCTTCTGTCACTCACAGGCTCGTACTCCCCATCGTGGGAGTGCAGGAATTAATCTCAGTTCAGCTGCCTTGTGTCGTGCTGTGGCAGTCGCTGCTGCCTCGCTGGCTGAGTGCTAGCGAGCTGATGTGCTCTGCAGGGGAACTGCCATGCTTCAGAGCAGAAGTAGCCAGAACAATTTCTGTAGGTTGTTTATAGCTCAACTTACTATGTACTTTAAGGGTTGACTGAGGGTTGAAAATATGGTGAAATGGAAACAATCTATATTCTCATTTATCCCTCCTAAAGTAAGGATGGAGATCACGGCAACTGGTGGCAAGGAGTAATCATACCTGTTCTCAAACTCCTTTGCTTGCCAGCTTGCCTGACGTGTGTGTGGCATACAGCCCACAGCATTGCCTCCAGTGGAAAGAAGAAAAGCATCTATGACTGGGTCTGGGATGACAAGGACCATTCTGTAGCCCTGGGTTCAAAATCCACCCAAATTAATGGGTGACTGGAAGCAGATTTTCATGCAGCCTGCTGCGCTCATGGTGTAAGGACAGCCTCATCACAGTGGGATGCTTTGCTCTAGGCTCCCTCAGTCTCTGCCATGTGTATCTTCACTGCTTCGTTGTAGCAGGAGGAGCTATGCAAGCAGGAGAGTGAAAATCATCCTTACTTAAACATAGGAGAAAAACTGAGAAGTGAAGAATGCTGAGGGCCCGCTCACAGTCATTAAGAGGTAAAGCTCCACTCACAGAGCATGTCCAAAGTGCTTTTCCCTGCTGGCCATGTGTCTGAGGAGATACTTGTAAAACTATTTGTTTTTCTGCAAACTCCTACTCTCCATGTGAGGTCTGGAGAGGAGACTGGGATCTGCCATGCTCAGCATAAAGCTGCAGAGACTCACACTCCTGGATGGATCCTTCTGCTCTGATGCTGCACACAGGTTCTCCCCTTACTGCTTGTACTGTTAAATTGTGAATTTATATAACCTGAGACCACTCCATTGTGTTTATTTCTCATAAACCATCAGGCGCCAGAATGCAGCTTCTCGGACCATACAATGAAACCATTTTCAGAGCATTATTGTAGCATGTGGGAGGCAAATGTTTAAAATCCCTCAAAGGAATGATTCAGACTTAAAACCTCTTTTGCCATATACTTAGGAATTCACTTCAACAAACTGAATTCGTTGTACAATTCTCTTTATGGACAACTGAGAAATCAAACTGCCTGAGTTATTGCCTCTGATCAACCTTCTTGAAAACACCCACATCAAATCAAAAACATCAGTTAATATCTACTTATACAATGTCTTGCTATGCCCATTTCACTACTTCATTGACAATATAAATATTCCATTTCAAATGGAGGTGTTCCCTTTTGCTCTCACTGCTCTGGCTCCTCTCGTTGCAAAACTGCCACCAACAGACAATACCACTTGTACCAGCTATTTATGGAAGATGCCAGGCTGCTCTTTAAGAGACAGTAAAATCTGCTCTGGGGCAAACTGCATCTGAGATCCAAACACAGCTGCCGAGCTCTGCAGCAGAAGACACTCCTCACCATGTAAACAGAAAGGATATATAAAAGGTGAGTGGCAGGGAGGAAGAATTAATGTTCTTATTTTATAGACTGGAAACTGTGGGATGGATTGAGCAGTCCAAGGGAATAGATGGCTCCCCTGGCAGAGCTCTTAAGTGAAGCCCCTTAGGGTTTAGCTCAGTGCACAACGAAACCATTCCATTTTCCATGATACACCCTATCATCTCCTAATTCTTCATCAAAGCATTATTCTCTACCTGCTGCTCCTCTGCTTCTGTGTGCAGGTTGCTCTTCTCACCTCAAAACTCAACCTACTTGGGACTTCCCATCCACTAAAGATCCCAGTGGCCAGCATGGAAACAACTACTCCAGAATTTCTCCTTCCTCAACACACCAATTTGGGATCACCACGTGGTCAGTGGAGGGCAAGCACACATTTCATGTGCATTGACGTGGTTAAGGCAGGAGGAAATTGCTGTGTGCAAATATTGGCTTCCTGCCCATTGCAACCTGGAAGGTAAATCACCTGGTATTTCATAATGGCCATTTTCATTGCAGGAGTGGCAGATATTTAAATCACCTGAGTCCATTTGTTTGCCTGTGACCTACACAGTCCTAATCAGCTTTCTGACAAGATACTCAGATGTTTTTTCCAATATTGATGGAAGCACTTGAGAGAATTTCTACAATAATCAAGGGGCAGATGTCAAAACTCAAGCCAAGGGTTACAAAGAGTCCAAAGACGAAGTTTTTCTGTGGGAGAAATAATTCATATTTACACTAAGTTTGTCACCAGATTTTAAAGCTGGTTTACAAAAGAAAGCAGATCATTGACCCTGTGGAACCAATTGCAAGGCTACAAACATCTGCCACTTTAACAGAAATGAGTGGAAATCAACAGTGCTTAAGTTCATCCCCCTGGACTCGTCTTTGCTTTGTGTTTGCATTTGCTTGGATAAAAATCAGCATTTCTTTACAGGCATTTTGGGAGAGATTGAGCTCTAAAACTATTTGGTTTGCATGACTCAGTTTTGGAGAGGTGATAAAACATGGGATGGAAGAGAATAAACCTAGTCTTTCAGTTGTTACCAACTGCTAGGTGTTTGATAAATTTATTGTGCAGATCTGGTGGCTTCCTGTGGCCATTTAGCACCAAATCCTGCTTTGAGGGAATGGTGTTTTTATACCATCACACAGCTAGTGTCCTGCCAAATGAATCTCAGGAAAACCCCTGGGATCTGTTCAGAGTATTTTCTTAAGAATACAAATATGTCCCCTTGGTTTGCTGTGACTATTACAGGTTTCTTGTCATGGGTTGTCAATGTTGTACCAATAGTACAGACAAAATATCATAGCAAAACAAATCAGAAAAAACCAAATTAATCTGGATTCTAAAAGGATGTGAGCTCATATGCTGCCAGTTTTCAAGCTAAAATATTCAGAAAAGGAAAATAAAAATCCCTGAGCTTTAGAGAATTGCCGCTGTTTTTAAGCCAGGGTGAGCAACCGTAGTTCCCAGGCCAGCTTAGTAATTGAATTGATCATCTGCATATTCTTCAATAAAATCTAAGGAATGAAAGCATACAGTCTAATACATGGACAGATGAATTGTAGTTTTGGGGCATGCATTATCTAATAAAGTGCTCTGAACCAGTCCGGTTTATAACAAACACTCATACAATTCTGCCTAACATCTGTAAGCATGTCAAATTGATTTGCACATGTGAAACAGCACAAAGAACATAACTAGCCTCATAAAACTGAAATAAATTACTGTTCTCCTTAGAAAATATGAGTGTTTTGAAAGAGTCTGACAGTAGGTTATGAAGAACAAACTTCCATATGTGTGCTACAGTTATGCATTTGTTTTCTTTTCCACAAAAGCTGATGCTCAGAGAGAGTCTGCAGGGTATTGACAACATCTGTGTTACAAACAACACATTTTGAGTTTCATTCAGGCTTTTGATTCGGGGTAAATTCATCCTCCCCAGCCAGCAGTTTTGAAGACTGACAAACATCCTTCAGGTTGAAGATGTGCTCATCCACTGCCACAACCACTTCTGGATATTGGCCCCTCCTGGTCTGATTCCCTTTACCGTGTTCATGGGTTTTCTAACTCCCCTTGAAGTCAGAGAAATATGGTTTGAGCGGATACCACGTGCCCTGGGTTTTGTAGAGACAACCTAGATCCTGTTATTCACTCCTTAATCCATCTCCCACTCACATATGAAGCCTCTGAACTTTACTCCCACTCCAATCAATGAGTTTCACCTCCACTGCCCCAGGCCTCCCAGACTCCATGATCAATTATCATTATCCCTCTTGGAAACCACAGCAAAACAATCATCACTTTTAGGACCATACCAATATTATTTTAATCTAAGTCCTGCCTCTTTTTCTAGGCTCACCTACCTTTTCCTTCCATTTCCTTTGATTCTTTCTACAGCTTGAAAGCCTTTTTTGCTTGTTTTAATTACCTATAATAGACTTCATTCTCCCAGGAGACTGTCAATTGTCACTTTATCAGATGTTTCCTGATCTTTAAGATGTAAATTTCTCCACAGAAAAGTTCTGGATTTTTTTTTTTTTAACCTTCTTCATGTGAAATTAGGGCAATAATTGCAAGTCCTGATTGTGTAATAACTTTATAGAGATGTCTTCCCATATCCAGTGACTATTGCTTACTCCTGGCATGATCATCCCTTTTACCCACCTTTCCTCCTAGGAATTTTGACTCTCTTAGCTCATGTATTCAGGTAAATTCACAACTGCATGCAGTGTTAACCTCACAACTTCACCTCCACATACTGCTGCAGATTGCTATGGGCCCTCCCACAACCCTATTTCCAAACCTTACGTTACTGTGCAAACGTTTCCATGGCATCTCAGCGCTCACAGCCAATTTCCAAGCTGCATCAGACACATTCCCTCACCCCCTGAATCACCTGACAGCAATTTTCTTCAAAACAAGCACTTTCTGCCTCCTTCTCATTTATCATCCTCCCTTCCTGCATTTATCCTTTTTCACTGAATTTCATTTGTCCTGTGCCTTACACAGGCATGCAGATGATGGCTCCTTCTGCAGCTTCTCCCCACATTTCCCAGTGTCAGGCTCGTGCCATCACTAATGGCTTTGCAAACAGCTGGTGAGAGAGAACTCAATGCACCAACAACCACCTCGTACCTGCCAGGGTCTCTCAGGGGCCAGCATTTTACCCAGCACCACTGCTTATTGAACTGACTTAATGTCATTGGAGGAAAACTCAATTCCTTAGGAATCCCAGGAACCTGGACTTGCTGCAGTCTTGTTCGGTTCAGAAAAGCACTGCTAAATGATAAACTGCTTGAGCATGACAAGGAATTTGCTGCTAACTCACCTGCCAGAGCTAAAAGCACTTTTTCTACTGAAGATGTAACCTGTGAAATGCAGTAAAAATACATAATACTTCATATCCTGCCTGAAGAAAAAATAAAATTAATTGTGAAGATAACAGTATTTCAGGCTAACCTGAAGCAGAGTGTTCAGTTTATCTTACTTCCTTTTATAAAAGCAAATGAATATTGGACCAAGAGCTTCTCCAGTTGGTTTCTGGGGCTTGTTTGGAAGTCACTGTTGCCAGCGATGTTTCAAGATTAAAATGTTATTTCAAGACTCAACATTGAAATATAGAATTTTGAAAACAGTGAAAGAAAACAGCTAGAGTTTGCCAAAAGTATTTCGATTTTTCAACCATGACTAACTAAGTTTACAGATATCTCTCCTCCTCCAAGCTGGTTCCCCATCTAAAGATCCAACAAACATATATCTGAAAGAATGCACACAGTGCTATTTGTCCAAAATATTTTATTTGTTTTAATTCCTTTTAATATCTCTTTCTTGGAGAGCTTCCACCCATAATCCAGCATGAAGGAGGTCTCAAAAAATTTCTGACTCATTTTCCATATGTACAAAATGAGAGTACAGCCATTACAGCTCAGCCACCCCACTCCTATTCCAGAGCTGGTGGAGTCTGAAGGATGCACTCTCACAGCTGTGCATGGAAGCAGTAAATCAAGGCCTTGTTTGATGAGCTTGTTTTAAAACAGCACAATTACAGCTGTCTGCACCCATTCAGAAAAGTTCTGTACGTGTTTAGGCATGTTCCATATCATCACTTCAACACACACTTCATCTAAACAAAGAAGGCAACAGGATGGACACATAAGCTTATTAGCAGCCCCAAATCAGAAGAACAGGTAGGGTTTAAAAATTACATTCTACACAACAAGAAAACACTTCACTAAACTCCACTCTCCATCTGTCCCCTTGCATTGTGCTGGTGGAGAGAACAGCAAAGGAGATTTCCTGAAACTTAAGTCTAGATCCCCCACTCTAGCTGTCCCTGCTGGACAAAATTATGGGGGAACCAGGGAAAGGAGTCAATGCTCACTTCCACCAAGGTAAATAACTGAAAAGGTCATCTCTTCAACAAATTCTTCATCTATTTTGTCATGGCAAATACCCATTAGGCTTGTGATTTCTTTAAAAATTATTTTGATACCCTGATCTAAAGGAACTAAAGAGCTGAATCTTGCTACCAGAGCTTCAGCCAACTCCTTAGGAAGCAAAAGACAAATTTTACTCTCACTTACCCGAGAGAAAAGCTTCAACACCATGGCTATTAGTAAAGCTAATTTGAATGCACAGATCATTGGATCCACTTCATCCACATATCATTCATCCACTTGTCCAGTTTCAATCTGTTAACCAATATAGGGATGACTCTCCAAAACTCAAGAATTTCTCATCCCGTTAATAGACTCATTTCTCTTCAGCTTCTGTCTCCTTCAGCATCAAAGTTTAAAGCAATATTTGGTGAGAATGTTATTGTGAACCTTTCTACACCTACTCTGAACTGTTGTAGGGAACTATCAAACCCTTGCTACACAAGAATAAAAATTGTAGTTTGATGTGTTTACATCAACTGAAATGTCATCACCAACACCAGTAATGCTTTGCTCAGAGGAATCTGGGACTGTCTGTCTGGGACCTGGATATTGCAGCAAAAGGACCTCTCGCCACTGTGCTCAGTACAGTCCCACTGTGGCTGGACTATAACAACTTGGACTATAAATGTCTTTGTTTCCAAGCACAGATGTAGTCCAGTGATCAGAGCAAGAGCCTGGGTGATTCACATCAGCACGCATTCCCACCCACCACAGTATGGCCCTGGAAAGGCACATAGCTAAACCTGTGAAAGCATTTCTGAAGGCAGAAAAAGCAGAGGATGGTCAAACTCTCCTGGTATCTAAAACAGAGGAGAAAGGGTTACTACTGGCTGTGTTTCTGTTCTGTACCTTTTTTTCATATCAAAGTATGCAAAAGGAAGAAAAAAAGAAAAGAAGAAATCCCAACGAGGCACACAGATAACTTATGCTCAGGAAAAAGTCAATGGACATGTGCAGAAAGGGCCCCACAAAGCTGTGCACACTCTGCTCCAGCCCGGGAGAAGCCATGTTCCCAGACCCTTTGTTCTGTGTCCACAAAAGACACAGAGCACCCAGACAGAGGTTGCCATAGCCACCCCTTTATGTTCCAGGGTCAAGTTTCCCTCTGCACAGAAAGATTATTTATAAGGTGGCTTAGGCGTGCCTTGTGCCTGACAGTTAAAAATGGGAAGTCCCATCCCAGGGGAGCTTATGGCTCTTATTAGACATAACACAGTGAGAGGGTACAATAAACAAAGGGAAGAGGGTCAGGGCGAGATGGTGAGATGCTGCCTATATGCCCTGTCAGCTCTTTGATTCTTCCTATTAAACGCTGTGAGGGCTCTGCATGCCTGCTCATTTTTGCAAATGTCCTGCTGGGTCTGTTACGTTGCAACTGCTCAGGGATGGCACAGCCTTGGCTGGGATGGGTTCCACAGCTTCTCCAGGCCAAGCTGAACCCTCCACTCTGGAGCTAACAGCCCTTTTGAGGAGTTGTGAAGTCCAATGAAATCCCTTCTGGCCAAGTATCCTTCCTTCCACTAGGCCACAGTGCTGAGCATGCAGGTCCTGCTCCATGCTGCCAACAAGGAAAACGGGCTGCTCTGGCATTCCAATCATTTCCAATGGGGCCTGGCATCCAGGGGAAAATAGGGACAGCATTTAGTCCCTCAATTGGCATGAAGAAATCATGGGGCTCATCAGGACTGCTGGAGTCGGCAAAGAGACACCTGAGTTGCAAAGACTCCAAGTCACTCCAGCCTTGTCCCGACACCCAACACACTACACACGGTTACTAGCAGGGGGACAGAGCGACAGCGCTGAGAACAGGAATAGTGTCTGTCTGCTGGCTTGCTGACAGCCAGCACAGTGCATCTGGGATGCTGCATCCTGCTGGGGAGAGGTGAGGGTCACCCCATGCTGCTGGCTCTGCCCTCCGGCTCTGCCACTTCGGCTCTGTCTCGTCGGCTGCCTGGCAGCTGGAAGAGCTGCCACAGCAGAAAAACTGCCCTGTCTGCATAGAAGTGAACAGGCACTGCCACCATGGCCCTAATCTGCAGGAATGGTGATAAATGACAACTTTGCTACCCACTGCATTTCAGTGATTTGATCTGCCAGAAGCATTTCACTCAGGTCTGTCGAAGCTGCTGCAGTCGCCCGTGCTCTCACAAGCTCAGACGATGCCAATTCTTTCCCAAGTCAGTCGTGTAGTACTTTGAAAGTTCATATTTGTGAGCAATACAAAGAAAACATAAGTAAGTAAGGAAACAAATGACAGGATAGCTGCTGGGTTCACTTTCACGTCTGCAACAAACAAAACATGTATGGGGTTACCAGAATTTTTAACCATAGGAGAAGTTTCTCACACAGTGGCTTTGCTGGGGCACAGACAGCTGCAGCATCTACAGGTGAAAGTTACAGGGACAGTGTGGCTCGTGTGCCTGCCTCAGCCTGCCCACTGCTACCTTAACCCTGCCAGGAGCTCCCTAAAGGCTGTCGTTAGAAGACATCATCCTTCAGCTCTCGCCTCTACATCGATGTCATCCTGTCAATAGCTGCCCATGTCCCAGAGCCCAGTTTTGGGAGGTGAGTCCCAGCTCTGAGTATCAGGGTGGCCCTTTCCAGAGGCACCAGTGCTACATCAGGGTTCATGGTCTATTTGAAATTAGCCATCCCAAAGTAACCTCCAGAGTCTACTTTCTGCACCTCTCAGCCCTCCGGGAAACCCTCTTCTCCCCAGAAATTTGACATTTCTTAATCCTGGCTTGTTTTCCAGGTCAGCAGCCTTGTTCCTCAGCACTTCCAGCCATTCAGCAAAGGCGTGTCAAATGTTGTCACTGTCTCTGTGCCTGTTTGCCATCCTGCTGAGCATGCCTGCTCCATGGGCAGCTGGAGGCAGAGCCTGGGAGCCAGCTCCTCTGACAACAGCTACACACACACTCAGGGTACACTCTGCCACCATGGTACCTGCCAAAACACCTCAAAGCCATTACCAGCACACATATTGCTGGTCCCAGAAACTGGCAGGGGGGGAATGATTCAAGGAAGAAGGAAACCAGGCATGGCCAGGATGAGCCACTGAGCCCTGCAGGTTCCATCCATTTACCTCCCTGGCCATCCTGGTGCCATGCCCATGGCCGTGCCTTGCCTTCCTGCACTCACAGCCACCTCTGCTTTGCTGGAGATCGCAGCCCCCGCAGCTGAATTCAAGGCTGGGCAACCCAGCACCATCAGGGAAAAGGATCAACATGGTGCCAGACAACACTCACTGCAAAAAATTGACACTGCTGCAGTGAGAGCACCCAAACTGCAGCCTGGCAGATCTGAGGCCATGGTACACTGGGATTGACTGCTTTCTCAAAAGTGCAAAAAGAGGTATTTTGCCATCAATTAATTGCAGTTAGCACTGCCACCATTAGCCCAGGCAAATTTCATTGCGTCAAGCCATCTAACTCTGCCCTGTTATAGATCACGGGCACGCTCCTGCCCCCAGAACTTTTTGAGTAATTAAAAAAATGTCACTTTTCCCCAAAAAAGAACAAGGACTCCTGTGAATTCATGTGCCTAAACACTTCCCATCATCAAACTTCATTTCTACCCTAGACCGAAAGTACAGCTTAGGCTGCAATTTACAGCAAGGACCATTTCTGCCTTGCAGCAGCTCAGCAGCATCATCAGTTTTCCCCATGCACATGGGAGTGTAAATGCTCATAACTATTCAGCTGGTTCTGTGGTTTTACATTGAAAATATGTTGCTATGGAGAGCACAGCACGGGAACGTGCAGCTACCACAAGGCACCATGACACGAGCAGCCCACAGCTTCTGCTGGTATTTTCAGGCTCTCCACTGCCATCCACACAAAGGCTGAAAATAGACTTAAAGCTCAATTGAAGCATCTGTAATACTTCATTTCTGCCCATCCCTCCCCAAGGCACTAAGACTTTTCACAAAAATCCTACCAAGCATCCCACATACGCTCTGACGTCATCTTGCCGATTTCTAATTCCTCGCTGCACACATGCCTTGAAAAGGAAATTCCCTCCAGTCCCATTTTCATTCTACGTCCTATGTCTGGGAAGCAGGTTTCCCTCCGGAGCCACCCTTCTGCCAGTACCCAGAGGGGCTCCTCAGTCCTTACTACTTTTTGGCCACAACATAAAGCAAATCCCTTGTGCTGCTTCACCTTGCTGCCCTGCTGACTGGGAACGATCTGATTTCTGTCATTTACAGCTGACCTTGGGAAAGGTCACTCAGCAGCAGCAAACTGATCTGCAAATCCAGAGCAGGGACAACTTGTCTGCGCTGTTGAAACCCCAGCCTCCACAGTGTCCAGAATGCATAGGCTGGGTCCTGAAGGATGCTGAGCCTTTCCTGATCTCACTGACTTGATGAGACTTGGGAGAGCTCAGCCAAGGCAACGCAGACTTGAGCCCACAGCACCGTGAATGAAGGATACCTTTGGGGTTTTTCTTTCTTATGAGTTTTTAAAATATCTGAAATACTGTTTGTTTTCATTCTCATACTCTGGAGGAATTGATAAATCCTCAACTGCACTATAAACATGCAGTCATCAGCCCTTGATTTCTAAAAATGTGTTTGTATTAAGCTATGAAATTATTTACAGTGGCCATAAACATCCTCCCAGCATCTGGCAGCTGAGAGAGGGCCTTGGAACTCACTAATTTACTTACATTGTAAACCACTTTCTAATAAATAAATAAGCTCTTAATATCTCACCCACAAGAAGAGGCACATTGCATACAATACTAAATTTAGGGGTCCTTTGGAGGTCAAGGAGGTCAGCAGCTAACTTTCTCTGAGGATCTTTCTTTGGTGCCTCTTTGTTTATGTCCAAATGAATTGTCAGTTTGTCTTTATTTTGAAATCGGTTTAAAATTCTCACATTGCTTTGAACATTGGAGAAGCTGCTGCTTGTTTCTTCTTTTGCCTGAACCAGGGTCAGATTCTGACATCAGGGCCCAAAGGGGCATTTAAATATCCAAGTAAATGCTTGCTGGTCCTTTAGTAGTGACCTTCCTTGGAAGGACTATGGAGCCTCCAAGGCTGGTTCCTCAGGTGGGGATGCTCTCCAGGCCAGGAGGATGCCCAATGCCAGAGCTTGGAAGGAAAGGAGGTCAGGACACCCTCCCCCCTGGTTCAGCATTCTGCAGCCCCTCCACTGCCTGCCAGTGATGTAAAGGGGGCAGAAGGGAAAACAAGTATTTCACACATCCCATCGGCTGCTGCGCAAAGGAAGAGCCATGTTAGGGCCCCTAATGGCTGCTGAGAGTATTTAAACTGATGGAAATGTGATTTTCAAGTCCTGTGAAATCCATTGCCATGCCCTTAAGGACAAAGGAGGGTGAGTGGCTGGTTCAAAGCAATCCCGGATTGAAAACAATACTGTCAGCCCAAAATCTGTGTTTTGTAAAAAAATAGTAATAGTCTTTTTACAAAACTTAACATAAACAAGGACTGTTTTCACATAATGCTTCACTTATATAAAAATACAAATTAAACTCTCTCCTCGTTGCAACCAGTGCTGGTTAAATGAAAACATTAACTGGCAAATAGGAGGAAAAAAATGTTTCATTCACTCCCCCTGCCCTAGACACGGAAGAGAGGAAAGAAGGAGTCAACTATTACAAATCAATTTTGTTTTAGTCATGTGAGGTTGTACTCAAGGACAGCTAGAGAGCCAAATGAAGAATTTTAAAGTAGGAACCCCAGTGTAACCAGGTCCTACTGCATCACCAGTGCTCTGTGAAAAAGCTCCTTCTGAGGGTCCAGTTATTTCATTTATCTACACTTGCAGATGGCTTCAGAGATCTCTGACAAATTGTAGAGTCCCTCTCCTCTCCCCTGCAGCCCCCATCTGCTCTTTTGGAAAAGATGAAGCTGCACTAAGACAAATCTGGACCATACAGAGTCCCCCACCGTGCATGGGATGGGCACTTGGCACCTTTCCTTTTCAGAGGCACAGCCAACCCCTGGGGTGCTCTGAAGAATCTGTGCCTGCAGCAGAGTTGTGATGGTCTCTGATGTCTTCCCAAGCACCCAAGGGCTCAAGGAGCAGGTCACAAGGATGCTGGTAGCAACCCCAGTGGCCCAAAATGACAACCAGAATGTAAAATTGCTTTTAAAGATGTGCCCCAGTTCCTGCGAGTTGTCTCCCACACACTGTTAAGTCAGTGCAGAAGCTCTGCAGAAACCTTTCTCAAACACAGTGACCTACATCTTGCTACATTTTTATTTTTTCATAGACAGTAATTTCCAGTCAGCAATGGACTATTTCAGTAAAACTAAGCAGAATCCGCCGTTTTCTTAAGAAAGATAAACAAAAGGCAAATGCAATGGGATTGCTGCTGGTCTTCAACAGAAAACCATGTGATTTTGCATGTCCTTTTTGCAGTAGTTGAAGCAACACAGACTGCTTGCTGCTGATCAGACAGATCTGGAGGGGTGTGGAATGAAAGCGGGGAAAATGGTCTAAGTTCCCCCCCTGTTGTAACACTGCTCCCTTCACCCAAACAGGAACTTAGCCCTACAGTTTTGAAACTATGCATGGACAGCCTGAATAAATCTCATCACCGAAGGTTTCCTGACATTCCTGCTGAATATCCAGTCCTATTAGTCAATGTCAGGCCCCGGGCAACATGAAAAATTGCAGAAATCCATCCTGGCTGTCACTGGAAATCAAAGGTCAATCTCAAAAACTGAGAGACTCCTTCCAGACTCGGAAAGCATTCACATTTCAAGATTACAAAGTGCAATTGTCAAAGCTCTGCACGTTCATGTGAAACAGGAAGGAAAAATAAGACCCCGGACAATAGGACCCTGGAGGAGTGGTGGAGGGATCAGGATTTTCCCAGGAAGAAGTTTGCCAAAATGTTAAAATAGAAGCTATTTACACAATAGGTTGGAAAAAGTTAACAGCCAAAAACATGTAGACAAGAGGATTTCAGATTACAAACACTGGGCAGGTTGTCCCATGAGGGTGCTCTAATAAAATATATGGATTCTCCAAACTAAGCAAAATGAGTGTTTTCTGTAATGGCCCTTTTGGTAGGGTTTCTACTTCTGCTTTTGCTGTTTTCCCTGCACTCTATACCCACGATCATCTGCCTCCGTCTCATCCCATTCTGTGTCTCTCACTCCTCCTGATCCCACCCCTGCCCAAAGCTTCCCTCCCACTACTCCCACTGCATCTATAGTCATCGACTGCACCATGTGAACAGGGTGTCATGTAATTGTGCTTGAGAATGAGGGCTGAAAGTCAGGCTCTCCAGTTTCTATTCCATCCCTCGTCCTCCCCAAAGAGCCTTCAGGAGGTCTTTTAATCCCTGTGATCTGTGACTGGAGTTCTCCTCCTCAAGCAGCTTATGATGCTGTGAATACCCTCTGATGTCTGCAGGGAGTGAGGTCCTGGAGTCCTCAGTGACAGATCCCACACTTGCCTTGCTAAATGTTGAAAGGCTTTAGGTGTTAAAAGGGAGAAAAGGCCCTTTTAAGCATTTCTCTGGGGAGCAGGTGGCCAGCAGCTGACCTTCTCTTGGAAATCTGTGTAGCTTTAAAAGGGAAACAAAGCCTATGAAACTTTAAATAAATCTATTGTAGTCTGCACAGTCACTGAAAATCCACAAGTGACAGTCACAATCCACCCTGTCCTTGCTGTCTCAGCAGCCTTCCTGAAGCTGAGCATGAAGGGCTTTGACCATAACTGTGAGCCTTCCCAGGGCTGCAGGGGACTTTTGCTTCCTGCTTTTGGAGGAAATGCTGGCATCAGCTCTCCCTCCTCAGCCAGCTCTTTGCTTTGAAGTTTCCACAATGGCCAAATTTGTTGTCACCATCCAGTGGCTAAGTAAAACCATCAGAGACTTCACGTCTGATGGCTCAAACGCTCAGACTTGAGCCTCAGCTTTCAGCAGAGGTATCTCCTGGCTCCCCAAAGAGAAACACAAAGCACTAAGCACATTCCTGCTCAGGGAAGATGCTTACAGACAGACAGAGAAAGAAAGAGACACTTTGGCATAGCTTTTAAGTGCTTCTTCATATTAAGGGCATCTACCATCCTATACTACAACACTGCCAATGTGCTTCCCAACATGAGGCTCTGCTGTGATCATACCTGAATGTTATCCTTAAAGTTCACTTAACAATAGGTGGTGGACTTCTTGCTGGCAGGCAGAGTTATGGGGCTGAATCTTCTGCCCACCTTAAGAATAAACAGAGTAGCTATGATCTACAAAACTCTAGGATGTCTAAAGTTCAAGCACATCAAGCCCTGATCTGATTTTTACTCCCTGCATTTCATGTGTTCAGTTGAAAATGTTTCATCCCGTGCCCGAAGGTGAGCAGGGAGAAGGCAGGACATGGTCTGTAAAGATATTTGTCTTCATACCTGCTCCTGCTGTAAGAGCCACCCAGAGGGGACCCTAAATATTTCCGTGTGTCTCCATCTCTGTCCAGGCTCTCCTAGCAGTGCTGAGTATCTCTCTGCCTAGGGAGGTGGGGAGAAGAAGGAAAGAACAAGAACATGCCAGTGCATGTCCAAGGGGAGGAATCAAGAGGTAAATTTAAGTGTCCAAGAGACTTGCCACACTTCCTCTTACACAGAAGTTGCATCTTGCACTTGTTGTGCAACACTGGAAAGCACAGCAACAGGAGCAGAGTCCTAAGACAACAGGAACAACAACAAATTCCCTCTTCTCCTTTTTTCAGATCCTCAAAGTATTTTAAATACATAACCTATGACTGCTAAACTCCTTCCTTCACAGTTTAACTTCACTTTCAACATGGTGATTCTCTATTTTTTAGAGAAGGAGAGATGAGGCCCATTCTCCTGTCTTATTTTTATTTTCTGTATATGCTGAAGGTCCAGCTGACCTCCTCCTCCCTTTTATGGACTGAGCAGTGGGAACAGCTGATAGTCCCTTTCAGCTGCAGCATCTCTTCCGAGATGTAATGCCCATGTGGACAGTGAAGAGTGGACAGCTTCCTCTTACCATTCTCTGAAGCTTTTCAACAATTCCTTCTTGCTGTCTGCATGTGATCTGCAGTCCTAGATGAATTCTCTTTTCAGCTGGATGCACTGTGTTATTTCAGTATAGCACTATCTAAAAACTGAAAAAAAGTGCAAGCAATATAATGTATTACTTTCCTCTTATTTTTTATTGAAATGGTGAAAGTCTGGAAGGTTTCTAATCTTTGTGCAATGTTTCAAGCATTTTGTTTGTTTGCTTTTATGTTTACACACATACATATTAAGACAAAGCACTCCAAAAATTTATAGAGAGAGCTTAAAAAAGCCGTTATTTTCAGCTAGTCAGAGAGCTTTGTCTCACCATCATGATTTCTACAAGATTCAGTAATTTATCTTAATTCAGACCATTCTGTGAATAAAATAGTCACTGTCCTACCAAGACAGAAAGCAGATACTCTCCTGACTCCCCTTGTAAAGCAACCAGCAAGCTTCAGGAATAAGGAGCAGAAGTTTTTAAATGCAACAGAACCATTCCTTTCACCCGCTGAACTCCACCCAGCCTCAACACTTCCCAAAACTGAAAAAAAGATGACACTGCAAAATATCTTACATAAATTTTGCTGTCCCAGGAGCCTCCACAGCCAGTCCAAAGGGTCAGAGAGCTTAAAGAGACCAGATTCTTAAAGGATTTCCAGCTCCCACTTTCAGATCTCAGAGATTACACAGAAAGCAGCCAGCTTCACCCTTGACAGGTCCCCACCACAACAGCCATTAAATGTTCACATTTTTGGGGTGTCTTAGCCTCTTGCAGAAATCTTGGTCAAGTCTGGATAGGAAAAAAACCAGCCAGCAGCAAAAGCATAAAAACAACCCTAATCTATTCAACTTCATTTTTAAAATTTTTTTGAAGAACTTTCTCTAGCATTTTCTCACTACATACAGGAGATTAAGCAAAACTTCTTGATGTCTGCATATGTGGACAAGACAGGGATCCCGTTAGCATTCCCAAGTCTTGAAGCCACCAGCAAAACAACATTTCAATGCCTACAAGAAGCCCTGCTCAATGCCGCCTGGCTGGGCACTGGCAGCTCAGCAAGGGTCACTCCAAGAAACATACAACGTGGAACAAGGAATTTTTCCCTCAGCACTTGGCAGAGCAGTACACTAGCTATCTAAACTTAGACAATAAATACAGAACAAATTAACTGCTCCTGCTCCCCTGGAATTCCAGAGGTCTCCTGGGAGGCCACTGTGCTCTGTGCTGCAGTGCCAAGGCAGGCAGGGATGCACCCTGTGGGGGGAGCTGGGCGAGCACCCCAGCACATGGATGCTTTTCCCCTCTGTGCTCACGTTGACTTGTGCTCACGTTGACTTGTGGGTGGGAGCTCCAAAAGTGCGTGCTTCCTGCTGATATTTCTGCTTCTCCCAGTTTCCATCAGGGCCAGGAATAATAGGAGAGCGGGCTGTCCCCCAGCCCCTCCTCTTCTGGTCCTGGACATGGCCAGCGGTATGAAGAGCGGGGGCTGAGGAGCATGCTTCAGTTACAGAAGCAAATGTTTTTTGGTGCCTCTGGATGTTCCAAGTTAAGCTCGGATGGCACTGCACTTAGCTTGCATGCTATCCAAATTACTCCAGGAGGGCCTAATCCTGATGAATAGCTGGGTAGCTATTAAAACTGTTTTCCTTGAACAGCTAAATGGAAATGCGAGGGTTTGACGCTTGAGCTAGCATTTAAAATGGGTTCAGGTAATCAAAACACCAGATCAGGGAGCACTGGGGTTTTGGAGGAGCTGAGATTCAATTCATCTTTGAACCTTCAGCTTATTACAGCAAATAATTCACACCCCCAACAACTGAAACTAGCCATGGCTCCTTGCAGAGACTGACTGGACCTGATCACATGGGCTCACACTTACCCCTTACGCCAGCAATGCTTCTCGTGCAACCCAACACCATCTGTCATTCTGTCGTGTCACCTCGGGATGCCACTTGGGAAGAAACAAGTCACTGGTCATCTCTCACTGGAGACATCTGAGCCACGATCACTATCACAGCTTTCTCTGTGTCCGGGTAGCAAACACCCCACGCAAATTTAGAGCAACAAACAGCATGAAGGCAGCTCCAGTGCCTGCAAATTATTTTTCTGCATCCATGGGCAAGCTGCAAACCAGTATCAGAGAATGACTGGCAAGCGTGATGTTCTGTGTAGAGGACATAGGTAGCTTTTCACTGCCACACACCAGCAGCACAGAAACACAGAAGAGCAATGGATTAAATATATGAAATTTTTCTACTGTGCTAACTTGCTCCAGGAACTCTGGCATAAGTGATGATGGAAATATCAGCGAGGAGCTGCTGAGGAGTGGAAGACCATGCAGGAGGAGCCAGCTTGTGGATGGAGAGTCCATGGATCCTGCATGCTGCTCTCATTCCCATCTTCAGCCTGATGCTTGTTTATATGAGGACAGGCCCATAAAGAGGGACTCCCCAACTATTCAGAGTGGGAGGATGAACAGAGAGACTGTGACCTCAGAGCAGCTCATTTCCTGAGCACGGCAGAGCCACCAGCTCCCCAAGCAGAGCTTCTCCTCCATCACACAGTGCTGCAGCAGCAGGTGGGACAGGCAGCTCCAGCAAGCTGAGCAGGCACCACGCCAGGTGCCTGTGCGTTTCTCTGTCCAGCAGAGAAACCACAACTAGAGGAACCTGACTTATTATATCCACCCAGATGAAGGAAGAACAGAAACACAGTTTGGGCATTCCAAACAAGTAAACTGGCCTGAATACTCATGTGCGTGGAGGCAGCTGTGCTGCATGAAGAAAAGTCATCAGGTACTGAGCCTCACCAGTCTGGTTTCCTAAGCAGGCTGAGAGCAAACTATAAAGGATTCCTCTCCAAGTCACATCCCTACAAGGAAGCCTGCATTAAAAAAAGAAAAAGGAGGAAGAAACCATGCTTTGAGCTCAGCCATTTCACATGTCACTGTTTGCAGCTATTCTTAAAAACACTGTTGTGGGCCCAACCTGACTGCAGAGGCAGCACATTTGTGGCAGCCCTGGGTGGCTGCAGAGGGGACACCATGCTAACTGCTCTCCTAAGAGCACAAGGGGAGGGCTTGCTTCCATAACTATAGCCATGTAAAAGAGTTTGGTATGAACTGTGGCCCCTCAATTCTCTTTTCAAAACCTGCTGTTGTGTAGCATGAGGACAGCAGCAGTGCTGCAGGTGCTGGACACAAGTAATGCAGGAGTTAACTGAGAGCAAAGAGATAAGGATCCCAGAAACAATGTCCATAACATTTGCATAGACCTGATATATGAAAAAGAGCTGTGACTCAGTCTTCACCTAGGGACCAAAGATGATGCAAAGATGCATTTAAAGCTTCTCATTTCTCCTTACTTAACCTTCATTCACTGCATCAGGACAGTGCACACCAGCTAAGGGTGCTCTGTGCGCCCAAGGGAAACAAAGCCCAAGCACTATGTGGGGCTCTCCAGGATGTATTAGGAAATTTGCAAGCCACATATCCCATTATATTATATCCCGCGTATATCCCATTAGGTTGCAGAGCACTGTGCAGAGACCTTCGGTACCTAATGCCAGCTCTGGGGGTGGAGCTCCCCTCTTTCCAGGCGGTGGCATGAGACACTCCACGCCTTTGAGAGAGCCCCCAGAAGTCCCAAGGGCTCCCCAATATTAAGCCACAGGTCAGACACAGCAAAGCAGGGAAGGATTTTTGTTTCAATTTTCCCTGCTCAAGAGCTGCTGGGGCAGCCGCACACCACAGCCCGTCAGCCCCACATCTCCCTGGGGGACACGCCGAGTGCCCACAGCCAGCACGGCAGCTCCAGCGGCAGCGGGGCCATCCAGCTGCGGCACAGGGACTTGGCACGCCGTGGCTTGCGGGGAGCATACGGCGCAAGCCGATTGCGTCGCCTGATGCTCAATGAGACTTGACAGGGCCCACCGAGGTCTGCACGCCGAGGAAGAGCCCGGGGCCCCCAAGCTGGCGACAGCGCCTCGGCTCTGCTCGGCCCCAGCGCGCCCGGGGCACGCGGGATTCAGCATTTGGATCATCTCAGAGCAGCTGGCAGCGACCCAGCGGCGTGAGCATCATCCCGTCTGCAGGAGCAGGGGCTGCCTCCCAGTGCACTTTTACCCTTGGAGTGTGGGAGGGGGGAAGGGCGATGCACATGCAGGGACATTCTTCACTTGTCACCCCCAGCCTCAGGCTATTTCTTTCTTTGCAATCACCTAAGGGTGAGGAGGAGTTGAAAAACATTACACTGACAGTGCTGTCAGAGCTGCGGATATAGGGCCTTCCGCTCCACGCCAAGCAAACCTTCTGGAATGGTTTGGACACGATAGGTAAACAGTGTTGGGCTTGCTCAGCAGGGAGACATTTGTATTTAGATGTTATAGATAAGTGGTGCATATTTGAGACATCTGAAAGTTATTATTCCAGGCAGTTTCTAAACAGAGAATCGCAGTTGCATAGCCCCTTAACTCCGAGCTGACAGGCAGGATAATGATTTAAATTATTGTTAAACATAGGCTCTGTTTTAAGTGGATGGAATTCAACAACATGGTAGGTTTAGGGGAATGGGGGTGTATCACAAAACACAACATTTCCAATTTCTGGAGCACTGATCCACAGGAGCTTCTCTGCCAACACCAAGCATCACTATTCACGCTATGAAAATGGCAGCTGTAGAGATCCTCAAAAGGCAACATCAGTCAGCTGCCTTCTGCCTCATTACCACTCCCTCTAATTGTAACAACTTAAGGGAAATGCCTTTATGAAAGCAAAACACAGCATTTTTCAGACTATAAAACAGAGTTCAGCAGTGAATCATAAGTATTTTTTTAGTAATGCTTTCAATTTATAAGTGATTTATGCTTCCTGGAGTTCAATAGGGTTATGTTTATTATGCTATCACTCTGTTTTTAGCTAAAAGTATACTGATTTGTTCTGCATTATAAGGCATTTGAAGCTCAACTAGGTTGTACTAAATCAGTGTCCTCTGGTTGTCTCATCTATGAGGATTTTGTTTTCCAGTGTTTACAGGTTGGGCTGGTTGGCTCCCCCAGGTCCCTTCCATGCTCAGCTTCCAGTATCAGAGGCTTTTGGTCCCCACCATAAGCTGCTTTTTGACATGCCAAAGGTTAAGTGTGACAGCAAACACTGGCTCCACACCGCAGCCTTTACACAGGCAAAGCTCCAGCAAAAACAAACACATCTCTTATGGGGAAAGGAGAAAGGGAAGAAGAATTAATTTCTTGCTTATTCAGCATCTGATTGTGTCTCTATGTCACAAGCGAGCTCCCAGGCAGCATCCCCAACCTACAGCATCCTCATTTCCCAGATGAGTAATTCACAATAATGCAGACAAGAGGGTCTCATCTCTGCTCCTAACATGAAGATGCAATTGGGCCTAAAACAAAAGCAATCCCACCTTGCCACTTAAGGGAAATTACAAAGCTGATTAATAATGGATGAGCCTCACAAAGGTCACCCACTCTGCTCACTGTGCCAGCATCTTACCCTAATTCTCCTCACCAATAAAGCCTGGAATTATTTGGAAGCTGTAGGGGAAATTGAGTTCACTCACCTAAGCTTTAATAACCATCGTGTCCAGCAGGGCAGCAGCAGCCCAGCGCAGCCTTTTGCACA
Source organism: Orthonyx spaldingii (assembly GCA_013397795.1). Classification (NCBI taxonomy): domain Eukaryota; kingdom Metazoa; phylum Chordata; class Aves; order Passeriformes; family Orthonychidae; genus Orthonyx; species Orthonyx spaldingii. Next base: position 3,203,308 of record VZTJ01002933.1, on the reverse strand, counting down.
TGCAACACAATATAAAATCAAATCATGAAACGATAACTTGGATCTCTGCCAGAAACACACTCACAAGGCACACGAGTCAAACCAAGATGAGGCACTTCTGTCAGATCAGCAGCTTGGCTTGCCCACTTTAGCATGTGAGGAGTCCAACAACTTGGAGGAGTTGAAACCCACAGTCAGGGAGAAAAGCAGTATCTCCATTCTGCGAAATGAAGGCACTTGTGTGATATGTCTCAGGAAAATCAGAAATCTGAGCCTGGATCAGGAGCTGAATCCTTTACCACTAAAACTAAGGATGGCTTTTTGTCAGTCCCTGCTAACCACTAGTTATTGATCTGAAGTACTCACACTAGTGTGTAAAGGCTTTCTCGTGCAGGCAGTGCCTGGTTGCTTTTCCTGCACAATTAAATACTAATAAATATTCTTCCCTCATAAAAATAATGGACCAATCTCTCTCTGGGCATTGTTTTTCTCTTTTCATGTAAAGAAAAATATTCATAGAGCTTGGCAGGAAACAAAAAAAGCACGCAAAAACCCCAAGTGAATATTAAAGCTACCAGTGCCCTATTTGAAGAACCCAAGAGAAACACAAAAGGAAATGCAGCCATCAATAGAATATATGGAAATGCTTCCTTAGCCCTCAAGCTGGACACGGAATCTGTGCAGTGACAAACCCCACAGGGCCGGCTCAGGGGTCTTGTCTACTCCTTTCTGCAGCCCTGCTCAGCTGACAGCACAGTCTTCAGAATAAGGAGAGGTACAAAGGCAAGTGGAAGCAGGATTTCCTCCTGCCAGAGGCTCTGTGTAAGGAAAAGTAAGCCTCCTCGTGCCTCCAAACCCCTCCTGGCCCCAGCCCAGCCCAACAAACCAGACTGACAGCACTCCACCCCTCCAATAGGCAGTCCAAGCTGTCCTGGCCTCTATACATAAAATTTGAGAGACAAAGATGTATTGGAGACAATAAATGAATTATAAGGGCCCCAAAGAGAGTATTTCCTACTTATTTTTAATTCTAATGTACTTTTAGTAACTTCATATAAGCTACTAATTTAAATAGCTGATCCCAAAAGGATTCCAAACCCATCTATGTGAAACATCTCAGGGCAGCCCAGTTTGGCAGAAGATCTAAGCACAGTAGTGCTTAGGTAGGATAGTTCTAAAAACTCATTACCTAATTCTCATGTCCTGGCATATGCTGATAAAGCCACTGTGTCCCATCCCCACCTGTGAACCAAGATTTCTTAATTACCACAGTAATAAATCCTCACAGGTTCTGTAGTCATCTTTATGCTGTAGAGCCAGTGCGGACTCAACTCCCCAATGAAGGGAAACTGCAGCACTAAAACTGCTGTGGGATATTCTCTGGTGTCACGTTTTCCACCTGTGGCATCAAATACCAGAACAACAGACAGGTCTGCAGACAAAATTACTTGCAGCCTCCACTGCTCTGCTCTACCTCAGTCAGAAAAAGGATATTAAATATGGAGACAGGGTTGCAATCAGCCTTTCTGAGGAAATAATAACCTGGTAAATCCTGACTCATGCTGATTTGTTATCAAGGACTATGACTGAGATACCAAAAAAAGGAATTGAATCAGATTTTCATGGCTGTGTCAGAATTAATTAATTCTCATCATATAAATGGAAAAGATTTAACATCACAGAAGCATTTTTAGAATGACAGGAGGATATGGAGGCTGTGGTAAAGAAGAAAACATGACTATTGTTCTGTATAGACTGACAGTGAGGAAAGATAAAAAAGAACTAAATATACCATAAGATAATAGCTTGGTCAAAGAGCTGCCAACAGGAGCATCCTGGGGAGGGGACAGCAGTTGCAAACATCTGCCACTGCTGGCTGCAAAAATGCCCCAGACAATGCTTATGACAGAATAACCAGCAGTGACACATCTCCAGGAGACATGGCAAAGTTCTCTTTAAGTCTACCCAGAACAGTCTGAGAAGCTCCTTCCAGTCACTGCTGGTTTTCACACTTCAGCTAAAGATATAAGAGGTGGCTGCCTGGCCTTCTCCAGTGGCCACCATTCACCCCGTGTCTGTCTCAGAGAGGGGTTAAGATTATTTTTTTTCTCACTTTAGTGGTTGTCAGCAAAACTCATAAAGTAAATCAGATGTCAGCTGATCTCACTCTGAATTTAGCTAAACCAGAGCCAGGCTATTTCAATTCTAAACCCTTGCCCATAACAACTATTCAGGTTAGCATAGCTAGTTCTTTTTAAAGTCACGTTTGCTATTAATTTGAATTAATTTTCTAGGTTGCCCATTGTAGCTAAACCCTCTACTGGAAAAATAACTGCACTCAGTACATATTTTAGAGACAGTTGCTTGGTTTTCTTTCTCAGCTAAGCAAGCTAGAGATGTTGCTAAGTGGGAGATTAGACTCTAAAGTCCAACTCAATAAACAGGAGTTTATCCGGTAGCAAATTCCACAGACACAGATGGAGGAGCATGAAATCCCCACTGCAAAGCACAAACAAAGGAGTATCTCTTGTCTCTCCTCATACAGACTGCTCACTTTCATCCAAACAAACTCTTTGATAGTTAGTTCTGTCAATATTTGTTATTAGCAAAAGATTTCTATAATAAGTTAAATATATGATAAAAAGAACCATTGCATGAAGAGGAATGGGTGTTACCAAAAGCAGAACTAAGAGCCACCAATCTAATTCAGGATGTAAGAAACAAATCTGACTCAGATTCTTTGCCCAGTGTTGTTTTCTCCTGCATCTTCATGATCCCTACGATAGAGAGACTGTCAGTAGTATGTGTTTGACCTGATAAAAGAGCTCAGTTATCTTCAGGGAACATGCCAGACATTCATGGTGGCCCATACAAAACAATTCAAACACACCTAACACCCTGTGCTGTCCAGATAAAGGGGAGGGAAAAAAGGAAACCAAAGCCTTTGGGTTTTGAATTGCCAACACAAAGACAAAACGAGCCACTGGTGTCAGTGAAGACACCAGGCAAGAAAAGGATGGTACCTTGGTCACTGGGTTGTCCTTGCCTTTTCCCCATCAATATAACCTGAGCTCTCTTTGCCAAGCCTGTCCTTCCACTGCTTTCAGACAGCAGTTCACTCTGTTTCCATGTTTTAATCTTCCTGCTCCCCTACCTCAGGCACCTGGACCCCTCCTGCACAGAAACCAGACACGTTTTCCAAGAAAACCAAGCACTGCCTGGAGGCAACCTTTTTACTTCCCCTCCAACTTCAACAGTGCATTCAGGCCCTTCTGTTCTTGTTGTTCTCTCTCTTCATCCTCCTCCTCCTAAAAGAGTCTTTGCTGCCCAGAAAAACCATTAAGCACAGAGGCTAATCCCTGCATAACCACTGATTGCTGATTAACCACAGACTGCAGGTTTTGGCCTAGGAAGCCCTGCACAGAACCCAGTAACGAGCAGATGGCAAAGAAAAGGATCCAGCAAAGCACTTAAGCACAAGGCTATCTTTAGGAATGTGAATTAACATACTTATTCAAGCATATACCTGATTTCTGGCATACCATATATCTATCTACATAGGCACGGAGGTGGGTAGGAAATTTACAATCCTGTGGAATTTAGGTCCTGCAGCCTATGCAGTCTTCTTTTCTGAACAACTGAGAATGGGTTCCATTTGCCCAGCTGGAAAATACACACCTTTAAAAAAATAGTAGTGAACTTACCACTTGACTTTTCCCTCCATCAGCTTTCGTCCCTTAGCCTGCCAATATTGAGCACCCTCTGCTTCACCATCAGATTGTTACTTTGACTTTTCATATCTTATCTGTTTTTTGTGGAGCACTGATCTTTTAGGTATCACACCCAAAACTGAAGCACTAGAAATTATCATTAAAATAGTCATAATTATGATTATGGCTCAAAATCAAATTATTTATGTATTTCTCTATAGTGCCCAATTAGACTGAGTTGAAATTGTCCGTCCCTGCAGCTCCACAGTGAAATTCTCATTAGTTCAGTTTTCTTTCCAACTGTCTCTAGCTCTGATCTCCACCATGAGGCCAATTTCCTTCCACCTGGCCAAGGGGTGCCATAGACAAGATCAGCAGACTCTCCCATGTCAGGAATGAAGCAATAAAAATGCATGTTGACAAATGCAGGCAGCTTCAAGGCTCACCTCTGTCATGAGCATACACATTGCAGTGCATGGAAACATTGAATCAGAACTATCTAGAACAAACAGGGCTACAAACAGGGGCACAAACCAAAAGGCCCAGTGTTTTTGCCAAAAAGATTCTTTCACACAAGCCATGCTGGGATAACAGGAGTGGTTTGCTGATGTCTGGGAAGGGCTCAGGAGAGTGATGGCTGCTGCCTACAAATATCAGAGAGAGCAAGGAAAATTAACCAGGGAAACACCACTGCAGAATGAGGAGGAAATGCAAATCCCTGCAGAAACATACTGAACAGATTGTCACCAGTCTCCTGGTTCAAGTGAACACCTATGGGGCTCAGAGGTGCTGGGGTCCTCTGGCTTTAGGCAGACAGAGCAAGAGAGAACACTCTGCATTAAAGATTTTTAGAGGCTTCAGATCTTTCCTTGCAAGTGGTGCAGTGTTTATTGGCACAGCACCAGCATGGGAATAGGATTATTGGATTTGAAAGGCTTTTTCCCTGGAGTGGTCTTTATCCTCTTAAAAAGATAGAGCAATTAAACTTTTTTTTTTCCTGAAGAGAATTAATCGTCTGTGAACGGTCACACTGGTAGCCAGACGCATCACAAGAGATTTTCATCTTCTTTAACACACCATGCATAGTCAGTGGCCAGCAATCTGTTTTATCAATCTTTTATCCCTAGATACAGAGCAAAAATCTACCAATCCCAAATAATTTTAGTTTCAAAATCTAATATGAGTAGATGGAATGGAATTTTTAAAAAAGTATTTTGTAAAGGCCTTTAACATCAAATTGATGCTGATGTCCAAGAATCAAAACTTCTGACTGGACATGCTGTTCTAGCCAATAGACATGGAATGCTTTGTATAAATTTCACAAAGTTCTGCCAACACTACCCTGCTATAATTTCCAAGAAAACAGGAGGAAGCACTTACCTAGTACATGTCAGTACAAGGCATGATAGTTTCACCAAAAGCCACAACATAGGGGAAACATGTAAAAATTGTCAGAAGAACATATCATGAAAATGCAATTAAGAGAGCATCATAGAAGACTGCGAGATCGAGATTTTCCTAAATGTCTGAGTAGCAGAGAGGAGTCCAGGCTCTCACTGAGCACAGCACCTGGCAGGATCAGCTGCATCACAAGCAGGGTTGATGTAACATCTGCATCAAAACTGGGAGTGAATTCAACACAAGTAGAACACCTTTAGAAAAGAAGTATGAGTAAAGATGATCTAGTGAATGTCATCCCTGTCCATGCCAGTGGGGGAACTCGGTGATCTTTAAAGTCCTTTCAAACCCAAACCCTTCTGTGATTCTATGATTCTGTGAAGGAGAAGATCTGGCTTGAAATAGCACAGCTTCAAAAATCAGCACAGTCAAAATCTTTTGTGTTCTTCAGGATACGCCAGACAAGGTCTGGAGGAGCTTCTGCTGCTCAGTGTTTGGCCAAAAAGAAGGGATGAGTGAGCAAAAACCCAGGGCTAGACTTCTCACAGTGTAAAACCAGAGTGACTCCACAGGTAGCTACAAATTTAGGCTGGCAAAACTGAGAGTAGAGTTGGGCTAGAGGTAAGGATTTCTATGCTTAGCCCAACAACAACAGTTCTGCTTGTGCAGCTTGGGGAGAAAAAAAAAAAAAAAGGAGACTTTGGACTACAGAGCAGTCTCATTTCTCATTTTTAGCTCTGTTGCTGATATGGATGGAAAACCCAATTTTATTTTATTAAAGGTGTCAAACTTTTTTAATAACCCAGACACCTACAGGGATAACAAATTCACATCCTCTGTACGGTAAATTGCATATTCAGCAGCTGTGAGGCCAATTAGACATTGAAATGACAAAGTGCTATCTCAGGCCAGCAGAGACATACTGCACAGAGACAGTGTTTAGTTTTATCATAAAAGCAGTGTTTAGCTGTCATCTGTCATGCAGGCTTAGGGGAAAGGGCCTCCACAGCTGGAACAGCTGCAATAGCTGCAATTGCAAGATTAGAAGATAAGTTGTTACACTTTTACCAGATCACTCAGTTCACATCCAAAACTTACCCTCAGCTCCAAATGCACCCTTTTTGTCAAGCTATAGCTTTATGAATGAAGAGGAATTAGCTTTCAGCATTACAGCCCAAAGTTTAAACTACTTGGCTGAATATTTTTGAGAAAGGTATTAAGAAAGCTACAAATATTAATTTCCTCTCCCAACATATTCTCTCTCCCTTATTTTTAAAGACACCTATTACTTACAGATTCAAAGAAAGGAAGTATATTAGACAAAGCAAGGAAAATGCAATTATATGTGGCAATAAATATCAGTTAATAGAGTGCATTAAAAAAAAAGGAAGCATAGATACCCTAATGGTTTAAATCAAAAAGCTAAAATCGTTGCTAACATAAGGAATTCTTTGAAATGTCTCTCAAAAGAATACACTACTCCATTAGCAGTGGATTATTATTCTCTAAGGCCCTCTCCATGCTAGAAACGTTTGTAACTAACTATAGCTGTGTAATAAATTCAGTATACATTCAATTACTCAAGTAGTTTATACCTTTATTAGAAGTAAAAAAAGTCAAAAGCCCTTTACTTGGAACCACTGTTTCCAAACTCTACTTTCCACACTTGCAACACTTAGCAAAGGCAAGATAAACTTCTTAGTGTAAACCAGCAACGTTTACCTCCTTAGAGCAACAGCCAAATCAATCATCACAAGAGATATTTAATATGAAGGCTCCACCTTTTTTTTAACATTGGGGCCTATCTTTGCAGTGTCAGCATCTGAACTACAACATACGCATAACATAAACACCACTTACAATTGTCAGAGTTTTCATATTTCCTTGGGTTTTTACGGGTAAACTGGCCCATCTTGCTTGTGTTAGGAACAATATTTCAGCTTACTAGAACTAAAGAAACTTTATAGCACAGAATGTATTTTTCCACTGGTCGTTTTGTTCTGTAGCAGTCTCCATTTTTCTCAGTCTGGACAATAAAAGCCCGACTAATCCCTTTTAGATTTATTCCTACCCAGGTAGCCTTGCAGGCTCTCCTGATGCCAATGTGGACATGCTGTGGATATAAAGTGCCCTATAGCACATTGTGCACCAGATTTTGTCCTCTGTTCACCTGTGGCAATGCCTTCCTCTCCAAGAGGTCCTGCTACGGCAAAGGTGCTTCAGCTGAAAGCCACAGGTTATCCAATGCACAACACTGGGAAAATGCAAGAAACATGCAGAGCCTCAGTGCAACTCTGTAAATTCAACACCTCATCAAGACCCGGTGAAGCCTGAAATACTGATCCCTCAGACACTTATTTCACTTGACATCTGCCTGTTCTGACTTCCTTGGTGTTTGCCATTTGCTGCTCAGCCCAAATGCCCCATGCTGACCATGACAGCAGGCGGATGCTGCCTTCCCCAGCTCACAGGCACAAAGTCTTCACTGCTGACAGTCAAATACAAAACGAAGGAAAAAACCCCACTGCATTCACATGGCCAAGGGGAGCTCTGGCTTGCTTGAAAGTGCTGTATCCAGCAGCCTCATCATCACAACCTAGATAAGCAGACCTGGAGGACAGACAGACCCTCAAGAACAAGGAGCTGCCTGGGTCTGTGGGCTAACTTTGGGTGCCTATTGCATTTGGAAAAACACTTCCCTTCAAAGGTGCTAAGGCAAAGCAGGGATTAATTAAAAGGGCACGAGATGAGTTATTTATTAAACTGTTTTCACATTTTCAGCTGTGTTAGAGAGCTTCCTGCAGCTGCCATAGAGACAACAGCTACAGACAATAAAACTTTATGAGCAATTTAAATTCTCTCTCCCCTTAGGAGATGGGGAAAAACAAGGACAACTGACTGTTTGCAGGTCTCGTGGATCTTGCCTTCATTAAGTAGGACTCTGTTTAAGCACTCATTATGCTTTTCCATCAGATAGTCACAGACTTCCACAGAAAGGATTAATTGTTTATAGCTTCCACTTTCAACAATACCCTATAAAAATACACTGCAGTCATATCTGATTATCCAATATTGTTTAGTGGGAAGCACTCCCGGCACATCAGTCTGCTTATTTGCACGTGTCAGAATAGCAACAAAATGGATTCCCGTGGGCAATGGAAAATAAGCTTTGCACTTGGAAAATAAAACAGTAATAACCACACAGTAAAACTGCAGATGCATGCAATAAATTAGATTTATCATCAGTCTTATACCATTCACACCTGAAATTTGCCGATAAATCTACCTCGTTTGAGGCTTATTTAATGTTTCTTCTAAAGGGGGCCTAGAGCTAGAGATTCAAACTACATAAAAACTGACAAGCATGAAGAAAGAAAAACATTTCTGTCTTTCCCTACAAAATGTGCAACTTCCTTATCAAATAGACACCAGCTTGCGGCGTAAGATGGGTACATTTCCATCCAGGATCACTTCACATTTTAACTTTGATACTTTGCAAACATAAAAAAAAAAAAAAAAGCTAGGAAGAGGATCTGGTGAAAGAAGATATTTCTCAAATATCTAAAATAATATACAGAACTCCCATTTAATTCTCCTAGGATATGTACATATATTTATGACTGATATATGTATTTATACTGGTTCTACTTTGGGTAAATCTAATACATGCACATTTAATACATATGCATTTAAAAATTTCCAATCATGCAAGGTCTTACTAGTTTTTCACATATTTTATATTTACAAGATGTGGTGAGACTTAGTTTTCAACAGGTGCCTCTCAGTGTGCCAATCTAAATAAAATAATCCTTGGTTTTCAAAGCCAGTGCTGGTAAAAGACCAAGAATACTTTGAAATAGTGCATGAATGAAAATACTGATGGATGGGAGAAGAGTGTGAACAGAGCAATAAACAGTAAAGGGGTGTGATTGCTGACCATACTAGCAAAGAATGGGATCAAGGAAAATGAGCAAACTGTACCTCACATTACCCCACTGGAAACACAGGATGAGTAGTGAGGTATGCTGGAATCATAACTGTTTTGCAGTCCCATTTCTCTGTACTTTTAGAGCACCTGCATTGTGCTTTGAAAGAAAGGACACTAGGTGGTAGGACTAGATGATCTTCATAGGGCCTTTCCCATCTTAACCACTCTGCAATGCTGTGCTGCAATGTCACTGCCCAAAAAATGTTGTGATTTTCAAAAAGGAAAGAAAAATGTTGTGATTTTCAAAAAGGCACCATATAGAAGAGGCAAACCTGTAATCCCCTACCAAAGGTGCAGGAAAATGCTGAGAAGACTCATCATGCTGTACTGCACACATGACTGAGGGAACTTGCCAACCTTGCTGTCCTGCAGTGAATCCACAGAAAGTGCACGTGCCAGGCTCAAGCCCAGTGCTTGAAAGAAGCAGATTAATATGAGACAACACCACTTGGTTCCCATGAGGTGCCATCCTTCCTCCATGGCTCTGAAGGCTCCACAATCTAAACAGCTGGGCCTTTCCTTTTCTTTTTTTGATGCTTTATTATAGCAGCAAGGCAACAGATTGGTTATATTCCATTTTTCTCGGACTCTTTTTAAAAGTGTGAATGAGCATGTGTGTATGCTGAAGTGATAACATAAGGACAAGCCACATTTTTAGTAAATATTACTTTAAATTACCCTGGAATGTAAAAGTGCGCTTTTGTAAAACTAGCTGGCCAAAAAGGAAAGCAGAGCTGTAAACTCTCCTGCCTGCAAGTCGAGCATGTCGGAAGAGAGTCACTGTATAAGGGCATGTTTACAGGTCATGTAAGCCTGCACCTACACTGAAACTCGTGCCCTAAAACACAGAACATGCATGCACTCCATTGGCACAGACTCCTCTGTGCAGGCCCCAGCACTGTGGCAGAAAACCAGTGAAGACCTTGTGGCCAGAGGAGACCAGATTCCTTGGTGAATTTAAGCCTTTTCATCTCTATAATGTGGGTAGAGGAGAGCAAGGAGCAGCCTCTCACCTGTGACTGAAGTCAGCACGGTGCACCTCATCGCTGAAGCCACCTCAAGGTGCATTTAAACCAGTCCCTCCTTTTGACTCACTCCAGCAGTGACAGGCAAACCATGATCCCAGCTCAGTTCAAACTCCCCTTGGCTGCTGTGCAGTGGATCATGCACCTTGTTCATTTCAAAGTCCAGCTGGCAAAGAAACTGCTGAAAGGTCTCTGCCTTTGAACATACAGCAAGGACAGTCAGGAACATCTGTGACAGTCACATACACCTGTGCAGTGACAGCAGTACTGACATGTGGGTAATTGTCAGTAAGGCTGATGCTGTGGGTAAAGCCATAAGCAAAAGGAAACGAAAAATTAAGGTACAAACCAGCTGGGTTTTAGTGATGCCAGAATGTTGTGTAATGCCTCTGATGCAGATAGAGAGAGAGGCAGGACTGAGCTGGGTAACAAGACTGATGGCAGGTGACACGTTTTGCTCTGGCAAACTATTTTACTCTCACAGGCTTTGGGCCCCCCTTCATTCAAGTCTTTCTTTATTATATCTGTAAGACAGGAACAGTGTCACCAGACTTAGTCAGTACCCTGTTTTAGTGAGTTCCTTATTTGGGCTGGAACTGATTTGCCAGTGTAATGCAAATAAGCAAAATAAATATGTGCAGTTATGGATGTTGTCACTTCTGGGAACATGAATGCACACTGTCCATTTCCCTGCAGAGCTGGGATCTTGCAGTGACACACGACTTACTGCTGCAGGTCTTTCCTTTGGCAAGTCTCATTTTGGAAGTGAAGTTACATTGCTGGGAGTGGGGAGGAAGTAATTCTGCAATAAACAGAAAGCCCAAAAACTAGAAATGGTAAAGTTTTTGGTCAGATTCTTACACATAAAAGCAAACGGCGACTGTCCAGAGATGCAGTTTGACCCTGTAACCCTACAAGCATTAAGAAAACAGTGAGACTTAAGAATAAGGAACATGTTTGGGGTTAGGCGGCAATAAATCACTGGACTGGAATCTGAAATGCTAGGCTCTTCTGTTCAACATACCACTCCAGCATCCCCAGCCTCCATTAGATGCCCTGCATGCCATACCAGGCTGAATTCTACCATATGTTTGTAGCTAAGCTATGAAATTCATTTGTCAAGTCCTGGGAGGTTTTGGCAAGTTGTCCTGTGCTATATGTGTGGTCTGCTACACTAGAGCAGGCATGCAGAGCATAGTAATGGGTATGTCTATAGGATCCAGGGGAAACATAGTTGATGATTTCCCTTCTCTGACTTTAAGTGCTGTTTAATAATGAATGGAGATGGAGAGGACTCGGGTGGAAGCTGCTTCAGCACAGCTGCAGGCTTAAAGCAGCTGAAGGCTGCTGGAACAAGCTATAAATACGTATCTGAGCTCCATGTCAACTGTGTGAACTCAGAAACTGCTTGCTTCATTCAGGGACTTCATACCCACCAAAGAGTCAGGAGCCTTTTGGACTAGAGGTAAGTCAGTGGCTGGCAGAAGTCACATTTTCCGTGTGAACGGGGGATGTGGAAGATGCTAGGACAATGCAGGGGTGGATGACGGATTGGAAATGATTTCTTGGGTGTTTTGAAAGGAAACACATAATCCAGAGTTATGGACCCTCATTAATCAGGCAGAGTAGTCCTGAGGTGCCAAATCTCACAAGAACAGCCGTAGGACTTGCAGGCATTTGTAAGCTCTTCCTTACTGAACCCTTGGCATGACATTTGCCCAAATTCTCCATCCCAATTCAAGTATCACCACCTTGGCCTATGAACAGCTGCCTAGTGGCTCTGATTCAAGTTGATTCACAACAAAAGATAAATCTTTCTGCGCCTAAAAAAAGAAGAAGCTGCTGAGAAATTCTTCAATTCCTCTGCCTTGTGCAATCTCAGGCCAGGAGTTTTTGCAACAAGGTCAGTCTCATTTCTTCATCTCCTTAACGTATATCCCTCTTCCTTGCTGTGTTGATTGCTCTGGGTAGTTCTGCTACCATATTTTTTGATACAGCACAGAACGTAGAAAGGAGGCAGAACTGTCAAAAAGAAGTTTAACTGAAGTTTTTGATATACAGCATGAACCTGTCACTTTAACAGAGATTAATAGGCTGCATGGCAGAAAAAGCCAGGATCTCTCTCAGCCTCAGATCATCTCATCTTCAGAAGGAACTTCAGCTCCTGAAGGTACCATCTAACCTTTTCCATGGTGAAAAGAAGACCCATGAATCTACTGTTACATGGAGAAGTGCTGCAATTTGCCTCCCAGTGACAATGCAAGGCCAGCTCATGGTCCCCCAGCAACTTTGCTGCCCTTCAGTCCTCGGAGATTCTTTTCAGTTCTTCTAAGATGTATAAACTTAAATAGCCCAAACCTTGACAGCCTACACATCTGGGACTATGACTGAGTCCTCATGAATGTCAAACTATCTTCATTTCATCTGAGGATGGCAGAAGACATAGGCACTCAGCACTCCTCACCCTCCAACCCCAACTGCATATCCAACCTTCAGGCTCCAGAGGACAAATCAAACTCCTCTGTGAAAGCAACATCCTGGAAAAATCAGCCACAGATTCTCTCAGATAATCTGGAAGGTAGATATGTTTCAAATCTGTCCATTAAACCTGACAGAAAATCATAACCGTGCCATCCAGGAAGGATTTAACCACAACACGTAAAATGCATTTCCCCACTTTGGCACAGCAAAAGCAGAAGATGAGATAAAAATAAAGTCTTACGAGGTATATGACACACTCTAGGCTATTCTCTGATAGAGGCACACTTCTGAGCACAAATCCACTTACTTAGAGATGGCTCCTAGTGCTATATTGTAGCAGCTGTTTCCTACCTCCCACTGATGTTATATTTACCTGCTGAGTTTCAAACACCCACTGATCCAGGCTGAGGTCCTGAGATGCTCTGGGGAGGAATGACAGCTGTTTCCCTGTACTTGTCCCAGCACAGCGAGGGGACAGGCAGTGTCAGGCTGGCCCTTTGTCAAGCATGGCTCAGCATCACCCTGGTGTTTGTACCCAGGTACTCACCTAAGAGCTGCACTCCACGGGTGAGCCCATAGACATCGATCAGGGCCCAGAGAGGCTCTGCCGTCCTCACGCCGCTGAAGAAGAGCATGGCAGCGGAGTCGTTCACCCGGTAGAAAACCCGTCCCTTCTTGTCCACCCAGAAGGCGATGATGTTTCCCTCATTTGCAAACTCTTCTGGCAGAGCCTTGGCCCAAAACCCACTTTGGGAAACCAGGTCAGGGCACGCATACTTTGGCAGAGTGTCGGGGTTAATCCTCGATGGATCCTTGGAAGTAAAGCCGAGTCGAAGAGCCCCACTCCAGCAACACTGCTTTTTAGTGATCTGCAAAGACAACAGCAGCAATAACAGTGTTGGGCACTCGAACATCGACTTTCACACTACAGTCTTTATGCATCAAACACTGGTGGCCAGCGTGCAGACAACCCCACCAGATTTAGGAAACGTCTTACCCACCAAACACTGCTGTAGCTTTTTCAGCTGTACACAGCAATGCTGTTGCACACTTAGGATACAACACCCATATTTAAAACCAGATAAATCAAATTAAATATATGTGGATAGGTGAAATGTAATTACAGCTGCATGAGGATTCATTTCTATTTCTAGGCTAATTTCTTTTGGCCTAAGAATAATCCTCTCACAAAATGCGCCAAAAATGGCCACAAGACCTTTTATCTCAGCACCTGCAGCAGCAGAGCTCTTCCCACATGGTGCTCAGATGATGGGGGTCTCTCACGACCTGAGGGAAAAGCACAGACTCCAGAACCATAGTTACCACCACAGGGTTTTCTGGGTTTCCCAGGCAAGTAAAAGACAGTTTTTCCCTTGTTTAACTTGTCATATTGGATGACATATTGAAATCACAGCCTTGCAGCAGAGAACTTATGTGTGGGAAAGCACAATATAGAGTATTTAACTTTGTTAAATACACAATTGTGAAGCAACAAGAGATATTCTCTTATGATTGGGGAAAACCTACTTATTTCAGCTGTGAATGGTGTTTTGTAAAATATGTTGTGCATAACTACAGCCCAACCTGTCAGTATGCAATTACTCAGTGTGTCTGGGGTCAGGAACATCTGCTATGGTATTTAGAATGGTTCATATGTCATCCCCATCCTTCTGCACCTGACAGACACAGATACCTCCATCCTTCTGCACCAACGATCACAGATACCTCCAGAATCATCAGCTTCTACTCACAAGAACTGAGCCCTGGCCAGTAGGGGATCTGCAGGGAGCAGGCAGCAGGTCCTAAACACATGCAGTACATTGAAAACACTACCCAGTTGTATTGTCTCTTTTTTTCCCCATGAAAGCAAGGAGTCTTCCAGAGTTAGTATGGTTCTCAGATGGAGATGATGTCCTTGGTGAAGTTTTTCCTCTCATTTTATTGTTTGAATATGAACCTGCTGGGGATTGTTCCTCTCAAAGGGATTCAGCCTGTCAGCATCCAGACTATGAAATGAAAGACCTAAGGATGATGCTGGTCCAGCCTTGATGTGGGGCCAAGACAGTTCCTGCATGCCAGTTGACACATAATTGCTGTATTTGTTCACACACTGAACCTGCAGCAAACACATGAGCACTTGAGATAGTCCTCTTCCATCAATGTCTTGGCAGCCTCAAGCAATTCCATTGTTGGCCGCAGGACAAGAGCAGAAACATGGATAGGTACCACCTACCAGATGTCACACAAAACTTGTTGCCCTTCTGTAATTTCATGCTCTGCCAAAGCACTAATGGCTCGGATGAATGGCAACAACAGAGACTGAACTGTCCAGGACTGCAGGACTTTGTTCTCAAAAGCCTGGCAGCAGACCCTCGTGTCCCAGCTTGGAAGCATAGAATTTTCACCAAGGGATTCTACAAGACATTTTCTTTGGACCTCTGAATTCTCTGCTAATCACATTTGTAAATACTGCATTTTTCTTTTACATATTTCTCTCCAAGGCAAATCTGGAACATGTGCCCTTGGGGTCACAATAATCTTACAACAAAGACATTGTTCAGAGCCTAGAGATTTCTGTTTTATAATTAAAGCATCAAAGAAAATAATTCAGAGCTCAGGAAAAAGTTATCAACAGACAATATTTCAGTTAAGGGAGTACTTCTCTTTATCCCTACTCTTGTCTATCCAAGCACCTAAACTGTTTACATGAAACAATTGAACACTGACCTCAGTCCCAGGAAACATGGGAAGCTCCTGCTTGCAGGGTGGACACTGGGATGACACTAAAGAGGACTGAAGCAGATTTGCTATTTTATATACCTGGCCAGGGTGGGATGGCACCATGCCTGTCCCCAGCAGAAGTGGGGTTAACAGGGTGTGCACGTGACAAAACAGGGAAACATAATACACACACTCCAAGAAGAAGCCTGGGTTATTTTTTGCAGCAAATTTACTGCAAGCCCTAAAAGCTTTTGGGTCTAAGATAAATATGGCCTCATTGTCATTTGTACAATTCAGTCTCTTGCCAATACTTCACAGCAATCACATGCAGTGTGAAGTAAATATTCATAGGGTAATTGAGGCTGCACATGTTCCATGTATTAATCAGCACCTATAAACAGTTCTCAATACAGTCTGGCCACAGGCAAACTAATATCCAAATTAAAACCAAGTATAAAGCCTGCCAAGAACCAGACACAGCTGGACAAAGGGTACACAGTTTTGCTAAAAAAGGCAATGGTTAATGATGGACCAAATTCACTTTTCAGCAGCCACTGCTAGCAGAAAAACTTGGGAGGTCCAGCGGGTACCAGAAGAGGAGGAAAAGACAGAATCAACATCCAAACTGCTAAACCATTGCTGCTTTCATAGATTCAGGCTCCTGATCTTTCCTGCCTTGTGCCATCTTTGAGAACTTCACTTCCTAGCAATGCCCTGAATTACATGGAAGAAATCATACTCAAACATTTGTCTCTAAGGCTGCTTGACAGCCATATTCCCATATTCCCAGAGCTGCAAAACAATCTCAGAATCAAACCTGAGATACAATAGCTAATAAACAGAATGAAATCTCCTTACTTCTTTCCTCAGTTTTCCTGAGGGAGTTTAGGCTTTATGGGACCTGAATGACTGGGTTCATGGTTAGTCTGTGGCTGGTAAGAAGGTCTAAGATGTTGTTTTCCACAGGCACAAACAATAGTGAGGCAATTACAGGATGGACTTATCATACAAAAGCAAGGATGTTTTCACATTTCATCCCTCCCTAGAGCACAAGTTCTGCTAAAGCCTGTTGATTACTCCCATGAGACCTTTCCATTGGAGTCAGCAGGCGTTCTGCTCATAAATCTCTTGTGCAGATTTGCATGCATATCCTTCACATATGTTATGCAAGCTAAAATCCCCAAATACACAGAGATAAACAAGGGTGAATTTCCAGAGATAGCTACCTTGTTTCAGAATGAGAAAGAAATAATCCAGAACCTTTGCCTAAACCACTAAATCCACTCAAATCTTTGATGGTGTCTTCAAAAGTGAAATGCTGCTTTCATCTCCTCCCAGATTATTTGTCACAGTTGCTTGTCCAAACTACTGGCCAACATGGGAAAAAATCTCATTAGGCAATGTGAGAGATTCCTGCTGGGCTTCCAGCCTGGAGAGAAGCAGTAAGAGTTCCATAGGAAGCATAGTAAACCTGTACTGGCGATTTTCTGTCTCTGGGCCTGAGCCTGAAATCATTGAAATCTCCGTATATTTCCAAGAGGAGGCAGGTTCCTCATTCCTTGCTCCTTTGCTGGCTGTGAGGGAAGAGGCAGGGAAGGCTGATATGCTGCTGTAGGACCCACCACTGCAGGACCTCTAGCAATGGGCAACAGCAAGATCATTCAAACTGGGTATCTATATGCTGACAAACCTTCTGGAAAACTCCTCCTGCACAAATGAAGGATTTGCAGTCAGATCATTCACGTGCCATGAACTAAAGTAGCCAAAGAAGATGACCTCCTTTGTGCCAAAGGAAGGCATGAAATCAGCTATGAACAGAAAAATGCAGTCCCACAAGCTAGAGGGCATAAAGATTGGAAAGTATCTGTGGATGAAGTTTCAAGGGTCCCAAGCTCGTTAAGGTGCTGATAATCTGAAAAGTGCTTCAGTTCCTAAGGAGATGGAGGAGTTTCCTCCTCAGAAAGCAGCTCCTGGTGTACATGGAGGGACTCTGTTTTAGAGGAGCTGGATTTCCCATACCAGCTGCAGCACCAGAGGTACGAACTCCATCCTCCAGGCTACCACAGACACAAAGGAAGGGAAAGCAGCCTGTGCCAGTGAGAAAAATGTGATGCCTGCAATGTTCTCTGCTCTGACCTTAATGCTATCAGGTGACTGATCCAACAAAGCAGTCAGCAGACCACCAGAAGGGTTCTTTTCTTAGACAGCAACTCTGACCGCACTGACTGCTCCTTTCATCCTTTCCTCCAAACTCTTCTGTTTTTCCTGCCAAGTACATGAGCAAGAACCTTCACTTTCAGGCCCTTTTTGGCTTCTTATCTCCTGGCTTTCTCACCTCCATGAGACCAGCCCTCATTGCTGCTTTGCTTACAGGAACAAAAGTGCTTTTTGTGGAATAGAACACCTTCACTAACTCCTCATCCTCCCTCAGCCTGCCCAGTAAAGTCCCTCTGCAGGATGGGAGCAAAGCCTAGAGGACACATTTTCTAGAGAGATACTGAGGCTGCTGCCTTTCAGACTAATCAATACATCCCTTTTACCCTGCTGTTTTCCAAGTAATCTCAATTTAATCTATTGTACTTGTCTAACATCAATTAAAGTATTTTTGGAACATGGATTTCCCTTTTGTTCTCAGTTTCTACAGCAGTCTGTACCTACGGCTCCAAGAACTACAGTGACAAAAGCAGAAGTACCAATGAAGATTCCAGATCTTTAAGGCCAAGATCTGACTACTGTGCTTTCCAAGGAAGGGCTAAAGATCTGCTGGCAAGCAACAAAGCCCGGTACACCCAGCATTCATTCCCAGCAGCTCCCATGGCAAAAAGGGAAGGTATGATTTACTCACCTTAAGCCTGACTTGTTCATAAATAACAATGGGCCTGTTGCTGAAGGTAATGGCATTGCAGAAGCTAGCCTGGCGCTTCACCGCCTTCTGTGTCGTGTCCATGATGATCTGGGATCCCTTCGTGTGAGGATGGAAAAGCAGAGGGCTGATGGACAGAGTTCCACATTGTGGCATGGGGAGACAGTGCTTCTGCTTGTGGTGGCATCGGTGCGAGGAAGTTGAAAATGACCCACCGATGGAATCTGAAAGCACAATGGGGAAAAAAGGGATCTCAAATCTGCTGTGAGTAATATGGAAATTTTCAATTAAAAAAAAAAAAAAGCAGAGGTACTTCAGATAGAAAGTATAGATAAAACAAAAAAAGTTAGCCAAATCCTTAAACTGCAAACCACTGAGGGATTTTAGAGCATCTTCAACAATAAAAGACTGCAAGGATACTGAAGATACTCCTGTCTGGACAATCTGACAGTACAGAGCATAACATTGAGACTGCACCTCAGCACTGAAATCAGAGGCCATCTTGAGGCCACAGGCCAGGAGAGAACACAAGAATTGGTTCCAAAACTGGAGCAAAGCACTTGTAAAGTTGCTGTATCAAAGCTGTCACACCTAGGGAACAATCTTCCGCTTCCAGAGGACTCCTACACAACATGATCATTTCTCTCACACTTCCTTTGCAACAGCAACTTCATTAATCTTTGCCTCCATGTGACTCTAGGTGCCTTATCCACCCATGCTATGTGCCAGTTCAGACACACACATTGCTAATTTATGCTCAAGCACCACTCAGCAGTAACCCACCTGGATCTCTCCACCAACACCCATCCATTCTCCTCTCTCCTCCACTCATAAGAACCTCAGCTGAGATCCCACATGTCATGAAGGCATTGATCAGCACACTATGATTACAGTAAGGAAAGGTAAGAGGGAGAAAGGCTGTGAAGAATGGAGGAGATTACATCTTTCTCCAATCAAGACTACAGAAAGACCTGACGCAAGATCAGCTCAGCCACGACAGCAGCTTTGTTCCTGAACAAATGGACAGGCACATTTCAGTTTCTTTTCAACGGGGAGCCTGCAGCAGTTCCAGCTCAAAACAACCACTCTACTGAACACAAGTCATCTGCTTCCTTTTCCTTGTGTGCACATACACACTACATCATGCACGTGTGTTTGGGAGGAAATGGCCCTAGATTTGGAAACAGAGTACCAATAGAATACAGGACTATTCTGTGACAGACTACAAAAGCAAACAGGACCTTAAGAATGTGCCAGTTTGTGCTATAGAGATGTTGACTAAACAGTACTCTTCAAACACACAAACTATAAAAACTAATTATCCATATTCTTCACACAAATTAATTGCTCACTGCTATGTCTTTCAATAGCTACTATAAAATAATGCTTACACCTCTAATATAACTCTTGGTTTTGCAACAAAAAGCCCAGACCCTCTTCCTTCCAGCCTTTTGGGTAGTCTTAGCTTGTAGCTACACAAAGCTGTAACAGCACATTATCAGGGTGAGTGTGATTACCTATCAGCAGAACTTAAAATGCTGACTTCTGAAGAGAACATTATAATTCAACTTCAGCATCTGTCACTCTGGCCTTCTCATCTCCTTGCTGGGTTCTTTTTCTTCCATTTTCAGCAACAGTGCTGTTCCTTCAGAACAGAGCAGAAAGGTCATACAGCAGGGCTGTTGCCTTTAAACGCTTCCATTAATGCTTTATGGGAGAGATGAACCAACTGGGAGTTTTTAGATGCTAAAAGTGATGTGGAATATGTCAATATCCTTCTCCCACTCCTCACACATAGAGGAGGAGAAATAATGTGCAGCAGCACTGAGAAAAAGTAGAAGTTAACCTGAGCAGGCAGGTCACGGAGGGAAAATAGACTGCACAAAAGGGGAACTTGACAGGGGAAGGTCAGGATGCAGAAGCTCATATGAGCCTGACCTTTTCCCTTTAGAAAGGTCACTGCTGACCTGGGGTGGTGCACCTTGACTTTCCCCACAGACCAAACTGGGTGGTCAGAAGACAATATAAGCTGCAGCAGCCCCAGAGACAGAATCTTCTCAGGGTACTGCCTAAAACCTGTTTACAGGCTGTCTTACACCCCAAAAAACAGGATGTTGAGTCCCTTTCAGCATCACTAGATTTTTGCAAACTAGGTGTGTTCTCTACTACCACCCCTTTGAAACTAGCATCTTGTGACAAAAGCCACAAGAGCAAGATCATGCTTGTCTGAAAACAGCCTCTGTGTTGAAGAGCTGCAAATCCAGAGGTGCACCATGGAACCCTGTACAGCTTTCCAGCTTTCATGTTGGGGGTCACAAAGAACAGCAGCTGCTCACTCCTTAGAAGGTTTGACTTAATTTCTCCATTCATGCCTGGTTATAGGTGCTGTTTGAACTATTTCGCCCAGCACTGGGTTTGAGCCCTGAACACAACCTTCCATAATACCATAAGCCCTGCCAAGAGCATAGCAAAAGTGGTAAAGTACCACTTGCTTCCCTGAGCCACAAGGCCATGGACTGGCTCTTCTGAAACCTTTAAGTGAGCCAAGGTGAAGGAGATGCTAACATGAACCACACATTACACAGTTGAACCACTCTGCCTTCAATGTCCCACTCCTAAGGGTATCCTTTTTGGAGCCGTTTGGTAAAGCAGAGTTATTTCCCCAAAGGTGGCACACTCCTCCTGCCCTGTGCATTAGATATGTCTGGTCTCCTGGATCTCAAGGCCTGAACAACATCCTGTATACAACACACTACACACAAGGCAACACTGGGAGTTCTCAGCTTAGGAAAATGCAGCTCAAAGCCTCTTGGGGGTTTTTGCCAGAAGTGTTCATGCTCTGTAAACATTAGGCATAATCTTAAAGGTTTGGGATTTCTTAAATGCTGCAAGAAATGTCTGGAATTATTTTTTTTTAAATAGATTTTTGCCAGTTGAAAATATCTCAATAGACACTTATAAGAATACTGTAAAAATCGTTTCAGATTGAAAACTGACTGCAAGGTATTTAAGATAAATTTCTTACAGCATGTGAAATAAGTATCATTCAGAATTGAAAGAAACAGAAAGTAAGACTTTAAAACAGAACCCAAAGACTGACATGCAGTAGCAAATGGAAATGACATATCCTTGTCTGCCTGGGGACAAGGAGAGGTCTGGGGTGGGGACAGAGGTGCTGCAGGAAAGTGACAGTGACAGCGAAATGAGCATGCAGGGCAAACACCACACTATGAATGGAGAAGAGTGTTTCAGAATTATTGCTTTATCAAAAGAGGCTGACAGACAGTGCTTTATCTGGCAGGTGGCCTTACTGGATAAGCACTTAAAGGGAAGGATTTTGAGAAGGAAGAAAAGGAAACTATGTGTGGGTGTGGGGACAGGGACATCCACACAGTGCAGCAGAAAAGGCCTGCCCCTGAAGGAGTATCCACACAGCCTTTCCAAAGCTGGGTAGTTACTAGCAGCACAGGGAGAAAAAAGTCAGCTGAGATGAATGCTTGTAATCTTTACCATTTCTTGAGCTGGACCCATACTTTTGAAAATTATCAGTGAAATACAGCATAACTAGTTACACTTACTTTATATTTGTTAATAAAAAGCTCAGAAGGAGAAAACATAATGAAATTGTTGTGCTAGGCATTGCAAAAGGATTCTTAAAAGCACAATTTGACATATAGTTTACTAAAAATAAACATTATCTTAACACCAGTGGAAACTTGAAAGGGGTTGCAAACCTTGTTTTCTCACATGCAACCTGACCCAGTGCATGTGCACAGAAGAAAGAGAACCGCAAATTAATGCAAATCTTCACTGCCTTTAAAAACATGTTTACTCTTCTTGAGCGAGTAAGTAATAATGTATCTCCAGTCTATATCCAACTCTCCCTGGGCCTGTAGGATGACAATGACCCTGTCAGATTGCTGTCACCACAATCAAGTACTCATCTTTGCATGGCAAGGTAACCAAGAAGCCAAAGCTTTGCTCCTCCACAAGAACAGACTGTAGCTTTGCAAGTATTGGGGTATTCAATGATAGAAATGCAAAGGCTTAATTCTAGAGTGTTATATCCAAATTAAGGAGCATCTTGGGTTAAACTTTAGTGAATTAGGGAAATATCTGCAAGCTGGATGTCAGCCAGCTGGTCAGATCTAGCACTCCCATCCAAGACTCCAAAAGAAGTCAAAGCCAAAACATAACTTATTTTCATCTGTGCTATTTTAGCGGTGACAAGATGTATCAAGTGAGTAGGTTAGCACATAGTGTAAGATTTTCCATTTAAATTGCAAGTCACAAGACAAGAGGCAGGTGCAGACAAACTTCATGCATATGAATGGACATAATACCAGTCCTTGGTTTTTTTTTTTGACTGAAATGCTAAGTTGTCTTTACAGTAAGATATATGAAAGACAACAAGGGTGGTTTTAGAACATCTATGGGAAGCCTCCCCCCACCCAGCATAAAACATGGGCAATAGAAACTGGAGTTGCTTGCAGGATGATCTGCAATGCATCCATCTTTCAAACCTGACTGACAAGTGGTGGGAAGGGAGTGGCTAATTTGTGAGGAGCCCTCAAAGCGAAGAAGCTGATTTTTCATTTCATAAAGAAAAATTATATTACTGAGAGAGATGCAAAAAGTGACAGTAAGGACAAAGGGCAGGAAAATAGTTGCAACAGGTGAAATTTGTAATAAATACAAGCACGGCAAGACTTTGTCAAGGGCAAAAGAGATGAATTCAAGGCTTTCAGAACAGAAAGGAAAGGGGAAAGGCTGTGTCCTCAAGTTGAGGTAGATGTAGTGGGATCTGCAAGGCCCATGATAGCAGTGTGTTTGAGGGCATTGAGGACGATGGGCTGAGAGAGAGATTGGCCTTTCCTCTGTCTCTCTGCTCAGCTGGGATGTGCATTTTCTCTCTATCACTTGCAGTGCTGTGGCTGAGGAGCAGAGACATGTCCTGTCGAAGAGGACATGCAGAGACAGCAGCCTCTGCAGGAGTGCCAGGCAGTCACCTGGGAGTGGGGCTGTTTTAGCAACACAGCTGAACACTGCAACTAAGGAGTCCCTGGTTACAACTTGGATGTGAGGCTTTACAAAAGCTTGCTTGAAGACAACGATGAGGCTCTGAGTATCGGGAAGAGTCAGGAGTGTGGCAACTTTTATGAAGTTTGAAAAAAGTATAATAAAGAGCTGAGGAGTGACAGGAGGATAAGAGCTCTGCTTCAGTTATAATAAGCCTGAGTTGTTTGTAATATTTTTTTTAAAAGCAAAATACTCAGAGCAAAAGTTTAGGTTGGTCAAAGTAGATTTTACTACAGGTGAGAAGTGAATCTCCTAATTGACTACAGGAAAGACAAAGCTGAACTAATATTTGCTGTTGAAATTACACAGAGAGATGAGAAGATGCCTCTGTGCAGAGCCTAGACAAGACTCTGCCAGGTGAAGGAAGGAAGGTGAGGAAGACCCTCAAAATTCAGGAGGGGCAGAAAGAGAGGACAGCAGAGCAGGGGAAGCAAACCCTCACACACACACCATCTCCAGGAGGAGAAATCCAGCTGATGGCTCTTCAAGCACTTTAAAAATACCAAGGCTGACCAAGCCCTTTTTTTTGTTGAAGAATAGATTATACCAGGAAGAAAAGTGTGAATATAGTTCTATATGTCCATAAGGCCGTTCAGAAGAAATCTCTTCCCCTTACATGAAATTTTTAAATTTCATATCTTCAATTACAATGCTGTGTAATCATTAACCATCTCCTGGTCCCTAATATTTACTCAATGTCCATCAGTCATTCCCAAAAATTCAGTTACTGTTGTGGCACACCACAGAGACCCTGGTACCGCTCCACTTCCCGTGGGTGCAGCCCACCCTTTCCACGTCCCTCCTTGTCCTCTCCCTGTGCAAATCCCCCCGAGCCCCCATGGACCATAAGCCCACTAAGCACATAAGAACAGCAGAGAATAAGTAAGCAGCCATATGCTCCCGTCTGCCAGGTAAGGAGAAAGGGGGTGAGCAGCCCCCCTGGAAGACTGCCGGGCAGGAGGAACTGCCTCGGGAGCTGCGCCCCCGGGCTCCAGACAGATCCATGGAAAGGAGACTGACAGCCCTGCATCAGCAGCAGCCAATCCTCCCCACAGTAGCTTCCAGCAGCTCCTCTGATCCACAGGCAGGAACAACTTGCATGTACTATATAATTATGTTTTTGACAGTAGGGAGGCTCTTCTGACCTTATTCTCTTTGCATCTTGGTGATACTGCACCTTTATTATTCTTACTATGGCTTACTTAGGCTAACTTATTATTGTAGGTTGATGTTGTGAGTAGGAAATAAGAAGATCCCCTAAAAAATGGTGCTCTAGAAGCATTTAAGATTTCTTTCTTGATTTAGAACATTTTTGCTCTGCTGTGATCAGGTCAGCTCTGTCAGCAGTCTAATGAGAAATGTAATAACATATTTGCATCTTCTAACAAAAGAAAGCAAGTTAAGTCTAGTTTGGTTTACGGTTTAGGGATGTTTCAAAAATTCTGTTTATCCTTCTCTTGCAAATGTGCAGTTTGGTAATCTTCTCCTTTTCTAATATCTGATGCTTCACGAGGAAGAGAAACAGCTTGCCCAGGGTGATGGCTGATCTGTCTGTGCTGCAGATGGTGAGACATAAGGAAGAAAAAAACCCAGAACTTTCCATGCTCTGTCCTGTTGATAATCCTTATCTTCTCAAAGATAAGCTGATATACTGTTGGCCATAAGACTACACAGAATTTACAAGTTATGTTTGCTTTTCTGACTCACTGCATTAATGAACCTGTTTCTTGCTATAGCTCCTTTTCCAGAAACTGTCCAGTTGGGATAAGTCATTGAACTCTTTCACCTACTATAACTCCAGTTACTCATTTTCTTTGTATAGATCGGAAATATCCATAGAACATGTTACACATCCATTAACATTACAGAATTCCTCCTAATTTATAATCACATAAACTAAGCCCAAGCAGTCATTGCAGACCTTTAACTTAGAGTTGTGCTGCTGAGATTAGGGCCAGCAGCCCTTCATCCCTCTCCACACAGGTCCCAGGGTACAGTACACACACAAACCTTGCACCCAGTTTGACCCAAAGCCTCATAGTCACAAGCTGGGTGCTCCCACTGTGGTGCTGCCTGCACTGCTGCTTTTCCCCTTCCCCTCCTGCAACACTGGGCACAGCCATGATGAACAGCGAAGCTGCTGCCCCAGAGGCAGCCCTGTCTCACTGCACAGCCACAGTCAGCAGAGCAGCCACTCTCAGAGAGTTCATCACAGTTCATACTGCAAAAAAAGAAAAAGTAGCGACATAAAAGCAGAGCCCAACTGCAAATATTTTATGGCCGCGTAGTATTTCCATGCACTACAAATCAATGTAAAAGATGTTTTCTTCAAGGGGCCTCATATAGGCTGTGTTTTTAAAATGCATTCCCTCTGCTAAATATAAATCAGTAAGAGTTTTTGTTCTTCCAAAAGATTAGCTAGCCTCAGTATTTTGGGATCTAATTCTGGAATACTTGTTGAGGTGCCAGCATTCTCTTCCAATTTAAATACAGTTTAATGGAAAGTCTATCCTGGGCACATTTTCCATCTACAGTGTAATAGCCTGAAAATCTGAATATTGAGAGTTCACCAGAAACAGAGGTAACCTATCAAGGTTAAACTTAATTTATTTGTCAGGATGAGAAAGAATGTGGGAGCCATGGAGAGCAGGAGAAAGCAAATGGAAGAGCAGCAGAGACAAGCAAATGGATCTGTAGAACCAAAATCCGAGAGATGGTAGAAATGCTGTTGCCTATTGACAAAGCCATGCAAAGAAAATGCAAATTAGAGAAGGTGTGGTTCTGAGCTCATGCACTTGAATTTGCTTTGAGTTCTTTCTGTGTAAAATCAAAGATGTGCCCCTAGACTCAAGATGCTGAATTAGGCCCACATCAGGCTACTCCCACTGCATATTTACAATATAATAGGATGCTTTTCTTTGCACCCTATCACCAGTGGAAAGAGACAAGGTATTCAGTGGAGCATATCTGAATTATGCTTCTTACCTAGATGATCAGATGGAGGACTCTCCCATATCCTGAGTGTCTTACTTAGCACAGCTCCCTAATCAGAGACCACCTCTAATCAAGAAAGACATGCACTGGGGTGAATGGTAGAGCAGTGGAACAATCTCCTCTTACCCAACTGGAGAGTGTAGACTGTGTTCAGTATCATGAAGTTTTATGCTGTATTGCCATTTCTAAAGATTCTCAGAAGGCAGTTTTTCTTCTATCATACATGACAACTACACTTGGAGTGTGCCTTTTTTCTAATATAAAACATCCACTTAGAGTCACTTCAAGATAAAGCTGAGTCATTTTGTGTGTAGTCTTATTTAAAAACACAGTGCTCAAGCCACACTTGTTTCATACTCTTCCTCCTGAAGTCCCCAGCTGGTTTTCCTTGCAGGGTCTCTTGAGAGCATGACTGCCAGGAGGAGCTCCTTACCCCATCCATATTTAAACCTGTGAGGTACAATGATCTTTTGAAAAAATTTTCTGGTATTGATGTGCCGATGTCCCCAAACTCCGGTCACTGCTCTCTCCTTCCTGTAGACAGTGGCTGTGGAAACACTGGTGCCCAATATGTCTTTACTATGTCTTTTTCTTCTTTTTTTTTTTTTTCTATTTTCATTTCTTTCTGATCAACTGAAAATTCCCTTTTTCAGCATCAGAAAATTGCACTGCTCACTTTGCTGTTAGTCAGAACAGTCTCCAAACTATTTCCATCCGCATCAGTTACCCAAATATGAAAGATTTCCATTCAATATAAAGTCCAAAAGCAGTCCTA
Organism: Orthonyx spaldingii; assembly: GCA_013397795.1. Classification (NCBI taxonomy): domain Eukaryota; kingdom Metazoa; phylum Chordata; class Aves; order Passeriformes; family Orthonychidae; genus Orthonyx; species Orthonyx spaldingii. The sequence goes on along the minus strand of VZTJ01002933.1, from coordinate 3,176,295 downwards.
AAGGGAAGTCTTTTAAATATATATCTGCTCAGGGTCACCTGGCTGCTGTTTATGCTGGGGGGTTTTGTAGGGTTTATGTTCTTGTGAAATGGAATATGAAAGTGCTTACAAAGGAAAAATGACCTGAAACTCTAGTCTTGCTCCATGCTGATTAGACCCAAAAGACATTGATTCCACTGGCTTTATTTCCTGTTTGGCAGCAAATAAATCCTTAAAGTAAGGGGTTATTTGAGCTAACAACTTATCAGGCAGGTCAAAATTTACTATTACTTTTACTATTTGGCCACGTTTAACATCCTCTTAAATGTTTCAGAATTATAGGAGCCACATATTTTTTATAATTCTTCCTTTCCACTCTCTCCTCCTCTGTCCATTTCTCCTTGAGTAAAACTCACAGAACACACAACCTTCCTCTGTGCTTTCTTTGCCGTCCCTTCCTCCTTCTTGCTTCCCCTCCCTTGTCACAAGTATTAAAGTTTCTCAGCCACTTCTCTCTTTCAAGTCTTCCCTTTCCTTCACCGGCCTCACTTTATCCAGCACATTTCTCTCTCACACAGGTTTACTCCTTTTTTTTTTTTCAATCTCTTGCACTATCCTGGTTTGTTCTCCTCATACTTCATACTTTCTCATTTAAAAAAAACTCCAAATAACTCCCTATCTCCTGAAACACAACAGACCCTTGTGATTAACCAAGGCTCTCCAATCTCACAAAGTTATAAAGAGATGAATTTATTTTGGTAGGCCACTAGTTAATCTGTAATGTATCCTGCAAAGTAAACTTGCACTGGGTACTAAATGAGGCAAAAGTTTGTCATCAAAATGGCATTTTCTTAGGTACATTGCTGGGATGAAGGCACAGAGCTCCATGCCTGACTCCCACCATCAGCCTCTTAAACTCCCAGTGCACCTGGCAGAGCCAGGAGAGGGGCCCAGATGTAAAACTCACAGCCCGAGGCAGGGCACCAGCCCTGCTCTCCAGCAACTTCAATGCACAAATAGAAATTATAACCTATAACTTTTGCCCAGACCAGGGAGGACTCCAGTAGCATTAGAACTGTTAACCGCTACGCCATTAAAATATTATTTTTTTTCCAGGCAAATAATATAAGTACTGCTAAGGCAAAACCAGGAGAAAGGGCAACATTTCTCCCTTTACGCAAGAATTTGGCCCTCTATGCACACATTCCTTCATTAATCTGCACTTTCTGTACCACAGTCACAAGTGGAATCTAAATTACTGACTTTCTCACTCTCATCTGGCTCTGCAGCACATCGCTTGCACCAGTTTCAACACCCTTTACCAGTAAATAACTCTTTCTTTAGCAGACCAGAACTTGAACTTGGACCACTGAATTAAAACATGAAACTTCACCAGCCGGACCATAAAGATACAGTTTATTTTAACAAAAATAAACAGTATCTCTGGTGCTTACTCAAAGAACCAGTGTGGATACTATTCCACCATCCCTCTGAGCAATTCCCACGCCAGACCCATGAAGTTATCACTTAACGTTTTGCTACAAACAGCTGCTGGAGCAGTCCATACAGGAACTTGCTTTCCTTAGCATTTGCTGCCATAGGTCAGCCAGTAGAAGAGGGTGTTGAATCTTTATTGCCTGAGGACAAGAGCACGTAGACCTGTTTTATTTCTTTAAGTCATCCTACCTGGTAGCCACCCCCTCATGCTGAATCTCACAAAGACAGAAAGAAGAGATGGGTCCTGCCCAGAACTGTTTACAGGCTGCATATAAGAAAAGAAATAGGAATAAGAGGAACGTAACTTTCTAAGCAAGCTTATGTTTTATCTGAATTTCTGTTATTTTAATGAATCTCTCAGGACCCATGCTGATCCATACCCACGGCCAGTGCAATTCCTTGCTCCAGAGGACAACAGGAGGTGACTCCACGCCTCTTCTGTCACCACAACAGCACATGGAAGAGTTGGACATGGACTGTGCAAATCAGTCCTCTCTGATTTGCATATGCAAAAATATACTTCAAACTAGAAGCTCCAAGCCACTTCATTAAAAGTCCTCACAGAACCCTCCTAAACCTTCAGGATTATTTTCTTATGACTTGGGTAACAGAGTCAACCCCTCAAGCTGTTTTGTAGAGGAAGTACCCAAATGTCTCCTGAGAACACACCAAGGAAGCTTTGCCACCCCTGGCTTTGAAATGGTATTTAACATCAGTGTGTACAAACAGAAGAAAATTTCCCAATGATTCAGTTTTCATCAGTTTTATACTGCTGCAAATTTACTTGCATGACCTTTCCTGACACAGATGACCAGTTACCATCTACTGAAGTTGGGTAATATTTAGCACTTTTTTTATTATAATAATAATTATAATTATTATAATATAGGAGGAACATCATGAAGATGAAAAGTTGACTGCATTTCTAAATAGCTGAAGAAAGAGAGATGGGCTAGAAAAGCAAGCCAACTGGGAATGGGAACTATACACTGTTTGACAATTCATGGAGAAGGGCATTTTTGCATATTGATGTATTGATAAGGGTGAAAAGAAGAAGAAATTTGAAGTCACACAAGTTGGAGTATTATTCCTGATGAAGCCACATTCATAGTATGACTGCCTTGATGATCACGTGTGAACTGGAAACAAGCCTAAAGGGCTCAGGGGACTTTATCCTCTTGGTGGAAAAACACATACATTATTTCAGAAAAGCAAGGAGCAATCAAGTGTGGAGACTAACTCATCCATCCATTTTTCTTGGTTTTTTTTAACTTTAAAAAAATGTGTAACATCCTTTAGTCAATGTTCAGATAAGGGACATTTCTTCTGGTAAGAAAAATCACCGGAGTTTTAATTTTTTTTTAGGGGTTTGGGTTTTTTTCAGTACCTAAATGCTCCTGTTTTTCTAAGCCACAGCACTAAATTATAATGTAATAAGGACTCCACTGCATCCCTGACAGATGCTCCTTCCTGACAGCACAGAGAGATGCAGCTGTTGAACGGGAGTCTGCAAATCCAGACCTCTGGGCCATGAAGCATTTCCCTGATAAGTTTTCTGCACCCAAAAGCAGATCTCAACACAGAATCTGAACCTACTGCTGTAAACAGAGCACACAGAGGAAAAACACAAAATATTTATTATCAAGCTGAAGTTGCACAAATCCCAAACCACTAGCAATCCGTATTTTTTTTCCCAGAGGTTTCAAAATCCCTGGAATATTTAAGTTATTTAGGGTAATTTGCCCATATTTACACTTTATTACAGCTGCTCACACAGTACTACACACCCCACTCTGCACTAACTGAGCCAGCAGTACCAGCCATGTGTGTATCACAAAATTACTGCTTCTGCCACACCACTAAAGACAAAACTGATAGAGTCTGTCCATGACAGTTAAAGAATGGATTTTCCAAAGCACAGGATTAAGAGAAGATTGAAATCGTGTATTGTCATGTATATATAGCACATAAATCTCAACCTATTCCAGCTACCAAATGCTAAAGAACTTCTGAATCTCCAAGCAACTGCTTGTACACTGGTCAGTCTGAAGCTGGAATCAGCATGGGATGAGACATGACCTGGAGTTCCCAGGGAACAGCTTTGCTGTATGAGGGTTCAGAGCAGAAAGGAATAATTCATGAGAGGGTAAAGAGAGGTCAGGTAGCCACTTTACAGCTAACAGGATAGAAACATCTCCCAGCAAACTGGCCAGGGTTGCAGGATCTCTGGTGAAGAGCATTGTGAGAGCTGCAGTCAGCTCTCACAACACAGTGAATGACTTTAGCATCCTTTCAAATCTGTCTGTAGCACATTTGAAGGATATTTCTCTGAATTTTATCCTTTCTACCATGGGTACAGATAGCTTGAATGTTTTATCCTTTGTTTGATAAATGCCATTGCACACCTGTGTAGGTAGGATGCAGGGAACTCGAATCACTGCATCTCCATTTTCAGGAATTAATTTCTAACATGATGCAATATCCTTCGTAGCATCCCAAAGATGGCACTGCCCACTTTCCTACCTAACCCTGACTGCTAGAAGTCATGCACAGAAGAGCACAGGCCAAAAAGAGTAAGATCATTTTACAGTCAGTAACCATCCAAAATCCAAGTGTTGAGATACAGAGACACAATATGAAGGTACTGAATCACCCACCCTTGCTCAAGCAATAGAGCCTTGGGCTGGTCAGAAAGGAGACAGGTTTGCCCAGGAACCATGTCACAGCCATGCTGCTTGATCAAGGCCCTTTTGCTAATTTTGCAAAGCCACTGATGTGCAGAGAGATTAAGAGAAGAACAAGAGCTCCTACCATGCTGTTGCTCCAGTTCCACGTGAGATCTGTATGGGACTGTCACCCATCAGGACTCCCAGTCTTGCATTCCTTCTAAGCACAGAGCTTCACTCAGAATCAGAAAACAAGAAGGCAACATGAATAATAGTCTCTTACCCTTCAGAGATGAAAAAACAGAGGGTGGCATTGAACTAGTTTAAGATAATGAGAAAATAAATGGAGCAATTCTTCTTTTCCAAGTTGCAAGAAGTTCATATCATCAATGACGCCTTTGTAAAAGGAATTAGATTCTTAAAGCTCAATTTTATACTTGATAATCTGACTCTATTTGGTGTGCAAAGACAAAAGTAATTTTGATCTGGGATACTTCAGTACATTATAGGCACCCATACATTTCCAACTTCCAGAGAGACTTTTTTTTAAACTTTTTCATCTCAGTCTCTTTGTAAGCTGCCATTTTTTAAACCTTTGAAAAATACAATTCTTAACAACCCTTATGTCTTCAGTCAGTCTTCAAACAGCCATAGAGAAAAGTAAGGTTTTATTTAAAGTACTTTTAGTTGAGTCAGTGAATATTAGAGATAGGTAGATCAGAGATGAAGCTGTGGCTTTCAAAACTCTCACCCAAAAGCTTTGCCTTCACTCTCCTCCTCCCAAAAGCTAAAGAAAATGAAACATTTCTATCTTTCTTCTGACCAAAAGCCTGGTCTGATGAACAGAAAATAAAATCCAGGATTTACTTCATTCCAAAAGAGTATCCCAAACACTCTTACCACCAAGTTGCCATTTGTCCAGTTTCTAACATTTAGGTTTTCCAACCAAGGAAAAGATAAAATCATGGAGAAATTTTCCTTAAGTAAAAGATGTTTACCGGAAATCTTCTTTACTTTACAGCAGGAACCAACCCAGAGCAGGGATAGCATTTACGCCAGAGCTCTGACAAATGCCTGTTGAGCTGCAGCACTTAAACCACTTGCATTTTAAACAGCAGTTTGTCAAGTGATACTAATTATTTGGGAGGCCTCTGCTCCTAGAAACGTAAACATTTCTTTTCATACCAATCACATTTTCTTTTCCATGTGGTGCTTCCAGCAGAGACCGAAATTAAAATGGCTTCTTTGTGTGCCACAATGTGGTTTATGGCTCAAACCCCCACTCTGCTCTTGCAAACAGGGGATAGCATTGCCCTGGGGCTCTGCACAGCACGTTCCCATCCCTGTTTTGCAGGCAGAAACCTCCTCTCTACAGGTGGAGAGCACTCCCAGCATCAAACCCATCTACTTCTCTCAAGGCTGTGCAGCTTCCCTCTGGCTGATAACACAGATCTGGGACTTGCAGTAGCCTGAGGATCACTTCAACTTCATAAAGCAAGCTAAGGGCTCATTTGCTAAGGAGCACTGCAGGGAACTGAAGAACAGGCTCCTGTAGGAGTCCGAGTCAAAAAACCCACAACCAATCCCCAGACCTGCCAAGGCGCAACTCAAACACAGGCACATGTTTCCTTCAAACTCCCTCCTGGTTCAACAGGCACTGCCTGGGCTCTGCTTAAGCCAGGCCACAAGCCTCAGAGTTTCTTGAAAAACACAGTTTCAGTCCCGCCCCGGTATCTCACAGCAGGTCCTGCTTTTACTGACTAGTCTATTGGCCAAAAACTTCCCAATGTTGTATCCACACGGCGCCACGTGGCCTATCACACAGAAAATCCGGCAGTGTCAGCCAGAAAAAGTTTCATGAAATTTCAGCAAGTTACCCAAAGACTTTACCAGAAGCGAGACTAAACCACATTTTCAGAGTCACACTGAGCCATCTGCAAGTCACTTGTGGGAACTTTCTTGTTAAGGCAATCAAAGATGGGACCGGCCTCCGCTATTCAGACAAACTTTATAGAGAAGTCACATCCATCCTCCTTGGGACAACTGTTGGGTCCTTTTCTGTTTTCCAGACTTCATCAAAGCCTGCTGTGAGCAAGTTGCTGAGCCCTGGGAGCTGACCCAGCATGTCTGGAAGTGTCACCTGGCATGGACCCATGTCATACAGCCTCTGTGCAGAACCACCCTGTGAGGTACAACCTGATGGGGCAAAGTCAGACCATGGGTACCAGTGTTACTTGACCCCTCTGTGTTCCCTTTCTATATTAGGGTGTGTTTACTGGTATAGGCAGAAAAGGATATAAACTGAACCACAGAAAGGAGCTGATTTTCATAGCAATGGGCCTTGGTTTAATGCAAATATTTCTCATGAAATAGTTATTTTAACTTGATGGAGAGGACAAGAACTTCAGAGTTCTGCTGATGCTTGCTGTTGGGGGGAGGCAATCAGGAGCACACTGTAACGTGTTCATTAATGTATACAGCTTTTAATATATGACCATTTTACTATTTCCCTTCTTCTTTAAAACAAAAGTGCTATCAACATTTCTAATGAGGAAAGTATGTTCATGCATCTGATCAATTACCATGTCTGACTCTGAGCCCAGCCCTTTTCAGTTATCAGGTCCATGGTAAATCTCAGATAAACCAAAGGACTCCTCTCCCCAGCACCATCAACTGCAACCATCTTGAATGTTATTTTTAATGCCAACGAATTACGGTGTCCCTTCAAGGGACAGTGAAAGACAGAGTCAAGGAACAGAAAAACTGGTGAGACTAACTCAACAAGAGCTACAGAAAAGGTGGCTCTGACTCATTTTGGACTCAGGGAAATACATTTTCAAAATAAAACATTGATTTAGAGGGGAATAGGCAAGAAGAAAATTGAAAGGACAACAACGGTCATAGGGATCAACCCCAGAGCAAAGCCCGGGGACCCGCAGGGCTGAAGCATGTGCAGCAACCATGGGCACATGCACTGCAAGGCTTGTGGCTCACAGCCATACTCATATAGCTCAGTACCCTGCTATGTCATCACTGATTCCTGACAACTCCTGAGAGCAAACATTAATTCTAGCCTTTGGTTTGCTTTCACTTTCCAGGAAACTCCCCTTCCTCTAGGGTTAATAATTTTTTAGACTGTTCTTGATGCCACCCTCTGCATATATAGATATCATTAAGGTAAAACTCTTTATTGAAACTAAAGCAGCCATATCCATTTTGAGATTATATGCATAGAGATAACCTCTGCTTCATTCCTGCTAATGTCTGCAATGGTAGTCATATTTGTTTAGCAAACTTATTTTATACCATTAACAATATGAATCTTCAGGCTGTGGGAGTACTTGCTTTGAGTAAGCATGCAAATGATGCCCTAGAACAAGTCAGGGGATCCTACAAACCTTCCTGAAGAGACACCTGCTGCCTCTGAACTAATTGAATGATAGAGGAATATATCACCAATACTTCTTAAGAAAAGTAAGTTAAGAAAAAAAGAAGTAAGGAAGGATCAGAGCTAAGAATGCATTCACACAATGGAGGGAAAGGAGAGGTCAAAGAGGAGACAAATATGATAACAAAATCTGACAAACAACATTCAGTCCCGAGGTCCCACCAGAACAGAGCATCAAGCTGACAGAAAAGTTAATGAAAAAATGCCATGAAAGCAAAGGACAAAATGAGAACAGGAATGGTCTTTGCTTTCACCATTGCAGCAAGATCCCTACACTCAAAAACTGCCATGACTAATGAAAAACTCATTTGCCTTTCATAATAAATAAAACGGTTTTCAAGTATAAACATGGTTATCCATAAAATCTCTACATGCAGAGATCTTACGCCCCTCCTTGTCAGAAGTGTTGTCAGCAGTTGATAACGCTCTACTATCGGTCACCTTGGGACACTGGCAGGTGACACACAGGTCAGAGGCACACACCAAAATAATCTCTGGAAGTTCCACTTTCAGCAAATGCCAACACTGCTTTGGCACCCTGCCCAAGGTCTTCTGCAGCACCAGTTAATCCAACCCTGAACAGGATTAATTCCTCATACACACAGACTCCTTTGCTTTCAGGGCTATATAGCAATTGTGCTGAAAGCAGAGGGAGTTTAGAAACAACCTTTTCTCCTCAGTCCTGTATTAGTTCTCAACAAGCAACTGTCTGAAGGATACAGGAGATGTTCATCCCTTAGTGAGGCTGATCTCATCACCAGTCACTCCATCAAATGACAAGTTATCCCAAAATCTAGGCAATAACTCAGAGTTTATTAGAATATAAATCAACACTAATATGCACAGAAATCTCACTAGCAGTTGGCGTTGTATGGTCTTCAATTTTTTGGTGTTGCTGTTTCTTATTTCTTCTGGGATATCTGCAGTTTTAGTCAGGTGTAAGAAGACCAAAATTATTAAATTAGAATATATGCATGCACTAGAAAACAACACTGTTTAGTGATATTAACTGCAAGGGTAAATTGTGGTAATTAGAATGGTTATTGCAGTATAGGCAATGAACAGACAGCAAGAAACAAAGAGAGGGGCTGATTTCAGCACTTGCATATAGATACACCATTCACCACTCTACAAGGAATTCAGAGAAAGAAAAAAATAGAGCTCTATAGCACAAAGTAAGATTAAAAGAAGTTGCATGCCATAGCCATTCTTCACTAGAGAAACGGCCTCCACCCTCTGCTCTTCCCCAAAACCCTCCAGCTGCTGCTCAGCAGCTCTCATGGGGGCTGAGGCTTCCACACAGCACCCCAATGTCCCGGATCTCCCACCAACATCTATGAATAAGACCCAGAAACTGTTTTCCAGGAGAACAAAATGTGGAGGAAGGATCATATCAGGGCTTCATACGCTTTTGTACAGAAATAAATGACTAGCCAGGAAGGAAAGGAAAGTCCATGGAAAATGAGATCCCAGTGAAATGGGATATTAATCCAGACAGCTATCCAAAAGCCTATTGCCATGCAGTGTGGACAAAGTCCTGCTATACCCTAATTTCTGCTTCCTTCTTCATTTTCCAGCACACAACTGTGGCTGCATTGCTCACCAGACTTACGTATGGGTGGTGTAAATCTGGTCATGCATAACACTTATATGTGATCCTCTGTATACACCACACAAAGACACACAAGCTATTATTTATACTGTATTCACAACTTACAGAGCACCTTCCACAAGCAGCTTAAAAACTCTGCCGTTCCTACTGAAAATCACACCTGTCAATCAGCACCAGCTCCCGGGCTAAAAACCCAACACACGCTCACTTGGGACTTCTTTGCAATTACACTGATGCCATACAATTACAGTTTGAAAAACGTGACAAGGGATACCTTTTCCCCTGCTCCTTGTGAAAATGATTCCACCGCAAAACTCTGATGAATGCCTGTGACGTGAGTAATTAAAGTGAAAGTGAAACAAAGCCCTTCAACTAATGATTTATTAATAATCACGACTGATGGTAGGGATGGTTATTGAGCAAGTGTGCAGATATGCAGACTCACATATATCCTGCACGTGGACTAACCCACAGTGTGCACTCTAGCTAGTCAAAAGCCCACTGAAGAGATGTGTACACATTAATCACTAACCTCTGCTTGTCTACACACACGGAATCCCACTTCCAGCACATTACAGCAGCTTCCTTGGCTAAACCATCACTTTGTGTTAGTTTTGTTCTGAGTAAAAGAGGCACAAAAAGCACCCAGGTGTTTTGGTAATTTTTTCCTTAGACTGAATCTCCTAGATTTGGCCCCTATAATCAACAATAGGTCTTCTACAAATAGTAGCTCACTTGTGGCCATAAGGAGGAATTAAAAACCACTGCAGCAGATGAGAGTTGTATCAAATATATAAGAAGAACACAAGTATTACGACATATGCATCTATTAGATACTTCTTTCAAGCATGATTAGCTAGCAAGTAGTTTAATATAATTATTTAGTGAACCCTGACCGTATTATAGGAATACTGTAGTATACAGTCATTCTTGTAGAAATCAGCTTTGCATGAATCACAAGGAACCAAATTAACATTTCCTGTTTAAAATAGTGTTAAACACTGCATATATAGATATTACATTTTAAAAAGCAAGCAAACATCCTGTCCATCAAGGTTGTGTTACCTTTGAACCTCCTACTTCGACTTTTCTTCTTGCAGCGTAGACTGCTCTGGAAAACACCCCCAGGACTTCTGTGGAGGGTGGTGGGAAAGCAAAAGGGAATGGGAAAGAGGAGCAGAGATGGTCACAGTGCCAGATGCAGGGACACAGATGAAGGCTGCCTGAGTGAGTTTCAGCACTGCTCAGAGAATAATACCATGACCCAACATCTCAAGCCAACAGATGACTCCTTTCAAAAACAAAGGTGCTGCCTTTGATGGTGCAAGCCATTGGGGTTTGTTTGGTAGCGAGGAATGAAGAGGGAAGTGGATCTGTCTTAGGAGGCTCAGGTACCTGATGCTTCAGTGACGTTAGCTAAAACCTTATTTTTTCTCCCAGTCCCATCAGGTGGGAAATTTTCCTTCAAGTGACTCAGGGTCCATTCAGCACCCACCAACTCCACCATTAGGACAGATGAGCATGGCTCTCCAGCCATGTATCAATGGAAAAGCAGCATTTTCACCCAAGGAGATACCCGTGCATGTGAACATTATGGCTCAGATAGGACCAGCAGCACAGGCTTGCAGGCATTTACTCAATAGACCCAAGCATCAGTGCAGGTCCAGGGACATCCACTGTCACCACCATGGCGATGCAACCCCACACATGATACATCACCCACTTGTGGCTTTTCTTGAGCCAAAGGATGTTGAGTCTCCTCTATCCAGCAGGATTGCTGCATAACTTTGCTGTTTGAAAGATTTGTGAGTGAAAAAGGGTAAAAATTATGCCAGGTGCTCCTCATGACTGTCTGTGTGTGGTTGCACTTGACTACTATAAACCTAGAAACACAGAATTGTTAAGACTGAAAAAGACCTCTAAGATAATCAAGTCCAACTCTTAACCAGCCCTGCCAAGTCCACCACTAAACTATGTCCCTAAGCACCACATCTACACGCTTTTGGAACACTTCCAGGGACAGTGATTCCACCACTTCCCTGGGCAGCCTGTTCCAATGCCAGACCGCCCTTTCAATGAAGAAATCTTTCCTAATATTCAACCTAAACCTCTCCTGGCACAACCTGAGATCATTTCCTCTTGTCCTATCCCTTGCTACTTGGGAGAATAGGCTGATCCCCACCTCTCTACAACCTCCTTTCAGACAGTTGTAGAGAGTGATAAGGTCTTCCCTGAGCCTCCTTTTCTTCAGGCTAAACAACCCCAGCTCCCCCAGCTGCTCCTCAAATTATTTACTCTCCAGATCCTTCAACAGCTCTGTGGCCCTTCTCTGGACTCGCTCGATTACCTCAATGTCCTTCCTGAATGGAGGGGCCCAGAGCTGAGCACAGCACTCGAGGGGCAGCCTTGCCAGTGCTGAGTACAGGGGGACAGTCCCTGCCCTGGTCCTGCTGGCCACACCATTGCAGATACAGGCCAGGATGCAATTAGTCTGGGCACACTTCTGGCTCACGTTCAGCTGGCTGTCAGCCAACACCCAACCTCTGTTCTTACATCAGGGCACCCACACTTTTTTAAAATCAACAACCTGATTTTATGGGTTTTTTTGACAGGGTGCTCCCATCAAGAGCAACTTCAGGAGCTTTTATCTCAATTTACTTTTATGACCCTGCCAAGGTCAGGGTGTGGCCAGGCAGAGGTAGGGACCCAGCGCCCAGCTCTGGGCACATGTCCCAGGGAAACCTGCTATCTCCCCAGGACCAGCCCAGCAGAGCACGTGCAGCATCTCCCCACCTGGATAATTTTCAGTGAACAGTTAGGTGCTTGTAAAAATCCCAGCCCATCCTTGTCACACAGAGAGGTCACCGGAAATGTCTGGAGGGCATTGGTTAATTACCTGTGCTATCCAAAACAGAGATTATCAGTCCTAAGGTTATCAACAGAATTCCTTTCAGTATCGTTACATTCACTTTCAATTAGACTTATGAGAAATGGATACGGATTCTGTTCTCTTTCCTCAGCTATTTTGAGACACATCTGAAACAGAAATATTCAACAGAAAGATGGAACTGGAGGAACAGTAGCCACAGACAAACCACAAGTGCAGATGTTGTCTATTTTTGTCAAATGTGCCTTTGTAGCATGATTTTTTTTTAATATAATCCCTATTTTTTTTCAAGTATCACTGTGCTGAATGGAGCAGAGCATCACCTCTGTATATAACATAGCCTGTAGCCTCTCTGTTTGAAGAGGAAAATTTGAGTTAATTACCCACATCACCTCATTAGTCTCCATCTCCCAACAAATAAAAATTAAAGAGAAGTGTGCTTGCTGGAGTAGAATTGCTGAAAGGCAGAAGTTGCAAGATTACTGTGCAGTGCACTGCCAAGCTGCAGGCAGGAGAAGGCCCAACAGGAATGCCAAGCTCCTGGCACACACAGGAAACATATATGACTTTTTTTTTTTAAATTCATTCAAATAATGCTTCAAAGGGGAAAAGGCACTTACAATCACAAGACAACAGCCAGAGCTTTTTTTTTCTTTTTTTGCAACCCAGCAGTACAATTACTCTGCATACTGCATGCATATAATGAGGTTAAATAAGAAATAAGGTCAGGCCACAGGAACTTCAGAGCACAAACAATGAACAAATTAAAATCTGTATCATCTTGCTAGATATCTTTAGGGAGAGAGTCATCCACTTCCTAACTATGTGCATTTGTTCCTTAAACTGTAGGGTTTGGACTTGGTAGAAAATAAGAGAAGAATCAGGGCTGTTATATGAATATTCACAGTGTACATGTATATACCTCATGTACCTCTATTCAAAGAAAGGATAAGAGATACTCCAAACCCATGCAATGCTTTACCTCTGTCTTTCATACCCATGTTTACTATTGTGACAAGGAAGGGTCTCTGAAAACCCCATTCACACCTCACTGAGCATGCAGCACACTTACTACATCCAGACTCATACAGAACATTTCAGAGCAAAACACAAGTTTAATACTAAGGAGTACAATATTGCCACAGAAGTATTTATGGCATGAGATGTGTGCAGGCAGGGACATGGCTAATATCGCACACTGCCCATAGATTCACATTCTGGTTTAACGCTGGCCTACGCCGGGTATTCCAGTCCCTCTCCAGCTCCTCCCTCTCCCCCGCTGCACATCACCCAACAAACCCAGGCAGTGGGCTTCACTGAACAGCCTCAGCTTCGTCAATTCGCACCAACATTCATTCTAAACCTTATCAATCCAGCTAAGAAGAAACTGCTGGTGGAAAGGAGAAATAAGGTGACTGCTCTGAGAGCCCGCTCTGCTGCCTGGCAGTAACCTTGTCCATCGGGGCTGGCATTTCCCGGTGGGGCTGTCAGACAGCGCACACGGATACGCACGGACACAGTTACTTTTCCTTCGACTCTGACACCTCCCAGAAAGCCCGTCAGCGCTGTCCGGGCAGGTATCTATGCCTTATCCCCCGTGGTGCAGCCAGGCGAGCACCATCCCAGCCCGGGCTTCCTCCCCGGCCAGCCCCGCTCCTGGAGCGGGATGCTCCGGGAGGACGCGTCGGACAGAACCCGCATCCCCGGCATCTCCCGCCGCACGGGTGGGCTGTCGGTCCTTACCGTAGAGCAGGTTTCTCGTCACCTGCCCCCCCATGTCGGCGCAGCCCCCGCCCGGCTCCGGCTCCGGCTCCGCTCCGCAGTCGCCGGCCCACGCGGGACGCGGCTGCCCCACGCCGGCAGCCTCCGCCCACCCCCGCGCCTCCCGCCGCGGCACCGGCGCTCCGAGCTGTCATCTTTATTTACATAAGAAGGAGGAGACTTCGCGGCTTCCTGAAATAGCTGCCGGCCTTTCACCGATGCGGCGTGTCCCCCCTCCCCACGCACCCGGCGCGGTGCCACAGAACGCGGCGGGCGAAGGCATCCACGCTGTGCGGGGCTGAAACCCGGCGGTACCCGGCGCCCCAGCAACGCTAAGAACAAAGCGGGAGGCACCGCTGACTCCACTGGGTGGGAAAA
>VZTJ01002933.1:3100545-3161980 GCA_013397795.1 Orthonyx spaldingii | reverse complement strand
AAAAAAAAAAAAAAAAACAAAACGGAAAATAAAAATTAAGAACTCATTTCTAAAACCAAAAGACTCTGGGCGTGCGAAACTTTCGCTCCCCACTGCAAAACCCTGAAATAAATTAGAATGGGGAAAAAGAAAAGTTAAACAAAATTTATTACCAGACACCACCACACCAGTCTTCAAACGGCCTTTGCAGGTTAATTATTAATTATTTAATAGCAAAGAAGTGCTCGAAATGCAGAATGGCTCGCCACAGACTGAAATAATAAAAACATTACTCCCCCGTAAACTCTTTTGTGCGGGGCTCGCATGCTCAGCCCAGATACAATGCTTCCTGCGCTCCAGCTCATTACCTCTGCTGATGGATAATGGCCAGCGTTACAAAAAGCAGGGGGATGCCGCGAGAGGTGCAAGGAGATGCGCAGGGCACCGCAGCCAGGGATGGTCCCTCGGTTGCTCTCTGCAACCCGCAGTTCGTGCAGGAGCTTGCTCGTTCCCTCCTCTCCATCTCCAGCACCGCACGCCCCTGCCCACTCATTCACTCCTCTCCCTGCATCTCTCCTGTCCACTGCTCTATGTGTAAATTAACACAGCAGGCACCGAGCTGCCACAGCCAGCCCCGGCGGATCCCAGCTGGCTCGTTTAAAACTAGTTCATGCATCTTTATGCTGCGCCGCAGTCGCTCTTCTCTCTGCAAAGGAGCGGGAGTCAAACTTGTGCAGCCGCGAGTTGCAGCCCTGCCTCCCAACTCTTACCATGGTGTTGGGCAAATCCTGCCATCCCACTGCCTCGATCCTGCCACCGGAAAAAAGGGAAATAAGATTTTCTCTTGCCTGTGTTGTAAGGATTATTTGCTTAGGACGTCTGTGTGCTGAGGTCTCAGCACCGGCGGAGGGGAAAAAAAAAAAAAAAACAAAAACAAAAAAACACAACAAAAAGAAAAGGAAAAAAAAAAAAAGCAGTGCAAAAAAAGCCCAAGCCAAAAAGCATAGTCAGGGTGTTTGCACTAGTGCTGCGTGCTTGAGGAAAGCTGTGTCCAGCATTTTCAACCTGCAAGAGAAACCTCTCCCGAGCCCTCCAGCAGCAGCCAGTCACCACTGCCGGCTCAGCCACTGCTCCCACCTGCCCGGCCAAGACGTGCACCCGGACCCCAGAGCCAAGCAGCAGCTCTTCCTCAGCTGAGCAGCACGCAGGCAGCACTCTGCTCATCCCTGCCCAAAGTCACACTCTGCAGAGCTCATGGCAGCTTCTTGGCAGAAGAATCCTACATTTTTTTCCTTCTACTTTTTTTTCCCCTCCCCAGATGATGCTGCATTTACAGCAGCTGCGGGTTGGGGTGAGGACTCATCCCCAGGAGCACCATGGTGTGGCCCCTACACCCCAAAGGGTGCAGGATATCTCTCAGGTCACGCAAACCCATCACAGAACCTTGCTCTGCTCCCTAGCTGCTGGGGACCCACAGATGCCACAAGGATACTGCTGGTTTTATCTTCTAGGGGGGCACCTCACCCTCTCAGACTGATGGCAAAGGGTCCAGGAATTTCAACATCAAATATCACATTTCACTTGAAGGAATAAAGATTGCCTTGGACATTCAATCCCAGATTTTCACCCTCAGTTTCTCATTTCATCTCTGCTTTCCATCCTTACCTTAATCTTGCTACAGCTCTGTGAATAATTGACTTCTTGGTTCACTGCCTCAACCAAGAGATTGCTAGAAAAAAAAATATAATTTCATGTTGGCCCAAAAATGAATGCTTTGTGCGTCTTGCTGAACAAAATGTTTCTTTAACTCAAAATGAAGCATTTTCGGAGTTATTTTTACCTCATTTTTTCAAGTTATGGTCATTCAATCCAGCTCTGAAACGATGTCCTTAAAAAAAATTAAGCCCTTTGTTTCGAATATACCAAAAGGAAAACTGAACTGCTGTCTTGTCTGATTTTCTTTTTTCTTTTTTTTTTCTTTTTTTTTTCTTTTTTTTTTTTTTCAACTTATTGGTTTTGTTTGTTTGTCTGAAGGGGAGGGTGGAAAGGGCAAACTGCCAGAATGAGTCATCCTGTTTGGCAGAAAATTATAAACAATTTCAATTGATTTTAAAATTGGGGTTTTTTTTCCAAAAAAATCCAGCATCCCCTCCCACCCCTGAGCTTCCCCTAGTGCTGTGGAGCAGTTCCTGGGGGACAGAGCCATCCACAGCAGTAGAATGCTGCTGTTTTGTGTAGTCTGCCTTGTTTGGTGATAATTCCTTGAGGCTTATTTGCCATATGGCAAATCTTTCCTTCACAGACACATCACACTGAAACTTAACTGCTGATTTGTTCTGAACACCCCCAAGCCCATTTCAGACCTTCATCAATTTCAAATTATTCCTCAGTCTTTCATGTTTCAGGTTCTCCTCTAGACAAAAGGAAAACCTACCTACTGCCCTGTTCCTGTTTTACAGTTCTCTCTGTCGATACACTCCAGGTCCCCTTGGGGTGTTTCTTTGCCCTTGTCAATAAGGATAAGGCCTCCCATTTTGGCGTCAAGTATAAAAATCAATAATATCACCATTTGCACTCCCTTCTAAATCATTGACAAAGGTATTAGGTTGGACCCAACAACAACCCAGCCCCTAAATCCATTTCCATTCATGAACGGCATCCAGCAAACTCCGGCCAAGCAGCAGTGTTGCTGTCCAAGCCAGGAGGAATCTGCTGCAGGAGTATTTTGAGGCAGTGTCTGATCTTGCTAAATATACTTATTAACCACAAGAGTAGGATGCTGAGGCTGCAGAGCACTTCTGAAAATAGATTCACGGTCATCAAGTCGTGTATTAGCTAAAACCTTGAATCTTTTCAAGCAGCGTTGAGCAGATAATAGGGCACCTCTCCCAGCCCTCCCAGGATAAAACCCTTAGCCCTGGGCACCAGGCAGGGTGGCCAGGAAGGGTTATGACTGCCTGCATTGCTTTGCTGGTGTCCTGGTAAGAAGACTGGCAGGTCAGCAAGGAGGATGCCAAAGAATCATCATGGTCTGGGAAAAGACATCCCAACACAGCCAAACAGCCCATTCAGCCCTGACTGAGGGAAAGCGGAAGAGGTACCTGCAGGGAACCACAGCAGGGAGAATCAGCTCTGCAGAGACCTGTCTTGCACAGGAGAAGACACAGAAAAAAGTACCAAGAGAGAAGAAGGAAAGGATGAAAACTCCAACTCAGGGAGATCAAGGATCAGATTATACTTATGCATAGGCCAGGCCAAGAAAATGAAAATCCAGTTCATGCAAGCCTCATGCAGCTAGAAGTCCTTTGGAACTGGATTTGGTTCTGTGGAGAACTGGAGTTAACTCTTTGTTAGCAAGACAAAACAAGAAATAAAACTTCTCTTGATGAGGGTTTCATCCCCCTTAACAGTGCTGCAGGTAGAGATATCCAGCCAAGAAACAGTCCAAAAAGTTTCTTTGAATGTCAGCGTGGATAAAAGGTGGGAACTCTGGAAATCAATCTAATATTTGCCAGATACATGAAATCTTCTCTTAATGATTTTTATGTTTAAAAGCTGCAATCAGTTTCTCTATTACCACTTACACATGACTCTATGGTAACAAACAGATTGACTAGAAATTGCCCTTTTTCACTCAATATAGTAGCTCTCAGCTACTGGAGTTCATCTAGGAAGATGGGATAATTTATGGGAACACATTCTTAGGTCTTTTTTCAGCATGAGTCTCTGACTGCTACCAGGAGGAAACTTCACCTGTACAGAAAACAGATTTCCTTCAGGAACCTCTGCCACTATAACTCCAGAGGAAAAATTATGTTCTCAGCAGGAAAGTATCCAAGAAAAAATATTTCACCAGCACGCACAAGAAATAGCTAGGAAATATTGCCTTCTATGCATTCTGTTAAAATTAATTTATTGCCATTAAAGGAGGTGACTTACATGAAAGGTGTGTCTCCACTTTCAGTTCTTTATCTGTAATGCAAAGATACAGATACTGCTGTAGCAAGCAATATGCTGATTAGTTCACGATTATGTAGCCATTTGGGAATATAATGAGTTATGTCATTATTAAGCATTATTATAAAGCTGCAGCTCTGGATGAAAGCCAAATCTCAATTTGTAAGTCAAAGGAAATTCAAAATTCTGGCTCAAATTCTTAAAATCAAAATCACCACTCATACCTACAAGCTACGGCACTGCAACTTCTAACCCAGGTGGTTCAATTATCCCGATACAATTCTCTGCAGGCACAGCAGGAAGGGGAATTTAAGGACAGGAAAATTCTTTAGGCTGACTAACCACCTCCCATTTGCACCTATCTTAAATGAGACATCAGTTGTGTTTGCTTTAGTGACAGGAGCTGCAGCAGCACAGTGGTAAAGGCTGTCTCTGGTAGGGCAATGAAGACATCAGGGAGCTGTTGCAATGGATGTCCAGGTTGTGGACTGATTCGGTGAAGGAGAGCCAGAGGCCTCATGTCACTGCTCAAGGGCTGTCACCCCTGTTCATGTAAAGCCAAAGCTGCCACAAAGATCCAAGTCTTAACCCTGATGCTGCCAGCACTCAGCATTTTATCATAACCTCCCTGCTTGACTGTCTGCAGGAGCAGAAGAGAGAAACAGCAGTGTTGGAGAGGGACAGAAAGCTGCGCAAGGATTTCTAAGGCAAGGAACTGAACTGACCTCAGGCCAAATTGCACAACATTTTTCCATCAGCATGCACATGCTCGCAAGCCCCCACTGGATGGGGGGGGTTTATCTTTGAAAAGAGTGACTCAGTGCATGAAGGTGTCAGGAAAGAAATTAATGCCCCAAAAGCCAAGAGTGCTCCCTCTTGCTTGAATACTTTTGGGATAATATATTGAGATAACCCTGTGGGAAACTAAGAGGAAGCGAGGACTAAAAATCACAGAACTCAATGTAAGATGTGCCTGGCAATAAAACATTGCACTGGGCTAACCAGGAGCTTTTAAATGATCCATAAAAACTGTGTCTGGGGCAAGATCCCCTGGAATTTGCCAGAAGCCCATTCCTGAGGGCAGATATCACACTGTGCATGACACCAACTAGGCCTTCAAATGCCTCCAGCTCTGACCTTCATTTGTGTGCTAAACTAATAGCTTTGACTCTCACTGCCATTTCACGTTACCTCTTCAAGCACAACAAGATTCAAAAGAATCATAAGCTTATCCAAATGTAATGAAAAATTAATATAAAAACATGTCACCAGAAGAAACACTGTAATTTTAAAAACCAAAGAAATGCTGATTTATAACACTCACCTGAATGAAGCTGACTTATCTTTTCCGAACTAGAGAGAAAACTAAAGTTTCTCTCTTAAGGCAAATATTTTCTTTAATCTCGTGAGAATATCTTTATTTTTACTTCAACTGGAGGCACGGCACAATGACAACATGGCAGGACTGAGAAATGTATTATTTCAAGTCCTATTCTGTGGCTATTAAATATTTGGAAACTTTGAACAGTATCATGTGATAAGGCACTATGACAGACTTCAGCAACACAAGTATAATGTCTTTCCACACAAAATTACAGAGAACGCTGGTATAATATATATACTTTTATAAGTAGCTCGTTCACACTTTATCACAGGCAACATCCGAATTCTGCACTGAAAAACTAAATTACCAGCTGGAATCAAGAGCGTTTCTATGGCATTTTTGCTTTAACATGTGACTGCACAGCAAACCCTACATTCGTTTTCACAATATTCCTGTAGGAAGGGGGTGATGCCTCTCTGCCTGAGCTAAAGAAGCACATTCTGAGTTTTTTCAAAAATTTAAATGAGGACCTTTTCAAGCAACAGGTTAATTCGCTCTAACAATCTTCATTCAATGCCCTCTGGAAAGGTCACAGGCAGGACTCCGTGAAACCGACGAGGTAAATAAGGTAATCAGAAAGCACCGGCACCAAGGTCAGACAGACAACTTCCACTCCAGCACGTGATAGCTTTTGAGAGCCTGACTTAGTAATCTTAATAAAGTTCCCTCAGCACAGAAGTGCAGTTTCTAAAGATTTTTCTTAGCAGGTACAATGATAAGAGTGAATAACCTCTCTGTTTCCTGTGCCACCCTTTCCGAGAAAACCCTCTCGCATGCAAGGATGTTTGTAACCAAGCAAAGGCACTGTATGTTTGTGATGTAAATATTAGCCCAGCAGAGAAACACCTTTTTATTACCCTGTTGAAAGTCCTCCAGAGAGGACAGTGAAGGGCAGCAGGATCCAAACAAAACCTTTTGGGCTGGCAAGATGGGCAGGCAGGCTCACACCACATGTCCATGAGAATGTCCCCCACTGCGTGTGCCCACAGAAAGTTTTAGCCTGGGCTTTGAAAGGCTTCTGGGGTCACAGAGGACAGTCCGTGATCCTCTTCCAGGACGGGCTCCTCATGCAACCCTTCTCACCCCAAAACTTCCCTGTCTCCTGCTACAGGATCATCTCAGAGGAAATGTGACTTATTTACAGACTTTTCCCGTACAGAGCTGCTTTCACAACCTCTTTTACATTGGTCTCCTGGGAAACAAAGGAGTTGGAGGTCAAATACTTCAAGGGCAAAATGCATGGCACGGGTGAATTTTCCAGCTCTGGTGAGAGGAATCTTGCTGGTGTAAAATACCAAACAAATCATGTCATGCCTGTTTCAGGTGTTGCCCCTTCCCACTCCCTCTGTTCATCTTTTACTCACTGTTCTCTGGTCTTCTGCTCTCCCTCACCAGATACTGCTGTTTTGTACCTCCCCATCCTAGACTCTTTGTGGCCTTTCAAGTTTTACCCAAAATTTAGCCTTCATCCCTTTTTATGTCCTTTAACTCCTTTCTTCTATTATTCAAATCAAAATCTTTGAATCTAACTCAGTCTCACAGAAGTATCATGAAAGGTCACAAGCCAGATGCAGTAGACTGGGGGCAACTATTATTGGAATGAGAAGTGAGCTTTGGTCCTTCAGCTCAGGAAAACAGGACTCAATCAGTACAAAAAATCAGAGCTTTACCTTCACCGAATGCCACTTGTTTTATACCTACTTTATCAAAGCACAAAGCAGATAAACACCAAGTGCAAATTCTGTACAGAGTAGAGCAATGGTCGTGTTTTCCCTCCAGCCACTTCTCCATCCCACATCTCCATTTCCAGGAGAAGGGATCAGAGCAGGACATGAGATTCATATTACCAAACGCAGAAAAATGTCCGTATCCCTAGGATCTAAACCATGCTAATATATTCACCACTGCAGCATCTAGACTGAGTGTCTCTGACCTACCACAGCTTCTTGTGATCTGCCGCAAACTTCCACAAACCAAAACAACACTGCTCCTGCCATTGCGCCTCTTCCTCCCATACACCATGCCTCCAATCCAAAGGTCTTTTTCACTTCTCCTTCCTCCCTCCCCCAATTCTTTGTCTCAGCAACCTCTTCTGTGCCGCCCACACACTTGGAGAGCAGAGAGCAGACCAATCTGGCAAGCTCAAATAACAACAAAAAAAGGAAAGAAAAGGAAAAAAGAAGTCGTTTTCTGGCCTAGAAGACTCCTCTGTATTTTTATCTGGAGGGAGAGATCAAATCTCTTTTCCTTTCACCAGGAACCAAAGGGAATGGTGATGGATCCCAAGGTCTCACATTCCCACAAATCAGCCCTCACAGAAATAAGGGGGAAAGGCTGGTATTTCTTCCGGACATACAGGCACCTTTGAATAGGAACATTAAGGTCCTTTTTAACCTTCTTCCAGCACCAAGCACCAGTTAAAAATATCAATTTTTACAAGGTGGGGTTGGATTAGCCAGTTTTCTTGTTTGTTTTTCTTAAAAAGAGCTGAGGACAAGCTTTGCTGCCTGGAGGCTGGTTAACCAGCCAGGCAGTTTTTGGCACTTCAGGGGCTGCTGGGCTGGCTGGGCATGTGCCCACACACACAGCACAAGAAGAGGGTTTGGAAGGGTGCAGCACCCCCTCAGTGCCCACATGGCACTGGCAACATTTTCCCATCAGTGTCCCAATCCTGCAATCTCACCAGCACACACAAAACAATCCACTCTGGCATAAAGCATCTAATGACATTAATGGCACACAGCACAGTGATACGGTCCAGGCATGTGGAAATAATCACAGGCCCAGAACCCAGGATGACTGATTTTTTTCCCATTCAACATATGTTTTACTTAGATATCTGCTTCTTCCCACCCTTCCTTCTCTCAGTCTTCCAAACTATTATTTAGTTTTGGGGGAACAGAGAAAATCATGTTTAAAACAGAAACATTAAGTCACACCTATCTAAGAAAAAAAAATGCAAATGCTTAACTTAGATATAAACAAGGTATTTTATTAAATACACACATTCCTAATAATGGGCAGGATTTGACCCCAGCACAACTGGTCACTTGAGCAGATAAAATACATCTGAACTCTGCTCAGCATGAGGGGCTAAAAATAATGTTTGCGATTAGAATCAAAGAAGTTGAGTTTCAACGAGGAATAAACACTGCTTATTAGGACCAAAGTGTGTGTTCCACAGGATGACTCAAAAACTCTAAGCTATTCTGTGCAGATATTTGCTTGTTCAAGGTGACCTGTGAGCCATACTCCAGTCTAGTAAAAACCAGCAGTTACATCATTTACAACACCAATCCAAACAGTGTCTCTCCCTCCCTATCAGGTCATCTTAACTCAGCTGTTCTTATGTTCTGGAGACGTTTTAGCTGCACAAAAGCATTTTCACTTTTGCAGTTTCATGCCAAATATGATGACTCCTGTCACTTTAGCCTTATGTAGACACATGGACAAAATGTCCATCTTCAATGGCTTTATCAGCACAGTTGCAGCCACAGTCATTATAATGCTGACAGTCTTTAACCAGGCTTTCACCCAGCATCCACCTACACTGCTCTATTGAAAGCAAATTCTCACCTGTGCTTCTAGAAGTAGATCAGCCACCACACTCTTTGCCGAATTTTCTAAACTGGACATTTTCACATGTCTCCTCTTGTCGTGTAATTTGAGGGGCCAATACCAACACCACTTTGGTGGCAGCAGCATGTCCTTGTCCAGAGGAGACACTTGCCCTTCCCAGGGAAGGCCCTACTTGACTCTTACCCAGCTTTTACCTCTAAAGAGAAAACACAGACAACTGATGCTCAGCACTCCCCAACTTCAGCCAGATCTTCACCGAACTGCACTCTGCCACACTTCTAACTCACACACAGTGAACTCAGTCCACTGACATTTCCAAGACCTCATTCAAGGTCTGACTGTGGTCTCACTCCCACTTCAGAGACTATTTGCACTTCAGTTTCAGTAAGAGGGTTGAAGAGAATGTTTTTCATTAATGGAGAGTAGTTAAGATGTACAAGTCTTTTTCTGTCCATTTAGATTAAGATTGGAACGTTAGACATGGGCATGACAAGATAAATATCTCTGTATGTTCCGTGTTAGCAGCACAGGTCTGTACATTACATGGACATGATGACATTTCAGATGATGGTCTTTCTAACAGCTTCAAGTTGACTGAAGATCCATGTTTTAGGAGTTTGTGATCTTTCCAAACATTAGGTTTTGCTTCAAGACAAATCCCAGTACCACCTGTCAAGGCACAGGTTTATTTAAGAGACCATGTATGAGACCCATACCACAGTGGTCCTCAGCAACTCCTCTTCGAACCGGCTGCTCTTGGGGAGGGCAGGGAGCCACCTGTCCCTGGATGCTCCAACACCAGAGCTTACTTGCTGATCACTCCTTCTGGATATTGTTCATGCTAATCTAAAGATCAGTAGCTACTTTTTTCCTCACAGCCTACACTATATTGCTGATACCGTTTATCCATCTGCTGCTTTGCAAGTCTGTGAAATACCTAACAAACTCAAAACTCAGGCAATGCAGCAAAGCATCTTTATTCAATACCTTATTTCACCTTCTAGCAAACAGAAGCAGTGTCTGCCTCACAGCAGGGATGGACCCTTAGCTGAATAAGACCACAGTCTGAGCCAATACTTGTTGGGATTTAGACAAATTGAGCCAAGGAAGGAGCCTTGGAAGATGTAGAAATTTGAGTGGAAGAGTTGTGCAAAGACACACAGAAATATTTAAAGGAAAGGGGCACAATGAAGAGGAAAGACATTTTTGCTGGCTTATTAAAATTAAACATATGCAAGGCTTAATCTGCCACTACTGAAATCAGTAAGAATTTTGCCAGTGAACCAAAATAAAAGCAGAAACGGAAACAACATCTGATGTTTGCTATGTTAGACTCATACAGATCACTGTAGTTAATAGCCTATGACACAGAAAAATAATACAGCATAGGCAGGATATGATTTTAAACTTTCATTTTCACAGTACAAAGGTGTCATAATCTGGAGAGTTTTGATGCTTGTAAAAGCTGGTTATGCTGACTCATATTTAGGAACAGATTTTCCATTTGGATAGTCACGTCAAATCTATAAAGACATCAAACCAAAGAACGTGTGAGAGAAAAATAGATTAAAAGACAACATAGAAATAGAAGATACTTTGGATAAAATTTGTTGTAAATAATTTATTGTTGAAGTAGCCTTTAAACTTCAGGTTTTGGAATGTAAAAGGCAGAATATTTCTGTAAATTATTGTTTGGGAACTGATCGTATAAGCCTCAGAGGCTTATCCAGTACAAATGAAAGCGTCTGGCCATGTACCTTTAAGACCTTAATGAGATGGCTGCTGAACAGTCACTATGGAAAGCATGATATTCAGAAATTAATATCTCTCTGAGCACAGAACATATAATGAAGATAACAAGGCAGAACAGAGAAACAGGACTTGGACTATCACATCAGGCATACTCAATGTATTAGTCATGCAGGCAGCAGACCTGCACTGGGGGACAGCAGAAGAATGGGGTAAGTAACCTAACCCTAAATTAACCTTTGAGTAAGTAGCAGACCATTATCAAGCCAACACAACTAGATCCAGGTCTAGCATTTTGGGGCAGTCAAAGCTGGGGTTAGGTCCTATTCTGGGGGCTGTGTTTTTTAGGGACATTTCCACAATCTACAGCCTGTGGAATGCAATAGGCTGTGATATCATCCTTTTCTAAACACTATCTGCACAGCAGATGTTTTGTGTGTGCATACTATCCCTCAAGCTTCTACCATCTGTTTTTTTACCTAACAAGTCAGGTGTTCATGTTTTTTAATCAAAAGAATAAAATGGTTCGTTTTTGTCTTCTAAAGAAGAAAACATGGGGATTCTTCACTTATTCTCTGCACTCTTGCAAAATCTTGTCAACAAAATGCAATTTGAAGCACTAGGAGGAATGAGTCCCCTTTAGTCACAGGGAAAATTACAGAGTAGGACTGTATGAGGGTGAATTGGCAGCACACACAATGGAGCCTGACACCACTTGGCTTCCTTCTCCCTTTTTAAATAAACAAAGAGCAACATGAAGAGGGACCATGGAGACAGAGAGCTCTGACACCAGGCAAGGTGTGGAGAGGAGGAAGAGCAATGCTGGATGAATACTGACATCTAAACATGCCAGCAAGGCCAGCACAGGCCAGGGATGTCACAGATGGGTTAGATCTTGAGTCCTCTGAGGACTGCCATCCCCGACCTGCTGAGGGTCAGACCCCCGGTGAGATAAGAGGTAACCAGTATCAGATGCACGGAACTGGGACACACTGCT
Organism: Orthonyx spaldingii; assembly: GCA_013397795.1. Taxonomy (NCBI): domain Eukaryota; kingdom Metazoa; phylum Chordata; class Aves; order Passeriformes; family Orthonychidae; genus Orthonyx; species Orthonyx spaldingii. The sequence continues at coordinate 3,150,335 of VZTJ01002933.1, read as the reverse complement.
CGAGAGCTGCCCTCTCCTCTACCCTCTTCCCACAAGGGATGAAAGCCAAGCAACAAACAACATTTTAATGGACCATCACTGGTGATGGACCAGCTGTGACACTTGGCAAGTTCCTCATTACCAGCCCCAGAGAAACATTGCAAATGTCATGTGGTTTAAGTTCAGCATCTCTTCTGATTACTGTTTGTGTACAGGAAGCTTCCCTGCTGGAGCAAGTTCTTCTGCTAGTTCTTCATATTCAAATAGGATTTATACCATTAAATTAAAAAAACTGTTTTGAACCTACTTTAGAGTTAAAAGATGCAAAAATCAAACAGCATGAATCCCTCTCCTCATTGCCCAAGCCTTACAACATAGCCACAACATCACAGTTCTCCCTCAGCCAGGCTGTAGACATTCGCAGGGCTCTGAAACACTAATGGCAAATATAAACCCACCATATGTAGAAATAAGTTGCATTAATCACTGATTAATGCACAGACAAGCAAAGCTGTGCTAAGAGAAATATTTGGAGAAAGTGTATTTCCCCTCCCAAACCAAATAGCTACAATCACCCAATCAGTAAGAAGAGGCATTATCATGAAGGGCTCTGTCACATGCCAGCGAATTGAGCAGTGAATGAAAACTCATTATTAACAGTTCAGAAGCAATTAATTGTTCAACCAGGAGCAGAGAAACTTTAGATAACTAACACACATATAAACATCACGGATTTACCAAAGGCAATTAAGGAACTGGGAATGGGACCACTCAAACTGTTCACTGCACACAGAGCACCCAGTCCAAGGTGCCACTGCAGCTCACAGTGACCCTTCCCACTGTTCCCAGGCCACCTTCAAGGGGTAACCCTCTGTGCAGCCACCACCATCCTAGGCTCCTCTGCTCATGTTCCCAGCAAAGTGACAATTTCAAGAATGATTTTCTTGCTTGTGATGCTTGCTTTTGAAAGTAAAATCTCTTTGTTCAGCCGCTTTAGTTGCCACATGCTGTCTTCAGCAACCAGAGGGACTCTGGAGGATGACTGACTGTCAATAGCAATGAAATGCGGAAAAAATCCACAGCTGTAACAGGGTTTGCTCCATGCCCAGTCCAGAGAATAACATGTCCACAGCACCCTCTGACACAGCAGCTCACTCATTTCACTCTGTTTACACCATCACCTGTTGGCAAAACATGACTAAGGCACTTTATTGCCTTGAGATTTAAGAACAAAATGTCTTGTACAGGAGAGAGCCTGTTCTGATTGTGGACAGAGTCAGACCAAGGCTGTGGATGGAGACCAGGATCTCACGGTCATTCCTCGCTCCTCTTGCCATGTGGAGCCGTCTCTCCGTACTTCCTCCTGGTCACCAAACTAGTCTTTGCTCATCCATATGTGGTTTGGGGCAGGGGAAAACACAGGTATACTCAAGGTCATCCTTACCACTGCTCTATCCAAATGGGAGCCAAGGAAAAGACAAGGAGAGAAGGGCTTTCTACCCCAAACATGAGGGTGGGTGGCAGTGGGGCAGCACTGCTGCCACAGCCTTTGCTGCTCCTTACACGGCCACTCTTCTCTCTGAGTCAGCTCTCTTTTGCCACGTGGGGAGCAGAGCACTGTTTGCTAGGTCATATTAAAAAAGGAGACAAGGAAACTAAATGCAGTTCTGAGTTATTGTATTATGCAGAGTGGGTGTGAGTTGCACTGCTCAACACCACAGTCTGCTCTGTGCTTGCAGGCTTCGCTCTGCCATGGCTCAATAAATAAGTAATTGCAGGGAGCCCCAGAGCTTCTGTTTAGTCCAGCAGCTTTATGTGGCAAATGAGTCATGAAGAGTTAGAGGGACAGAACAGGGAGATACAGCACCAGTGGAGAACACCTGCCCTATTTCCTACAAGTAGCATAGACATAGGCCATCCTCTGAGCTCACCCCTTCTCTAAACCATTTCTCACACTTTCATACAGCTAAGAAGAACATGTGTGAGACAGAAAAATAGTCAAGTGTTTTGTCAAATCCCAGAGATGCTAAGTGTTTTACAGTTCAAGAGGCCAAGGCCATTCAGTACCTTACAAATATATACACGTTTCCATGACTGGACGTACCTAAGTCAAATTCTGTAGTTGTAGCACTTCTGTTTAGCATCATCCTAAATTTGTTCACTATTTCTTACATCTACCCTGAGACAAGCAGAGCAGCAGCAGAAAAACTAGATATAAATATACAAGAGAATAACTGATCAAGCACAATGTAAATTTTCTTGTGTTATATCAGTCCTTCAAAGCCTTCAAGATACCTGTACATCTATCAGGAAAAAAACCACCCCAAACTTAAAAAAAAAAAAAAAAAAAAAAAACCAAGAGAAACATTTTTAGGTTAGAGAGAAAGATTTTTAGGTTACATGCCATAAAACAGAAAAGACAACACAATAGCATGGTCAGCCTTCTACAAGCTGTCTTTAACACAAAGTGTGCTGGGACACCTTTTAGAAAAGCACAGCACACATCTTCACTTTGCTTTAGAGCACCAGAAATTTGGGGATTTTGCCACCTCATCTCAGCAGCAGTTTGCAAAAATGGTCTTCAGCATTCAATTAGTTTCCATTTCAGAGTTAGCAAATTACATTCCCAGAGCTATAACAGAGAAAAAGCAAGAGGTGTGTTCTCTCTCAGACTCTGGGCTGCTCTTAGAGTGGCTGGACACACTGCTCCCCTGGCATTTTTAAAGTTGCCTGTTATTTCAGTGTGACACAGGAGCATTTTGTTGTATTATTCCATAAAATCTAAACCCACCATCTCCAATCAGATCAAGGCACCCTCCATTTCAGAGATGACTTGCCCATTTTAATGAAGGGATGCTTTCAAGTTGCTGTCCTCGAGCCCATCAGACCACATGATGGGGTGGATGTGGAGGGGGAGGCAGGGAACACTTCTTTGTGCCATTATTCAAATGCCTGGTAACAACAATGGCTAAAAAGGCTGAGAATTTAAATGACTTATCATCTAAGTGGATTCACTGGAAATACTTTCAAATTTTTTTCCTAGTAGATAGCCTGAAGATATGCAAAGACTGGAAAGTGCATTCAAGATGCTGAATCTGATGTTGCTGTCTATTTATGTCAGTACAATTTCCAAATCAAAATACTGAAGCAAATGGTCTTCCCCAGGGAGCAGATGTTTGAATGCAGTGATGGGGACCAATTTAAGAACGTAGGTACAAATGAAATGTTCATTCTGTTCCAGCCTTCTCTAGCAAGGTGAATTGTGATTCCCAGAAAGGAGATGACTACACCAGAGACAAGTATGAAAAACTAAGTGCATTTTCTCTAACAGTGGACTGCTGGAATTTAGGAGAGTGTCTTTCCAAGTGAGATGCTACCTCACACAGTAAGACGGTATCTGATGATTTTAAAAGCAGCAGCAATGTTCTCCAAGTCAGTTGCACACAGAATACACTCTCTGAAGCTATCCTGCACAAATAGCTATTTTTCTCTTGTACTTAGTTGCAAATTAGGTTTGAAAGGGCTTCCCTACTTCCTAACAGTGAGCAAAACAGTATGTGTGAATGACTTGTGGAAGCAAGAAAGTATAGCAGGTTCACTGAATGCTGCAATGTGTGAGGATTTTCCATTTGCTTCTTACAAGTTCACTGCCTTTGCATCTAAAAATATGTCATTATACTATTTATGTTTCAGCAACATCTTGGATCAAAGCAGGATGAAGGCATCATTTTGCCAGGCTCCGTACATAGTTATGGGTAAATAATCCCCATTCTTTTGGATCCAGCTCCATACCTGGAGCTGCATTACAGGACTACAGTGGCCCACATGACCCAACCCTCCCCAGGGCGTGCACGGGCACTCCTAAGATGTGAAATGCTTTGCTGCCCCTGTATGCAAAGCAATGTTTTGGGTTATGCTCTGCAAACAGCTTTATATTGTTATTTTGCATGGGTAAATATGAGACCATGGCAGCCTAGCAACTCAATGGCAACAGAAGATAGGTTCAGAAGGAAATTAAGAATCATTTTCCTTTCCCCACTTGCTATCTACTTTTTAACAAGAACAGAAACTACAACTCAAAAAGCTGGGTTCTATTTCCAGTGCTGGCAACAGTTTTCTGACCCTGTGTGTCTGTTCCTAGTTTATAAATTTGCAAGATAAAGATTATAAATTTCCTCCACTTTGGACAGATTTGGAGATCTTCAAATGACAAGTACTATATAAAAGAGTATAAGTTTCTGCCAGAGTACTACTTAATAGATGGCCTCTTAGACAGCAAAGCAACAGGCAGAGTAAGCAACACCTAAGCAAGTCACATGCACTCTTCACCAAGATCAAACAAGAACTTATCTTTTAGATGAGGTCAAAGAGCCCTAGGCAAGAGGAAAAGGACTTCTTTATCTATTCCAGTCTTTTTTACCCCAAGGTTTTGACAAGTGTGGATCCATCAGTAAATATTTTGTTGAGAGGTATTGATTGCTACTGTGGCATCACCAATGCTCTGGTTCAAGCTGGCTTTCAGGTTTTCTCCACTTCCATTGTAAAATTTAGACAGTGGCCAGTTTATCAGTAAGTTGCCTCTGCACCCAAGTCTTCCACCACTTTTCAACATCACTGACTTAACTGCTGTATCTACAGCAGAGTGAAGTCTGTGCTTGTGCCATAAATGAAAAGGGGATGCAAACTGAAACTGGACACAAGGCTTGAAATTACTTGTAAATTCTCACCAAGGTTATAAAGGGGCCACTTGAATATGAAACAGAGATAGTGAACAAATCCTGGAATAAGCTTTTAAAGAAGGAAGAATCCAGGCCAAATGGAAACACACTAAGTATAATTTATAATGAGCAATGTATAATAAGCTATCCAAATCATAGAGCTCAAAATGAGAATAAACAGGGATCTTCCAAGAGGGACAAGTACAGATAAGGTAAGTATCTGCTAAAAGGCTGAACTCTGAGTAACCCTTGGGTGTTACCAACTGCTTGAACAAGTCATCAGTAGGTTTCACTAATGGCCAAAAAAGACTGTAGCAAAAATATTGCATATTCAATGTGGCTAACGTGGAATTCAGTACCTATCAGTGTGACCATTGCTCAGTAGTCAATTACATAAAAAATAGGCTTGCAATCCACTTCTGCACAGCTGATCCTGCAAGATAACTGATCTGCCCAGTAAGATGGAACAATGCCTGCAGTTACCCAAACTACAGCAATAAAGAACGAACAACCAAAAAAAACTAAACCTCACTCGGAGCATACATCATGTACTCATTCCCATCTTGATCTGCAGGGGTACCAGTGGAGGTCAGCAGGATCACTGTGAAATGTGAAATGCACTGGGTGTAAACACCTGGAAGAGTGTCAGCCCACCACAGAAAACAAAAGAAAAATTCTCTTTAAAAAATTTTTATACACTTCGAGGTGTTTTTACACTTGTTAAGGCTCTTTGACACATCACATCACCACTAACTGATGAAAATAAAAATTCAGTGAGGAGCACAGCTGTTCAGGTATTAGAAGAAAGAGTGCTAGGGGGCTGTTAGAGCACTGTTGGACAGCTGTAGAGATTGCAACCTAGGTGGTTGGAAAAATACAACCCCCAGATGGAGTTAGAAGCCTCCAACCACGGGTTGACTTGTTCAACCATGTTTATTTTCAGAGTGATGTCTGCCTTTCAGTAGTTATTTGGTTTGAGAGGACACAGATCCTGTGTCCTTAGCCTAGTTCTTAACCAGGTAGACCCTTAAAATGCAAAGTGACAACTTTAATATGGAAACTTTTACCCCCACCCCAGCCTTCCCTAGACCTATGGGAACAGGAGCCATCATCCAGCACTTTCTATCTTCCCTGAGGTGGGTGAGATATTCACTGAGTGTTGATGACAACGTCTGACTGGCAAGCAGTCATTATCCCATGGGAATGAGGAAATGTGCAAACGCACTGGAAACATGACTGTGTGTCACGCTGGCATCAATCACCTCTCACCACAGAGAGAGCAGACAGCACTGCAGAGAATGAACCACCCAGGGCAACAGGGCTCTTGCAGTGCTCTGTAACCCCACACTGCTTTTTCCTGAGCCTTCTAGAAGGAAACACAAGGTGAATACTAGACAGCCAAAGGCACATGAGATCACACAACTGCCCATCACTAAGCATAACAGCAGAACTTGGCCAGCTCAACAAGTATCTCAAGCGTTTCTTGCCAGGTACTTGAGTTTCCAGCAGAGATGCTGCAGTTTCTTCCCAAAATGTTTTCTCCTTAAACAAACTGGACAGATTGTTGTGGACATGCTAAGAGAATGTCAATCTGCTAAATGTCAGAAGGATTTTGACTAAACTAGGAAGAAAAATAGTCAGGAATTGCAGCTATATAATTAGCAACAAATCTTTAATTCTACATGTTTGGATAGCAAGGTTGATTTAGAATCAATTGCTGAAGTGGAGCAGCCAAGAGGACAGTTTCAGATCTTCTCTGTATCAGTGGAAATGCAGAGTGGCTCCATTGAAGCAAAGAAAAAGTATGCAATGCTGCAATAGCTCCATCCTTACAGCTTGGCAAAGCTAATTTAATGAAAACACTGCCTCTTTTTTTTCCTTTATCATCTTTTTATCTATTCATGAAATGCACCCAAGCCCCGGAAGACTGAAGCTCCTCAAAGGCAGGGGCTGAGCCAGGAACAGGTCCCAGAGTGGCCAAATTTCAAGTCAACGGTTTGTTTCAACATCTGAAAGCTCAAGCCCCAGACTCTTTTTCTTCTTGTAGTCTCTTTTTGTAAACAGTAGTTTCATTGAGGAAAGATATGAAGAGGGAAAAATCCTGGGCAGCTTGTTCCTGCTTACATGACCAATCCATGGAGTTGGGCTTCCATGGCAGACACCAAACTTCCAGCAGACTGTTTGGACACTTAAGAAAGAAGCACTTTTGAAATGCCAAAGTTTCTTTAAACTCACAAAAGAGTAAGAAAATCACAGTCTCTATCTGAGAATTGTTTTGTGAAGTGACACATTTTACATTTTACACATTATTCATACAATCTGTACGAGAGAGTCAGTAGTTGACTGACACTAAGATGTTGAACACCATCCAGCCTAGAAATGCTTGCAGTGTGCCAGCTCTATATAAATTGAATCTTGAGTTACAAGGACTAACTGAGGGTGCTGCGTGTCACCACAGAAGGGATGTTGAGTTTTACTGGACATTTCACGAATTATTATCTTCTCTCCCCAGGAAGTTGTTGCTACCAGCAACTTGAGACCCTGCCATCACCGTCTCTTACAAAGGAAAGCAAGGCCAGAAATTTTTGTCTCCTTTCTCATGTCAGGAAGGGTGTCTTTACAACAGATGAGCAAGAGTAGTGAAGAAACAAAAAATAATTCAGAAAACATGGAAATAAAGCTAATACCAGTTGCTTTGGACACATGAAAATGTATTAGAGAAACATACCACATACAGTCTTGTATCCTCTTAATACAATCTCCTCTTGATGACTTTAACATGGTAGCCCTTGGATGAGCCAGCGGGAGATCTGCCCAAGTAAAAACCTCAGGACTGCACCCTCCAAAATTATCTTCACCAAAATCCAGAGAACTTAACTGCCTTAATGTGTCCCCACAATACATTTTGTGTCATTCCAAAGATGAATCTTGGCTTACCAAAATTCTTTGGCTAGTTAAAGGAAGGACAAAAATAGTGGTGTCCACCAGACTGAAAGGAAAACAACAATCTCAAAGCCATTTGTCTTCACAGTAATTTTAGAATTATGCTAAAAATACGAAGGTGGCATATGGCATTCATAGTGGTTCTCATCACTCCCTGTAGCACCGAATAAGAGGGAGGCAAGTGTAAGGTGCAGATTTTGGTGGCTGAGTATGGTGTAAAGAGATATGGGAGGCAAGAAGCTACTGGAGGGCACCAAGAAGGAAAGCAATGGGATAGGACTTGGGTTTTCACTTCTGATGAGGGTATGTTTTATTAAGCATGAAATCATTAAATGGTTTATTAATGGACAATAACACTTTTTAAAGGACCACTACTGGCTTGTACAAGGAATATCAAGTAAGGCAAATGGGAGAAATGTCACAGTTTCCAAGTCCTTGTTTAGGACAGCTTACAGCGTTGGAGTCCCTTCTATGTTCCAGGATGAAATATTTTGTCCAAGGTCACACAGAAAGTCTAAGGTACAGCAGGGAAATTATAGCAGGTGTCAGACCACCATCCCACCTCCTGATCACACTCCTTCGCTACCCTAGTCACAATCCAACCATGAGGAAAAACCTTCCTCTGCAACTGCACAGGCCAGACACATCAGTGAAAGGAGTGGCTTTCCCTGGAGAAAGGCAGAGGGAGCTCTAAGATATTCCTTGTGCCAGCTCACCTCACACTATTAAGCTTTTCCCATACTATCCTGTTTATCCCTCACCTCGCAGTCACCCCTTTTTATTTTGGCCAAATATTTTACCACCCTCTTACATACATGACTGCTAGAAAGAGCATTTCTGTAATACCTACAGACTCCGAGGCCCCCCAGGTCTGCTTAGCTGCTCCCAGCCAAAGGTCTCGCAGTACCCTGGTGCTGCCTGTCCCCAGGGCTCTGCCCCACACCTGGCAGCGACGCCGTTTTTGCAGCAGCTTTTCAGCAGCAGCACAGAGATTCCTCAGAGCAAAGCAGCGACAGAAGCTGGAGCCACCTGGCCCAGAGCTGTGCCTAATGTCACAAAGGGGATTTTGCCCAGGCTGTTCTTAAGAGGATTAGGGAATCATCTACTTGCACAAAACAACAGTCACATCTGCTGCTCCAGCGCAAGTTGTTCTTATCTGCTCTCACAAAGCTCGTTTCTGCTCTGTCCTGACAACTTCTCCTATTACAGGATCCTGCCGTGTAATGCAGACACTTGTGAAGAACCGGGGGTTGGATACAGGTGGAGGGTGAGCACCAGATCAGGTGCATTCAGAGCTCATCCACTCCACAATACTAACCAGCATCACACAGAGCAAATAAACAAATAGGCCTGGTTTTCAGAGGCTGGATGTTCACAGCAAGCTGGATATCACTGAGCAATCAAACTCCTGAGGCTTCAGAGAGGTTTTAGGAAGACTCTCTGAAGAGTGTGTGTCAGTGGTGTGTTCAAAATTTGTGAAAGTTTAACCAATTATTTAGCAGTTTAAATGAGTCTAAAGCTCAGCTCACGAGTGATATTCCCAATATACTTCCTATATCAGAGATGGAAAAATCTTTGTTGTGTCAGATGTGCAGACATACAAAATGGTACCAAACTGGTACATCTAAAAGGAAGAGGAAAGGAAAACAAATTCCCTAAGGCAAGACCTAAAACCTGCCTACTTTTCTTAGCTTCTTCAACACTAAGATACATGCAGACCAGCCACCTTGATTTTTCCTCTTTTCCATTGGCAAGAGATAAGATTATCAAGGTGCCTACATATTGTTCTCATTGGTTTTACAAATAGGGGTGGTTTTTTCACTTTTTAGATTTTATAACTAGACTTGTAATTTAGATTTCAGCTATGGCTTCCTGAAAGAAATCCCGGATTGCCCATTTGACCCCTAAGCAAATAAACTCTAATCCTATAACTCTCTTCCACAGGACTGAGCACCCTTTCACTCCCAAGGTGGTCCCAGCAGGTCAGGCTTTAACCATTGTACTCTTGCTCATCCCACTGGTGCCACTGCTGTTGCATGGATTAGTGATGGACTTCCTCTGCCAGGACTCAGCCTGGGATCACCAGTAGAACCAGCCTGGCTGCCCAGTACACACAGGGATGGATGTGAAGAAGCAAGGATAGAGTGAGCTGCAACATGAATAGGGCACAAGGTGTAGTGAGGAGCTGGACCTGGTGTGTGTGTGGTCTGACTTGTTGTTAACAAAACCTCCTGTGAAACAGGTTTCTTTTGCAGTAACAAGTCTTAGTGCGTAACTACCCTTTCACCTCCAGAAGTTTTTTCCAAAATATTTGACTAAAATATGCCACTGCAGTTGGTCGCCCCTTCCCTGCTGCTGAAGGATTGAGGATTGCTCTGTCCTTTCTCACATCCTTCTACAACAAAGACTTCACTTCCCTTCACCTCCCACTTTTTTTCTACAATTTTCTCCTCAGAAACAGCTCCCTCTGCCTCACGGTTCTTGTTCATGTCCTTTGGGCTCCATCAAGTGTTCCCACACCTTTCTCAAAGCATGCTGACCAAAACTGGACATGTTATCCCAGTTCAGCTGCCAGCACTGAGGGGAATGCCTCCCCCAGTCCAGTTGTGGGGCTTCTGCCAGTTCCTCCAAGCATAATATGTCATTCTTTTACAATGGAAGTACATAACTTCTCTTCAGTTTGCCTCCCAGACTCCCACTGCACTAATACTTATCTGCACCCTTGAATTCTTCTGTCCAAGAACAGCATTGTGCTGTTGTCTGTATTGAGTCACACCTGACAAATCCAAATTACTTCTTAAACTTTATCTTTAATATTGTTTTGAGATTCCAGTAGGTAAAGTGCTTCCAAGTCTGGTATGCTGGTACAACAGATCATGCACTTACCTTTCTGCAGATTTCACTCAAATGAAGTGACTCCCTTCAAACAATTGTATGAATTTAAGCCTGCCTCAGATATGAAGCTACTAGAAGAACTACACACAGAGGCACTTTTCAGATAATCTTATTCGATACAGTTGTTTGTTATATAATTTTTTTTAATATCTTTTTTTTAAAATCACCTCATTGAAGTATTCAGCAGTCATACCTCATGTCTTTGTTTTAGAGCTCAGCTGCTTGGGGCAAGATCAATACCATAGGCAGAGGAGTCCTGCAGGTACTTGATCGATTGAGAGATTTTTCTCTGGCCAATTCATTGTTTTTAAAAGGATTTATTTCACCTCAAATAAGAAAAAATACTCCTTTAACATCACTCTTGACACCAGTTCTAAAGGCTGCTCTTAGCTGCCTTCCTGGAGAGCCACTAATGAAAAAGTAGCAGCCTCTTGGATTGAATGGAGTCCAGGCTCTCAGCAAAGTTTCATAAAGGAATTAGGAATTGCTCTGCTAGGTCAAGTCATTGATCCGGTTAAAGGACTGAAGACAGACATGGACTCATAACCAGTTACTTAACTAATTACCCCCCAGCAAGTGACCCACACTAACTGGTGATGTCCAAGCGCTCAGTCTGCTGAAACATGCAGTAAAACTATACCTTCTCTCATCACGGAGGTGAATCTGCTCCTGAGGGAAGGTTTGTCAGCAATACTCATTTCAGAAGCATCACCACACCAAGAGCCTGCCGTAAGTGGCATCTTATTTATCACACAAAGAATGATCAATACAGAGAGATCCTGACAAGTAGGCTACTTCACCAAATAGCTCAAATATTTTAAGACCCCACAGGAGAAGAGGCAGAACATAAAAGAGCTCACTGGCTATTTCTGAGCTACCCTGATGCTGTAAGATCAGCACTGTGTTCTTTGCACTCCTGGTACACCAGCAATAAAAACACCAGCTGACTGCTTGGCTCCTCATACCCACAGTGAGGATCTTGGATGCTGTCAGCTTGAGAAGCCATGTGGGGAGAAGACAAATACTTTTGCAGGACAGATTCCAGTAAGGACAACAAGGAGTGTCCCATGGGGCTGGGTGCCTGGCTGGCAGCTGCTTGGGGAACACAGAACCACAGCAGTGAGTGCCAGACCCAGCAATGCCATCACTGATGAGCCCCTGTCCACACCTCTCAAGACTCAAGTGTTTAATTGAAGCTAAGCAGTAATTTGAGCATTCATCTGAGGTCTCAAGTAAGGGGAGAAACGCCACACCAGACCTCATCTCCACACAGAAAGAGGACTTAAAGAATAAAAATAGTAGCAGCCAGGTGCTCCAGTGCCTCAGCTGGATTGAATTTGGCATGTGAAATACAGTAGGTTCAAAACAGTAATTACAGAACAATACATTTGAGAAAAAGACCCAACTCACAAAAAGGAAAGCAATTACAAGCAAAATTAGCTGGGAAAGAGAATTAATGGAAAAATATGAGTGATGATGGATATATTTTACCAGATGTCAGAATAGTGACAATTATAGAAAAAAATTTTGTCAGAAAGAGACTTGTTTCATAAAATAAATGAAATCTTCCAAAATTCAAAATTATATGAAAAGTGAGTGAAAAGAATTTGATGGAATTATTAAATAATTTAAGAGTTAGGAATTGTTTTAAAAGCTGGTTGAGAGCAGTGCACAATCCATCAGTCAAGTCCATTAATAGATATAAGTAGCTGAGCTGACAGGAAGAAACCAGCAGCCATGAGGATATTCAGGATAATTCCAGTAATTACACTCTATGCAACAGATGACTTTGTGTTTGGGAGGAAGTTAGTCAAGGTATCCATAGGATCACTTGATGGACAGATGCACATCCAGTCACATCACCCGAAGAGAGACACAGCACACTAAGTGAAATGAGAGAACACAGTAATTAGGAAATGCAATCACTAGGAAGATTTAATAAATAAACAAGAGGCAATGGGAAAGGTGACAGAAGACAGCAGAGGGCGAGCAGACTTCGAAGATACAAACTTGGTACATTCTAAAGGAAATACCCCTGATAAATAAATTCCATGGGGAAAGGAAACCTGTCAATTTGAAAAATATTAACAAGTACTAATGAAAAATAAATTTGATACAGATGGAAAGAGGTCAATATGAAAAACTGAGTCATTGCAGAGTATGGCCAGCAAAGACCAGGGAAGAAGAACATCTCATAGGAACAGGGATCATTGTTGCGTTACAGGGGCAGCTGAATGTAGCAGCCAGCAAGACCTGGGGACAGCAGACAGCCAGCATCCAGCCATCCTTCCCTGCAGCAGTCTGCATTTATTTTCTTTAGAGATTATTCACACAGCTTTCAAGGCTTTTAAGATTCATGAGACTATCCAGAACTGGCACCAAATTTCCTGGGCTTTTTGCAAGCTTGCTACAGCTGGTTAGGAGTCTGTGATAACCCTGCACTGACACTGCCTATGGATGCAGCACATACCCAAGTGAAAGAGGGTACGCCTGCACTAGCAATTCACACTTACACACTGCATGCCCTGTACCCACAGCACAGTGCTTTCTATGCATCTATACAGCAGCTATCCAGGTGCCCAAAAAAGTATGTTTCATCTTCTTTTACCTTCTGCCTTTTCCTTCCTGGCTGTTTCATGGATAAATGTGAGCATTGAAGAATACCTTAACAACCACAAAACTGTTTATCAGCACCACCATGGAGCACACACAGTCCATCCTGCATTTCACTGTGTGCTCTTCTCCTGCCACTCAACAAGCTCATTAGGTAAATGCAAAACAGGAGTACCCATAATAATTTTTCTTCTGCTTTATGTATGCCAACCAGTTCAAATACAATTGCAGTGAATTGGATTATTCTTCTGTTTATACTATGCTAGTCTGTCCCAGCATAAAAAAACAAATAATTAATGAGAAAACAAAACAAGTCTGTCCTAGCCAGCAAATAAACACCTTCTGGGTGCTGGTCAAAAACACAGCAGCTGTGCACCTAAAACATGTCCCTGCCTGCTGTGCTTGTGTTCCTATTCCCATTCAGCAAAGCACCACGGGGCCAGAGTCCCTGACACTCAGGTCTCCAGTCAGTCTCCCCTTGGCTGTCCAGCTTCAGTACCTACAACATTTCAGATTTCTGGCCAGAATGAACAATGTCTTTCACTTGCATTCTCAAAATCTGCCTGCTGCAGCCCAATTTCAACCCCGTTTATGCAAATTGGGATTACTCCACAGAAGCCAATGGCATTCTAGGCAGGCACCCACTGTCCAAGGAGGTTTCAAGGAATGGAGGTAGCCCAGGAGGGGGCCATATGTAAGGTGCAAAGCAGTTCCCAAGTCATACCTACTTCAGTGAGCAGCAGCTGCAGCAGCGACATCACTCCCCTGCAGCACCCAGCACTGCACTGAGCTGATGTTGGGAGCTCCATGGAGAATCTGCTCCAGCTCTGCTCTGACCTCTGCAACCTCCCCATCAGCCCCACTTACTCCAATGAGCTGACAAGACTCCTTGCAGCAGCACAGCACTAAATTCAACACCTCCAAGTCTTCAGCAGTTGGAGTTTAAATAAAGAAAATGCCAGAATGCCCAGCTCTGCACTGGAGGAGGGATTTGCATGTCTACGGGGATCTCATCAATAGACAGCGATACAGCACAGTTTTGTGGAAATCTATCAAGTGTTTCTCTAACTGAGGAAGCACTTTAGAGTACAAGAAGGGCTACACACAAACACCAATTTTGTGAACTCAAATACCTTTTTTTTTTTTTTTCGCCATTTGCTTTCCTGCACATACTAATGGAGAGAACAAAGAGGCAGAGCACAACAGGTATGATGGAGCCTAAAGTGGGCAGCACCAAATCTTTAGGAGGGTACCTTCTGGACTGAGAGGCAACAGGTCTGCCTGTGACCTTGACCTGCATGAGACGCTGGTATACAGACCGTGTCTTCTAGTGAATAGCAGGAAGCCACATATGTGGGTGCCTGCAAGATGTTCAAATTCCTAATAGTAGACTAGGAGCTTTAATATAATACTGAAAATCCTTCAGTTGTTGAAGGCGGGAAGGAAGTGGTTCTTTTTGTGAGGCTTCACCAGTCTCATGATAGTGTCACAGTGTTTAAAAGAAATCTTCTTGCTTTCGGCAGAGGAGGTAAAAACCCAAAGATGCTTGAGCAGGTCCTTCAGCTTCCCTGTAGGAAGGATGATGACAGTGAGGAAGCTGCACAGCCTGTGTGCCATTCCCCTGGGGCACACTGCATACCCTCCCCACAGTGCTGCTGCTGGGCACCACTGCATGAGTGGTGCTGCACTTCGGAAGAACACAAAGTGAAACAATTTTGAAAATCTGTGAAATCTAATGAGGCTTCTAATGAAAGAAGATTTGAAAATCTGTTAAACACTGATAAAAATAATGAAGTAGTTCATAATAACTTATTAATTCCTGGGGAAAAAAAAAAAAGAAAAAAAAACTTATTGCTGTACTGAAAAAAAAGGGGAGGGAAGCTTGCATAAGCACTGCAATAGGCAGCATTACAGATAACACCACAGCACCCAAAATTGCCCAGCTGCAGGCTTTACAACAAAAACATGTCCTGAAGGATAACAGCAATTGTGCTTTCTAGAATCACATAATCTGTCAACTAAAACCATCATATGAAAAATTAGAAATAAAAGCATTATTCAGACAAAGCTGGATTCGTTTACTGTTTATGCACTACAGCTTCCCATTTGCACCGGGCTACAAAAGTGGCTGTCCAGCCACAGCCCTACAGTTCACATGTCAGCTACGTCAGCTCCTTCCCTTCACTCAGGGCTGGGTTGCAAAACCTTTGCCCATCATGTTTACGTGTCTGGCAGCTTGTGCACACATACAAAATACAGCATCCAATGAGCTGTACAGAACCCTTGCCTCATGGTTACATGCTCAGTTCCTGATAACAACACAGCTCCCACAAAGTAACACCACAATGCACCCTTCCCTGTGGATGCAGTAGCATTTTGGGTACCAGGAGCCTTGAAAGGACTCGGACAGAAGGAGGCGGGAAATTATGTTAAAAGCATTTAACCCTTCACACCACATATTGAAGACTCATGCTACAGAAACTATTCTCTGACTGGGGAACGCTTATGCCCTTCATGACCCCATTTTTAATAGAGCCAACATCTCCAGAAAGTGTTTATTATCTATCTGGTCACTAATCATACTGTCTCTTCATGGGAAGAGCAAAAGATCATGGCCAGAGATACATTTTACTCTCCTGGACCCTAATGGGGCACCTGCTCCTGAGGGCCTGGATCCAGCAGAGCACGAAACGCCTGATGTGCTCCATCAAACATGAGACCAGCCTTTGGCAACTGAGATCTAACACACCAAACAAGATGTTACAGACAGCAACATGCAAAGCTGCACCCCAGCTCAAGCAGCTGTGAAACGCTATCAGATTCAGCTCAGATTTGCCTCCTGAAGGCCCCAGGCCTCCTAGGAGATAACACTTCCCACAGAAGGGTAATGCTGGAGAGCTCAGCACTGCATAGCCATGCATTGCTAACCCCCTGAGCACATAGATATTGTAGATATCACACTCGAGATCACGCTCTGGGAATGTATCCTCGCTCATTGCTGGCTGTTTTCTAGTCAGAGTTGCTTTTCTGAAGTCACTTTTACATACCAAAACATTTTTTGTGTATGATTCAGAAACATGCTATAGTAATAGAGGGGAGACAGGGAGTCTGCCCAGCTCTGTTCAGTTTTATCTCTACCAGCTGCTGCACAGAGCACAAGCAAATCAGGAATCATGGCAAAAACATTTTTCTAAACAGTCCTATGGTCTATTGAGAGGAACGGAAGTTTATTACCATCAATGACTCACTCCCTGCTGAAGCTTTTTCCTGGACGAACTGCATTCTACACTATTATGTTCCAGTAACAATAAATTATTAATAGGCAAGGGAATTCATAGTTCGCCTCACAAAAATGTAACCAAAAGCAAGGAAAATATGGAATATGCTATAGAGATTAAGTTAAATATTCCATTTCTCCCCCTCTGATGTTCAAGAATTATAGCCCTTCATAATAAATTTCAGTCATAGTTTGTCAGAGGATATGCACGAACACATAGTATTGAAAAGGAATTGTGTTTATAACAAATGTAGCTTTAAAAACCTTTTTTTCCTCTGTCAGTTCCGGTAGTAAGTGCAGAAAATTTGCTTTCCCCAACACAGCCAAAAAGTGAGATCTTAGGATACCTGGGGTCAATTCTTGACCCGACTAACCCTCCTCTATGATCCCTCACAAATCATTTCACCTCCCTCTGCCTATACTCCAGTCTGTAAATCAGGAACAACACTTTTCACCTCAGCAGAAAGATGTGAAAATAGCCTCTGTTAATGATTTTTAAGGCCACATTTAGCAATAAGAGAGGCAGGAAATGTGATCTTAAACCCAACAGCACCAATTAGTTAGGTGATTGCTACACGGAGTAGGGAGCTGACATCACCTTGGTGTTAAAAACCCTTGTTCACTCTCCTGGTTCTCTGCCATTGGCTGTCTTTGGATTTCAAGCTGTACATAGAAGATTTCCACACGATCATGCTCGAGCCTTTTGAGGTTTTTTTTCCCAGCCATACAGCAGTGGGGGAAATTCTGCAGATTATCTCCCAATTTTTAAAAATAAAACCTAGTTGAACACCTGGCTTATACTCAAAACTATAGTTTCATATTACATTAGCTAGGAATAGACCAAAAAAAAAAAATGCAAACAAAACAAAACAAGGTAAAACTTTTAAATCTGGAGAAGATACTTTGAGCTTCGTGTCAATCTACATCTGAGTCTACCAAAACAAGGCTTCAACCAAAAACTGACCCATTCCTAAACTCTAACAGCAATTTGTCTCTTCCATCTGTGTTTATCCATGTTATGATCCACTGTGATTCTGTGACTCCTATCAGCATTGTAACACCAATGCACTTGTGAGTGTGTGTGCACCCTCCCACTCCTGTGGAAACAGTCCCTACTTCACAGGAATAGCCCTGAGGGCATTGGTCCTCCAGCCTGTGGCCACCACACGGGAAGGGCTTCTCCCACTCAGTCTGTGCAGGAAGTGATCCATCTATTCACTGCCATGGAGGTATGGCAGACACGGAGCCTATTTACAGGAACCATCAAGATTCAATAAAGCAACTTCAAATTATGCCAGATGTCAGCTCTTTGTTTACAGAGAGAGCAATGCAGTTTGAAGGCATTATTGCTTACTCTGAAAGTGGGAATTTTAAAGGAAAAGGTGGGTGGAATGGCAGAATAAGCTCTTGTGGTTCTGACTGTCAGTTAAGACCAAGTGCTAGTAATGAAAAGATTAGGAAAAAAGAGCAAATGTACAAAAGCTCATCCCACCCATCTGAGTAAGCAGGCAAAAGTAAAGGGCTTGGCTGCTCAAAAATCGTGTGGGATAATGCAGTATGAACAGGACTGAGGAGCTCTTAGAAGCACCCCGCTGCCTCTGTCCCTGGAGCCAGGACAACTCCCACGTTGCTCCATCCTTCAAGCACAGAACATGAGCTAATTGCAGCAGTTCCTCCAAAACTCACTGATTTAACAAATGCTGAACAGACAGAGTGCTGAGTGTCTCAGATGTTCTCTGGCTCCTTCAATTCCATCTTAACTCATCCTAGAAGAAATCTTGGAATGACTGTGGCTAAAACCCTGGACAGGCAGCTGCAGCACTCACAGGAATGTCTTGAGATCCTCTAGTATAGTTCAAGGGCCAGGGAGTAGGTTCTTCTAGATCTTTTCCTGTTCCTGACATGTGAACTTGGATTCATTCTCTTGTAGCAGGTATAATTCAAATACACACTTAAATGTTTTGTTAAATAGGGTTGCTGAACTACAAAGAGATTTTATAAAACACCTTGAGCAGGAATACAAGTTATTATATGACTATTAAAAAAAGCTGTGTGAAAAGGAAACATTTCTTCATGGCCATGCATATTTCCATTGTCTTAAAATCATCATTAGGATGTGAAAACAGTCTGTGAGACATTTGTGATGGCATGGAAATAATTTAGACACTGCTTAAAACACCATTTATGGAAATTTGGTTAGAAGACTATGAAATGATAAATATCTACCTATAGAAGCAAATTTATCTTCCATATTCAAGGGCAAATTTATTAGACAGCCGTATTAAAACCAAGTTTATTTATACTGAAAAAAATCTTGGGAGGAAACAGAATTTATCTGGGATTTGAACTTGTCATTCATGCTTTACTGAACAAATTAAAAAATTTAGCTCTTTCAGTAATGAATGCATATCCAAGCATTAGCATATCCTAAATGTGCTTAGTATCTGTCATAGAACAAGTGTGCAATGGATTTCCAACAAATAAAGTTATTTTAACAGTGCAAGACATGGAAGGAAGAAAGAGCACTCTCACCAGCAGCAGCTGAGCAAAAGGAGGCTCTTGTACCACCAGTGAATGGACAAAGATAGCATTAGAGGGGGGTGTAAATTAATAGTTCAGCATAAGGGACAACTTTTTTAAGTTCAATGTCATATACAAATGAAATGCACTTTACTTTTTTTTGCTATTGCCAAAGGCAAATAGTAACCAGACCTCAAACATGGAGAACTGTCACAGTTTGAGAGGAGCCCAGCTCACTAAACCCTAATTCCCAGCACATCTTCAGCAGGATCTCAGAGAACTCATTTCCCCTTTTGTCAAGGAAAAAGGGGTGTCATTTCAGGCCACAGAAAGTTGTACATTTGAAAGACTTACAGGTTCATGTAATTAGCAAGTTACTGAAAATCTGAAGCCTATAGAAAAAGACAGCACACTAAGGACAATCCAACATGCAAAAGGGCCATTCCGGTCTCCTTTCTGCAGGATCAAAGTCCTCCTGAGCAGCAGGGTGAGAACAGCTGTGGAGAGGAGGAAGGAGGACAGAAACAGCAGCAGGGATCTGCTGAGCAGATCCAGAGACATCCAGCCACCACTGCAGCCTGTTCACAGCCATGACACAAGGTTCCTGTTAGGGTGGCACCTGCCCACAAGCACCTGACTGGCAAAGGACAGCAGCTCTTCCTGGAAGAGTTTGTAGGATAGTATTATGCCCACAGGCATGGGAGTTCTATGGAAAAGCTCACCTCAACACAAATTTTATTTTCTCCTGCATTTCACCTTTTCAGACCCCATTCACGTCACAACCTGTTCCTACAAACTGGGTGCAAGTAACAGGCAGAGCTCGGGTGCAAATCTGGCTCGTTGTGTTTCCTCAAACATGTTCATTGCCCCCACAATTCCCCCAACACAGCCCTGTGATCCATTACAAGAATATTCCGACCCCCCGAGCCCCACTGGGGTAGGGGTGTCCCACAGCTGCCACATTACACCAGTGGCTGTTATTCCAAATAAGGGAACTTGTTGCAAACTCCCCTCAAGCTGCCTTGTTCTGGCTGGTTTATGTTAGGGAGACAAGACTAAACAGACCTTCATATTTTCAGAATTAACCACTAAAAATGAAAAATTGACTGTTTGTTTCCAGAGTGCAGATGAAGGGGAGTCCTGCGGCCAGCGGCCTCTTTTGGAAACCGCACCACAGCAAATCCAGCACCAGGTTATCTCTTTTCTCTTAAGAGATGGATTCAGTGAGGATTAAACACGTGTGAGCTCCAAGTCACATTTTGGTGCAACCACACCGTCTCCCTTCAGTTTCTCCCAAAGTGAACCAGGCTTAGTGTGTGGCCCCATTGCAGTTTTTCTGTTGTATTTCCTCATTATTTTTGCCAGTGTAACAGTCAGGTTGTGATTTTTTTTAAAATGATCTATTAACGGTCAGATTAAGGGAACTTTTACTGCTTTACAGCAAACTTGCACCACATAGACTCTTTTAACTGCTGTCATGAATGTAAATCAAAGCTGGTCATTTCATTTCCTTCTTGCTATTTAAGTGGTTTCAGTTGTCTTTCTAACTACCAGGACTGCTATTTAGAGTTGCAAGGCTTGAATTAAGTATTTTTAGGCTGCACTCCTTCAACAGATGCATTCTTACTCTATCTGACCACTAATCCACATGGAAGCTGTATGACCACTTTTTGTGCAACACTGAGCTCAACCTAATATGACCACGTCTCAGCAGAGCTTATTTACTCAGGTTCAGCCTAGACAAACTGAATTCACCTCTGCCTGGCACATGGACATACACTCACATTCCAGCTGGCAGGATCTGGGTATCGCCTACTTAACCCTTCCTTTGCTTTTCCCCATCTCTGCACAGCCACAGGCTGTTTATTTAAACTTGATAAACATGATAAGCCTCAACGTGGCAAAGAAATATGGAAAACAGACATACTGCCCGGGATGTGACATTTATTTAGCAACAGAATTTCAATAGAGTGCTTGCAGCTAAACAAAGAGGGAGAGAGGCAGAGGAGAAACAAGGAAAGACCCTACAAGTCAACAAGGGCACAAACCCCATCATTCACCAACACTTAGAGGAAACTCATCCTCAGCTCCTCTTGCATAAATCAAGACTAAGTTCCATCAATTCCATTAATACATTATATGACCCATAATTAAGCTATTGAGAAGCCTTTTTCTTCTCAAAACCCAGTGCAGTGGGCTGTCAGCTCCCCACTCCCCAGTGTTTCCCACTGGGGCTGCAGCAGGCAGAAGAGAAGGAGGCATCCCAGATAAGGATCCATTCCACCCTTACTGCTATGCAGGGAGCATGACCTGTGTTACTGCTGGCGCCCTGGAGACCCAGACAGAAGTCACCACATCAGCAGAAAACAATTAAAAACAGTCTGGAGGAGCACTGAGTAGCAGCACTGAGCTGCAGGCAGGAGAGGCAGCAAGAGAGCTTGGAAAAGGCCAAACTCCTTATCAGCCTCCTTCCACATCCATAGGTCCAGCCATGTTTTCAAAACACACATCAGGAAGCCTCATTTCTGGTTGTGTTTATTTGAACTGCACGTATAAATACCTTATTAGAGAAAGCAATGGCCTTTTTCACCACAAATTGCCTCTTCTTTATCCCCAGGCCCATGGCACAGACGCACAGTGATGCGGAGGGCGCAGGCCCGGCTGTGAGGACAGCTACTCAACTGGCAGCAAACCAGGCCTCTGCGCTGCCAAATTAAAAGCAGAAATGCAGATGGGAAAGGTGCCTTTTCTCCCTCTGGCGAAACAGCCACCTGGCACAGGAGGGGTCAGGCTGATACAGTAACGTGAATGCAAGAAACCCATTTAAAGCTCAACCCAGCTCTTCCCAGGAGACATCCCACGCAGCTCTGGCTGTGCACAGACACATGTACCCACAAAATCCTGCCCTTTTTATTCAGTGCTCGTAATCTGGTGAGGAATTGAGAAAACTATTTAAAAACATCAATTTGCTGATCTTAATGCTTAGCTTCAAGAGAGACAACAACAAGAAAACATAGGTTTGAAAGGAGACAGCAGCAAGTACATGAGCACAAGGCAGGGACCGGGATTTTCCATCTGTCTCTGCCAGGAACTCACTTTCTCGTCTGGATTATGTTTGCACAAGGCAGGATCTAATCTAAATGGAGAAATTTGTGTAGATTGGTGCTTGCTTTTACCAGAGTTACATTTTAAAGGCCAAATGCAGCACTGCTGTGGGATGGCACAACTTCCAGTTTACATCTGTGTCTCTCACAGCAGAACCTGGTTCAGTAGGTATTGGGACCTCAAATCCAAAATACGGTTACAGGTAAAAAAAAGCATGATGGGGCTATTTGCTGCTGCATAACCTCTACAAAGTACAGCAATAGTGACTTCAAGTAATGCTACTGACACGGTCCTTTCAAGTGTAAAGTTCTGGGATAGCTGAACTCAAGCAAAACTTGATTACAATATAGGTATAAGATCTCTTAAACTATAGAGTGAATGTCAGGCTAATTTCATAGAATCATTAAGGTTAGAAAAAACCTCTACAGTCATCTAATCCGACGCTTCCAGTGACTGCAATTCCACCACTTGCCTGGGCAGCCTATTCCAATGCTGGACCACCCTTTGAGAGAAGAAATTCTTTCTGGTGTCCAGTCTATACCTGCTCAATCAAATTTTATGTTTTTCAGCTCAGATGGCAAAAGTGCAATACTTGAAGAGATGCTCACTGCATCTAAGAGTAATTTTAGAACACCTCCATACTTCCATCTGTGAGCCATTTCACACAGGGGAGGCAAAACTCCATCTTCACTTTACAAGCACAAGCAGTTCTCATTAATTCAAGGCAACCTCATATGGAATACAAGGCGGAAGAAGTTGAGTGCCTACACACACACAGAGAGATGTGTGTATCTGTGTGTGTATGCATGCTGCCAAAGCCTGGCAGATCCTGCTGTGACCACTTCTCCCAATTTACTATTACTTTCAACCCCCTCAGTTTTACAAACCATTGTTTAATCAGAGAAGCACTTCGAGGGAGTTTTAGTTCTGCAACAATGCCTCAAAAAAAAAAGTAAATCTAAAACTGTTACACCCAAAGTGGGGAGAAAATGTGTATGGACTAAAATTATCTCTGGAGCTCTCACAGAGCCTTTTAGTAGGCAATAAAGTTGCGGCTTTAGGAACAGGTTGTTAAGATGAGGATAAACACTCTCACACCACGTGCGAGCCAAACAAGCTCGGTGCTGTGGGGCAGCTGTAAATCCCAGCCGGACAGAAGGCACCGGCCGTCCGGGCGGGCGCAGCAACAGTGACAGCTGGCGGACACGGGAGGAAGGCCCCGCACAGCCTCCTCCTCCTCCTCTTAGGCTGAGTCACAACCCACAAGCCTTGGATAGACCAGTCAGATTCGAGTGGTTTCAGGCTTAGATACCACCAACCAGGCATTTGTGAGAGTTACCAGCATGGCCAGGGCATGATTTCCCACCTTCACTCATCCTCCCCTCCTGCTGCACTTGCCTGCGTTTGCCCAATCTTTGTTCTGTGGGGGAGAAAAGGGGCTGCTGAAGGCACAAAGTCTGGCTCCTAGTACATTTTAAATTACTGGCAAAGGTCTCATATTACAAAGGGGAAACTGTGTGACAAGCGGTGGAGAGGAATGCCCAAGGTCACACCACGAAAGCCACTGGCAGTGTGGGACAGAAGTCCTGAGGTTTGGAAAAGCCACAAGGTAAGAAGTACCTCTGGCTGCAGTCAGTCAAGGGACCAGCAGGACCACAGTGCAAGGAGGGGTTGCAGCCATTCACCCCCAGATGCCGAAGAGTCTGAAACCTGATTCTTATTCTTCTTTCAGGGAGAAAACAGCTTTTTAAAATTGTCCATTCTTTTCTCTCTCACACCAAGCAGGGAACAGACTGTACTTTTCGCTTCTGACTTGCAAATATTAAATCCCCTCTTCCCACTATTGGTGACTCATGAAAGTGACTCATTCACCTCTAGATAGTTTTATTTCCTACATATTTAAAATACAAAGGGGGAAAAAAACCATATTGGCCTCTTGGGGAAAAAAATATAGCCTTTTCTTCTACTCATCAGCTTTTGCTTATAACACAGATTAAAGGAGAGTTCATCTCAGACTCCAGACACTAAATCACTCCTCTGCGTGGTCTACAACGCCAGCAAAGTGATAGCGCAGGAGGACTCCTGCCCCGGCTGTAACCGCGTTACTCTCCCCACTAGAGGCTGCTGAAGCAAAAGCAACGTGACAGCTCTGCCCCATGCAGGTGGCCACGGACTTCCCAGCCCACCTGCAAGCCAGAGCCCTAGGAAGAAAATTAGTAAAATGGTGGAAAAGAAAGATTACTTTGCAGGTTGGTCTTGTGGGGGGTTTTATAACGCTGAGAGGCTCTGCAGTGAGTCACCAATTCACAGGGGCTGTACTTAACCAGGTGACAGAGGGTGGGAAAAGAGGGCACTGACACTATCATGCACATACAGCTGTGTGGGAAGAAAAGGGGAAAAGACCACGGTGCCGTTCCTCAGGAGGTTACAGTGTTTTCTGCTGCACAAAACACTTACTTTGCCCCCCTGACACGAAGGGCAGAGAAAGGGGTTCAAGCTGAAAGCACTGAAATCAAAGCAAGATGTCTGGGCAAGAGAAAAAAGGGGTTTTAAACATTAAACCCCTGTGAAGATCCCAAGAGGAGCAACATTAAACCCCTGTGAAGATCCCAAGAGGAGCAACATTAAACCCCTATGAAGATCCCAAGAGGAGCAACATTAAACCCCTGTGAAGATCCCAAGAGGAGCAACATTAAACCCCTGTGAAGATCCCAAGAGGAGCAACATTAAACCCCTGTGAAGATCCCAAGAGGATCAAGATCTGAAGACTTGGAGAGTGCACTTCACTGAATCACTGAATGCACAGCCTTGTCAAGCCAATATTTGTGCCTTCATCCTCCTCTCCAGAGTCACACATCCAGTTCTCCTTAATGTACAACCTTTGTGTGAAGTGAGAAAAGGATTTTTTTCTTTCTGAGAGGATGCTACTATTGAACAATTATCATTGCTAGTTAGGATAACAAAGAGTAAAAAATAGAGACATTACCCTCTCTGCAGCAGAGCTAAAGTGACTGATTCTTATGTTTAAGGGAATCAAAGAGAGAACTTGTAGGTAGTAGCTGTAAATTCACCACCTCTCAGTGTCCTTAGCAAAGCAGTTCTTCAGGTCACACATCACCGAAAAGTAACAGGAGCCACAAACCCAGACACAAAGCTCCAGCACAATTATATAGTTCTCATTCAAGGATCTCATTTCACTGCTAAGTGAAAAACCCAACACCCTCCGGGCTAACAGCAACCATTGCTATTTCCCAAGCATAGGTTACACTTGGGAGTTTATTATTCCAACCCCCTTTTAAGTAGTAGATCTTCCCTCCAGTCAAACATCAGAATGCCAGCCATCAACAAGCTTATATTTACTAATACTCTTGCACTGTGATAAGCATTGAATGGATAAGTCTACATGCAAAAAGGGAAAGAGGCATAAAGGAAAAAAAAAAACATGTTTTCCAGCAGCACACGTCTCTACCTACTGACAGCTGGGGGGCAGGATAAATCTGTTTTCCCACCAGATAGCAGCTACCACTTTCTTTGGTATCCTAGATTTAGAAACCCATTTCTATCACCTGAGACAGTGTGATTTATTAGCAGAGATGGTACAGTTGGTATCCAACACTCAGCCAGTTGGCACCCTAGGAGAAAACTCCAAGAGCTAGGTCCAAACTCAGAGGCTGAGCCTCATCTTTGCTTACAAACTTGGCTGAAGTCCCAGCTGAAGAGACAATATAGCAGCAGGCATCTGCAGGGAAGCTCCAAGCAAACTTAACACAGGAACTGTCCACCAGAGAGCCATAGTGGGGCTCAGCGTGCACTATCGTCTGAAAGCACAAATCTTATCATGGGGCTTGGGGGAAAAGGAAGAACATTTAATACTGAAACATCATTAAAATTAAGTGTGACCAGCTGCTTTCCTACCCATGAGTTTGAGTAGTAAGTCTAAGATACTTGTGATTTCTGATTTAATGTAAGATGTCTGTGATACAGAGCTGGTTACTACCTTTAATCTTCCAGGCTCCAAAAGAGCTGCCAGAGAGCATTATTTTTAATGCACTCTCACACAGGGATAGAGTTTCCAAGGAAGCTGCCAAATCTAGCAAAGGTTTGCACTTTTCCTTTCCAACCCTTTCTTAGAAAGCTGGAAATAACATTGCCTTACTTAAGTGGCTATTTTAATTAATTTAGTTTTGCTTTAAATACAACAACCAAAAAGAAAGAAGAATGAAGCTGAACTTCTGGGCACTTAAAGCTGTCTTCTTAAACACAGAGCTCACTAAAGACTTGACAGGCAAGTCATACAGATCTATGGGAGACCATTTTAAAAAGTGTACACATTGTCCAAGTCGGAGCCTGTGTATTTCTTACTGCACCAGAGCATATCGACCATAATCCTAGAGGGGGCTCCTGGTTTGCTGTAAGATAAACTCCAACAACACTGGTTATTACCACCCTGAAAGCCAGAGCCTGTTCTCATCCAAGTAAATGAGAGCTGAGTTAGCCTTTATGTTGTATTCTTTGTCCTAAGAAGCATTATTTATATGAAAATACAGCTGAAAATTCATCTGGGCTATGGACGAGAAACTGCATACTTGCAGTTAAAAGCAGAGCTCCCAATATCTCCTTGTTGCTAAAGGTAGATCTTTCCTGAGCTAGTCACACAAGAACATCAGTGTCTCTCCAGGAAAAAAAAGAGTTGGGATACCTCAGCTGCAACAAGAGGAGGCAAATGCAAATCAAACGTGCTAGTGGAAGGCAGCATTTCACAGCAGTTACTGCACTGAGGGGAGAGGAGCCACGTCTCAGAGCTTCAACACCCACCTGTGCCACACAGACACCACCAGGCAGTCTGCTCCTCCCCCTACTCTCAGATCGGATGGAAAGGGAAGAGTGTGAGGTAGCATTAATATGCAGATTGAAAGATAACTGAGCAGCCCATTCTGATTGATTCCGATTAACTCAGCAGCCCATTCCAATTAACTCCGCCCAAAACAAAACAATTCCAAGCTTTTAATGCCATAAGGTATGTCTGGAGAAGTGCAGGAAGGCACAGCAATGCACCTGCCATTCCCCACCTGCTCAGAGACAAGCCCTGTCATTCAGCACCTGATGCTTAGCCAGGTTTATCACCTATCTCTGGCTTCTCTTAGTCATTAGATAAAAAACCACACTAACCATTACTGCTGTCCAGGGCTGCAGAGGTCTCTTAACACTAGCAAATGCTATTAATGTAGTAAAGGAGAAACAGATTGCCTGGGCTGCCTTCTCACTGACTACTAGAGAGGCATTAAAGGTGGGAAGGAGGTGAAATGCACCAAGCATGGATGGCCAGGACATAGAAACAGGGTGTTTTAACAAAGCTTAAAACAGAACCAATGGTGTGTGTTTGCTGGTCCCTTTGCATGGGCCCAAATGTCACCCAATGACATCTGCAGACCTGACAAATGTGAGAAAGGAACTTTCTGTACTGGTATATTTTTCTCTTCAAGATAGACAAAATCTCTACATTAGTCATGCTGAACTGTCACAACTCTTTTATTATTATTTATCAAAATGGTTATCAGCCAGATTTGTACTATTAAATTCCTGTACCAAAGAATTACTCTGATACCCAGAAAGTGTAGTATTATGGAAGTGTTGTTATTCCCCAGCTTGTTTTTCCTTCTCTCTTTTACAAGGTCCTTTCTGTGCTGGCTGCTCTGCAGGAAACCACAGGAGTCAAGTTGTATACAGGGATCTCACCCTGCAGGCTTGGGAGGCTGCTGGTTCTCACAGAACTGCTCTCCTGAACCAGCCCTCATCCATTTGAACCAACTTATTTTTTGAACCTAAATAATTCAAAGCAGAACATAAGGTGTTTTTTTAAAATGCTTATTTTTTTCCAGCAGCCATTTTGTTTCCTACAACAGCCGATCCACAGTAGTCCTTTGAGCTGACTCAATGAAGAAAGCACTCCTGTCTTCTGTGCAGAATACTAACATGGTCTTTGGAAGCAAGTTCCTAGATTGAAGCTTGCAGAGGTGGCACAATCAGGCCTCTGCTGTGAGATGACGAAGAGCAAAGTACTGTCTTGCAAGTATCCCAATGTTCCATAAACCCAGCATCTTGCCTGGCCTCTGTGCAAGACAGGAGAGAGGTTCCAGTGGTGGAGAAACATGGATGGAAGCACTACCAACACTGCTGCCTTGTTGGCTTCTGCTGAATCCCTGATGCACAGATGGACTCTTGGTTCACAGAAGTGTATGTACCACAGCCCCGGGAAACCGGCCTTCAGGAGCCTGTGAGGGACAGTCCCGCAAATCAGTGCACACCCTGTCATCTCCAGGAAGAACCTGCTTGCACAGAGAGCAGAAGTCTCAGAGGGAGGAGAATCTTCCCTAAATTGTTCAAAAGCTCATCAAATTAAGGTAACAAGCTGGTCAAATGACAGCCCACACCCTGAGTTCAGACATGCCTTCAGTCTTCACTACAGTCCCCCCCAAGAAGTTTAACTTTCAGCAAAGCCACATGAGACGATCCTTCCACAAGGATGGCTTGGCTTCACTCCCTGGCCAGACCATCCCGCCCCATCCCTTGCCTCAGGATACATCGCATGGCACAGCAAGTCCATTCAGGGATGTAAATGAAAACTAACTTTTCAAAATAAGATGTGGAGGAAAAGGAATTGTTTCTTCAGTGAAAATTATTTTCTTGAGTGGCCACCAGTTGTAAAATGGGGGCCCACAGCAGACGAAGCACTGACCACCTCCAACCTCCTTTGAATTCACACTGAGCCACTAATCTGGGTCTAAGTTACAGCGGCAGGAACTGGGAACTGCCAGCTCTTTCATGTAGTTTGTTTCTGGTTATAATTATACCATAACAACAACAGTGCATGGCTAAATGTCTCCTTCCTTTATCCCTGCATATAGGTATCTTGAGGTGCAGAGAGGTAAAATGCCTTTGTATCTGCGTGGGAGAACTGCGAACATCAAGTACAGGGATTTATCTCCACTAAGCCCTGCTGTGACTAGTAGACCATGCTGTCTTACATTACCAAGCAGGTTCCTGCAGTGTTCAGACTCTTCTCCTGCAGAGATTGCTGCAAAGGAGACAATGGGGACAGAAAGTGCCTCATGCACTTTGGGAGTGTCCCACCACCATGCCCACATCCAAATCTGGAGTGACAGATTGTTACTGTCCCCCTGCGCTTCACCTGACTGCAGAGGTCCTGGCTCCTTCAGGAAATTGGATAAAAGCAGCAAGAACACTGCCCAGGATACCACTTTACTGGCACTAGAGGCACAGCCATTATCCAAAAGATTACTTAATTTAATATTTGTTTACAGCTGCTGGGGATTTCCTGAGGTTAGATGCTGGTTAATCAAACCATGGAGCACTATTCAGCACCTACCCCACAAAGTTTAAAAGCCATCTTCAAACAAAATATAGGGACTTGCACCAAAGCAATACTGTAAATCATGCTTCCAACACTATTTCCCATGCCTCTCTTTTTTTCTTCCTTTTTGGCGCATCACCACCCACATGAAAGCCAAAAAGAGACTGTAGTACCTGGTTACACAAGGGGAGCCCATCACAGTAGCAATTCAAAGGCTTGTTCCATAATCCAGCAAAATTTTTCAATCCAAAAGTCTCATTATAGACTGATTGACACATCTACCATCCCCACAGCCATCCATATGCTATTGCAGCAGACTCATCAAGTGCAATGAGAACTTTGCTGTTGCATGTCTCTGGTGCATTAGATGGAGTTATTATATCCAGCTGCACTGCATAAAGCTACAAGAAACAATTTCATTAGGGTTCCATTAGGCTTAGACTGGGTTGGTCTTTTCACATGCAAGATCACAATGGGAAATAGCTTTGGGCAATAATTTGAATGCATTGCTAAAACCATTATCTAAACTACAAATTCATATTTACAGGCACAGGCTTCCACCCATCTCCCAGCGGCCCACACTTTGGGATCTGGTATTTAAAGTATTTGGTGCTGCCAGCAATGCTCATCCAGACTCCTCTGGGAGCCTTAGGCACCACAGGGACATGAGGGTCATTCAGACGAGGCCACTATTTCCAAATAACCCCTGGAAACTGCCACTAGGCTGGGGAAGGGCTCAAAGGAAGAATAACTCCTGAAAAACCAGTCCTGTTTTGCTTGGTGCTTTGCAATTTGCAATTGCTCATGTAACTACTGGTCTATCCTGACCCAGCAAGACTTCTTAAAGTCACAAGTTCTTTATTATGCTGATTCAGGGTAACCCTATATGGGATATGGCACAAGTCTAATGATCCAAGCTCAAGAGATTTTGATTTTTAAAAATCATGATTCAGTGTATCCATGTAGCTAAACAGAAAGCCCTGTGTCATCATAAAGCTGTGATGGTATTCTGGAAATGTGGTCTCATTGGAGGAACACATTGTAATTTTATATCCAGCTATTTGAGAAGATGAGGCCAAGCCCTGAGTGACAAACACTTTGATGAAACAACACATGAATTAAACATAATTGTACTAGAAAAACAGTAAAACAGAACTAATCATTGAGGCCCCTGTGTTGTACCACGAGCAGTGACATTTGCATTGGCACAGGGCATTCCCATCCACAGAGCATCAAATCCTCCATCAATATCAGTAATTATACAGTCTGCCACACAGCCAGGAGGAGACAGGTTTTGCCACATTCAGTTTTGCACAGAGTGAGGTCAAGATCCCACCACAACCCATAGGACCCCCAGCTGCCTGCATGGTCCCGTGTGCTCCCTCCTGTCTGGGCAGGGACAGGAGCTTCACCTCCTCTTTGCTCTTTGGAATGGCTACCATGCCCTTTGCTTTATTAGGCTATTCCCACTAGAAAAGATACTGCATGCTCCAACTAGATTCCTCCCAAAATTCAAATCTAGGACCTGCAGCCATAGTTCTTACTAGGGAAGATTTCATGTATTTTCCCTCATAAAGTTAAGATGTAATTCTACACTGGTCTGCCTGCTATGAACATGTCTCTACATGCAATGATGTCCATATCCATATTTAACCTAATAAAGAGAATAAAACTGGGTTCAGGAAACCTGCTTTCTTCTAGGTTTCCATGAAAGCTGGATTTCAAAACCCTTCTTTATGTCAACAGCAGATAACTGTTTCACAAACTTCATCCAGCAGGGTTGGTAACTAACTTAAAAACGGCAGATGGAAGCATTAAATATTTATTGGACTGAAGTGCATTGATTTCAGAAATTAACACTTTGCAAATTACTTCTGTGTGAACAGTAATTAAACAGTCACAGTCCAGCCCAGGTTCTGAGTAAACTGCAACTCTTTTTGTAAAACATATGTATACATAAAAGTACTAAGACTTGTCTACTGATTTCCATCTGCACACACCAAATTGCTCTGCGATTAGGAATTTAAATTAATTAAAACTTTGGAATGGTTTTCCACATAAAGTTGGAACAGTGGGAGCCTGTGTGATGGGCACTCAGGCATCACGCCAGTTAAGCTTGCAGGGAGCAGGAGTAGCTGATGCATTGCTTTAAAATACCAAGGACTTTGTGACCTCGTGGTCCCAGTGCTAGTAATGCTGGGACTGAGTTTATGATAACAGTGGGATTGAACTTCAGGAGGAAACCATGAGAAAAGTGCAACTGATACTGCCAG
Organism: Orthonyx spaldingii; assembly: GCA_013397795.1. Lineage (NCBI taxonomy): Eukaryota > Metazoa > Chordata > Aves > Passeriformes > Orthonychidae > Orthonyx > Orthonyx spaldingii. Next base: position 3,118,640 of record VZTJ01002933.1, on the reverse strand, counting down.
GACCCTTGCAGGCTTCACATGTGATCCAGGACTAGAATCATAAACAGCATAGAGCTGCTGTTTGCTTTTGAGCTCGCTCGTTCATGTGGGAATAGATTTGCTCAAGAGATATTGCAGTTCTATTCCCTCAAGAAGAATATTAATCTCCCACTTGTGCTATTGCATGAGCAGTAATGAGACTCACAGAGTCTTTAACAGACTCTTTTTAAAAGAAAACATGTTTTAACTCTGACTGAAAAGTAGCTTCTTTTTCCAGAACTCCAGGTCTTCCTTTCAAACACTGTCCAGTAAACTTTCCAAGACTCTTTTCCCATTCGCTGTACCTTCACACTCAGGATCTCAGAAAGGTAGCATGTCCTGTTCATTAAGGCAATAGCTGAAGCTTCATTAAAGGTAATGGTTGATGAAACATTAATGAATTGGAAGCACTGGGTACCATTCAGCAACCTTTCCTTCTTCAGCACAAACTGCTATACACTGTATTTTGTTACCAAAGCTGGATTTATTCCATGCTCTGACTCCATCACTGCTTTTTTACTTTCTCTCTTCCCCCAAAACATATGTACTTAAAAACCCACCAGAAATGAACAAACCCACCCACATAGGGATGGCGGGTGTGTAAGGCAGACTCTGAGCTCTCTTTGTGTCTGTGCCGAGGGAATGGCAGCAGCTCCCCACAGACTGCACTCGGGAATAAGGAGCTTATTCTCATTTGATAGGGAATGCTGGGCTTTGCTGTGGTGGTCAAGGGGGCACAGAGGGGCTGCTTCCCCCAGCAGCCGGGGTTTGATGCTGACCCCACCACACTGTGTGTTCCCACTGCAGCTGTGTACCCAGGGAACATGGAGCTGGCTCCACAGCAGCACCAGCACCCACTACACAAACCCCAGCTGAGGCACTGGGCAGAGGGGCAGAAACCAGAAGGCTCCTCTGGCTTAGCCCAGCCAGGTGCGACCAGGGTGCTGTTGAGAGTGTAGGAAAGGGGTCAGGTGCAGGTGAGTGGTGGTAGCCTGCACAAATGCAGATGGGCTGGCAAGGCTATGCTCATTTTATTGTGTGCACATGCACACAGGCTTCTTTTGTTTGCTTTGTCCCTTTGTCTCCCTTTCCCAGGTGCAAATTGAGTTCATGTCCCCAGGAAATCCTCGGAGTTTGTGAGTGAGTTTGCAGAAGGAGATGAAGAGAAGGCGGCTGCCAGGAGACTTTAATGAGAGCTACTTCTACACTCATGGTACAATTAGGAGTCACATAATGGAACAGAGGCTGGTTTGTTTGTTTTTTAATGAGCTCTATTTATATTTGACTTTAACTATACTCATTCATTTTCTCTGAATCAAACCTCCACTGCTGAAATCTTGTGCATCAGAGTTAACAAAGGACAGCCTTAATCTGATTTACTGCATCATTCCAAACAAGAATGTACTCACAGGAGGGGCTGATAGTTTACAGCAGCAATGTTTAAAGCAGAAGAATTGACAGCAAATTGAACATATCTTCTCAGCTGCCTTGCAGAAGGTTGAAGTAACTCCATATACTTGTCTGAGGCATTTTTTAATATGTTATTGTAACACTGAAAGGTTAAGGCTCGTGTCAAAACTAGGTACCAGCTTCACAAACTGGAAGCTGGTGAAAAGCAGGTACCTTATCTGACAGATTTTATCTGGCTGTTAGGGACGCCTGAGTTTCAAGATGTCAGAGAGAGTGGAAAACCAGAGGAATCACATGTGAGCCAACTCAAAGAATGCAAGATCCACGAGTTTTGTCCCTCAATAATGCAGAAAAGAAAAAAAAAACCCAACAAAAAAAATCAAGAGAGTTTATGGTTTACTCCAAGTAGAGGATTAAAACTAAAATCAGCATTATTATTCCCTTGATTTCTCCCCTTCCTTGAAATAGAGAAGCCACTGATTTCAACACAGCCAGGAATCTGAAATGGAGGTTTTCTCCTTGGAGGAAGAAATTTCATCCCTTTTTCCATATTTAAGCTTTTAAACAAAGAGGGCTTCATTCTAGAGGAGCAGCTGTGTAATTAAGACAATTTCAGGATGAACAGTGTCATTCAAGAGCCAAATACTATCTTAATTATATGCATTAATATTCTGCTAAGAAGATGCTTATCAAATAAATTTTAAAAAAGATAATTCATGTTATTGCACAAGGAAAGCCACTAAAGATAGAAAAATAACAGAGAAGGGTGACAGTCCAAGGCAGGGCAGGTCACTGCATGCTGTGAAAGCAGCTCCCAGCTGCAGAGGAAGCACCCAGCAAGTAACAGAGAACACCCTTATCTGAGCAAGCAGAGAGTGGCCAAAAGTCAGCTGTCCTATGAGGTGAATACTGAATGAGGGACTTCTGTGTCAAAGGGGGAGCTGCCCTTTGGCTGCACCAGCTACTTGGGAAGGATTATTGGCTGTGACCTGTTCTAATTTTTTGTGAAAAAAATCGAAAAGGAGCGTTTTCACAGAAACAGGCAGCAAAACGAGAGCCGGAGATCAGGACAGGCAAGTTAGAGAGAAGAGTCTGGAGTGGGCACTGGGATGCCATCCTGTTGTGGGGACACGCTTCAGTCCTCAACTACAGACCACCCCCATTGCCAGGAGGTGGGCGAGGAGCACGTCCGGCCCTTTGTGGCTGCCTGGGGGAGCCTGGCAGGCAGATACAGGACAGCCAGTGCAAGGGGACAGGAGCAGTGCGGGTGAGGAGCTGGGGAGCAATGTCTGTCACTGCCCCAAGGGGACTGAGCATCCCTCGTCAGAGCCACAGTGTGATCCTACACTGCTCCCCCACCTCTAATCGAGGCTGAGTGGCAAAACTACAGCATCAACTGATCAAGAGAGAAAAGAAGGGATTTCCTTGAGGGTTAGGTAGACACAACTAGGTGTGGAACTCCTGATTCCCACTATGAACAAAAAAAACCCCAACAACACCCACAAAGTCTCAGAGAAGCCAGAACTGCCTTGTTGGTATTGAAACACTGATTTGAGGGAGTTTGCAATTGTACAACAGCACGAGCCCTCTGGTCTCAGGTGCGCAAGGTGAGACTGGAAGATTTCTGGCTCGCAGCCTCAGTGCAGGGTTCTGCGCTCCCATCAGCCCCAGGAAGAGAGGCAGACTCCATGTGTGAATGGGAGATCTCCGACGAAAACCCAGGTGCTGCAGGGAATACAAAAGCATCACTCCTGCTGAATGGGCAAGGAGGCAGTGTCAGCGGTGCTGTTTAGGATGAGACTGTGGAGCAAGTGCAGAAATGCCTGAGCTGGCTCATGGCAAGGCTGCAGTGTGGCTGCAGCAACCACGCAGGCAGTGGGCAGGGCCAGTGTACCCAGCTGAGAACCCCACAGGTGAAAAAGGACTGTACACACTTGGATGAGCTGCTGTGGTGCTGCCTGACATGGAAACTGAGTCTCAGCTGAACTCCACCCTGGGCTGTGACCAACAAGAAAGTACTAATATCCCATATGGTGTTCTGCATGTTATGGTGGCTTGGGGTAAAAAATGCCACCCAGCTCTCCAGCAAGACCAAGTTAGAATCAGGTCTAAATCATCCCAGATAATTTAATGTTCGGTTTTGCAAAAACAGAGCTCAGTGAAGAGCCACAGAATCACCTGTTATGCAATGACAAGGAGAGGCTTTGGGTCTGTTCTTGCCCCCCATACATTTTTACTTGGAGACCCTGAAGTGCCATGAGAGGGCATACATAAAAAACTTAGCCCTCCTGCCTTTTGATTCTCACCAGAAAGCATGAGCTATAACCCTTCTCTCTGCAGCAGAAATATTTTTCCTATCCCAAACTGGTTAAAAACACTATGCCTTAGAAATTGTTAAGGACTCCAAATGACACATAGCAGAAATACAGTAACTAGGCTGTCCTGGGGAGAAATGCTCCATTCTACAGGCAGTTTGAGGGCTGAGCTACCATTTAGCAGAGTCACTTCTCCAGATTCTCATGCCCTACTAAGCCACAGACTATGGTGGTGAGGAACAGCTACTCAGATCCTCTGTTGCAGAACAATTTGGATGCAGAGCCAAACTTCACATCAGTCCCATGATCCACTACATGAAGGCTGTTCTGCTGCACAGGGAAAGCAGCAATGTTTTGCCTTAGGACTGGAACAGCATCCTGTGGTCCACTGACTCCAGTGTCTCCTTCTCAAAGCAGAAAACACACAAATGCCTTCCACTGGGGTCTCAAGAGCCCAGCACAGGGATGGGATGGGATGGGATGGGATGGGATGGGATGGGATGGGATCCATCCTTGGATGCCTGCATCCATGGGATGCGGGCAGTTCAGTAAGAGGAACCCAGAAAGTTCATTTTAATCTCTAAAAGGTTTAGGAAACACTTCTCTCATCCGTCTTAGAAGAACTTCACATGCATCTTTCGATGCTACAGAGATGGAGAGGTGTTTCAGAGTTTGCCTCTTGCAGCTTGTCACATGCAAGGCTAACAGGACCAGTGCCATTCCCTACGGAGATGGAAGGGCACCCATCACACAAACAAACCTGGGATTGTTGCTCAGCTACACAGAGGGCCAAGGTCTCATTAATTAGCATTGACATTTACAATAGAGACCACAAGATATGAGTGATACAAAGATGGATAAATTCTAAGAGGATTAGGGAAGAAAAAATAGGCTGTGGGTTATGGTTGTTTTGTTTTTTCTTATTCTGAGTTTTCATTGCAAAAAGAGATTATTGATATTTGAATTCCTTTTTCCATTAGAATGGGGGAAATTGCAGTAGGTCTTCCGCCGTGTATCTAAATTGCAAAGTGCAACACACCACTGAAATGAAAAGAGGATGCTTGGACTGGTCAGTCTCCAGTCAATGGATTTGTGTGTGGATCTGAAGGTTACAGATCAGGAGGGGTTTTGCTGAAAGGGTCTGGCTTAGCTTTGGTTCAGAGGATTTCCAAAAAAATGCAGAAGTCCACCAGTTGTCTGCCTCTACCAACAGAGGGTCAAGCTCATGATAAAATAAACCATCTGCTCTTTCAGACTTTCACCCCAAACCAGAATAAACCCATTTTGATTCTTTTGTGGACTTGGCTCCTTCCACTGTCTTTCATGTGCTCCAGTTGACATCATCAGGCATTCACATTCCTTGGATGAATTCATCAGGCATCGACCAGTGGGATTCTGCCTCAATTCATGAATCTTTTCTATATGGCAATGCCAACAGCAGAAACAGCTGCCCTGGTTTTGAGCACTAATTAACCCTATTTTGCACTTTCATCTCTACTCTCTTGCTGGAAAGGGTCTTTGGAATTCAACAGAGAAAGCCAAATTGAGTTCTGGAGAGGTAATCCCCTGGCAAGGACAGTGGAAAAGGGCAAGATCAACAGAAGGGGAGCAGACCCTGTATTTAATCCCAGCCCAGAGGCAGATCCTTCATCACCACCTCAACCTCCACATTCTTTCCAGGGTGAAAATGAGAGAGTCACACTCACATTGAACTCTGGGGTCTCCTTTCCTCTCCCCTTCCCAACCTGTAGATTCAAAACTCACCACAACATGTATGTGACATTAGGGGAAGAAGTGTTAACATCTGCAATCTGCATCTTCTGGAGAGGCATGAGGATACTTAATGTATGTCTGTGACAACTCGGCAGGGCAGGAACAAACCCTTCCCTTTATTTAAAACTTTATTTAAACCAAGCCAGAAAACCCCGTCACCACTGGTGTGGTTTTCCAAAGCACAACACACAAATGCTCACAAGTGCTACGAGCCCCAGAACAGCTTTCCTCTCTCCTCTTTGCCATGCTGCTAATCGTGATGTCTGGGGCTATAAAAAGGCACAGCACAAGAGCATGTCTCTCCTTCTGATCGGCTTCCGTGTTTATAGCCATGGCTTATCTAATGACACTTAGGAAGTGTTACCAAGGAGACTATTTGCATGCTGCACGATGTTGCTAAAGCAACACTGCTAAATTAGATGCAGCGCTCTTAGCCTTCACCTACTGTATTTGCATTGCTATTAAAATGAAATAGTCACAGGCTTAAACTATATTTGGGTCATTCACTCATCCAAACACCTGAAAATAGTCCAATGACAGCAGCAATGGAGTTTCCCCTAAAAATCTAGCACATCTAGGTCTCCATCTCTTAGATGTATTTCTAGCTTGCCCCTCAATGTGACCTGCAGTCAAAACAAGCCATCTTTCATGCTGCAACCTTCCTCCACAGGACATGTTTTCCCTACGTGTTTGGCTTTTATTCTAATGCATCAGGAGATTTTAACTGTCATAAATAATTACAGCATCTTAGCATTTGATGGAGCATGGCAGAAGGCAATTTGTAAGTAGCATTAATTTTTGAGGCACAAGATAGCTCAGAGGCACTGGAAATGCGACAACTTGCCTGGAGTTTATGGGTCAGCTGTTCGTCCTCACTCTGAGTCTTGGTTCAACTGTAGAAGAGTCACCATTCCAGGGCTTCAAGATGGCCCATGGAAAGATTAAACAGCTAAATAATAATTACTTGTTTTACCCTAAATAAAATGGTAAAATAGTCATTAAGGAGATGATAATAAAATAGAAATAATTTTAAACTATAAATTACTAACTATAAACAAAAATAAAGGCCAGGGGCTATTTTAGGTGATGTTACAAAATAAATTAAATATAGAAGCTCAAAAGACTACTGGTAGGAGGGAGAGTGAGCAACCAAGAGGTGAGGTGGCAATGGTTTCCAAGGCAATTAACAGCTTCTCTAGTGTTTGGACATTTGTCAATATGATAAAAAACAAAAAATTCAAATAGCCCTCCTGCACACACACACATCAATGTAGAAATATGGACAACTGTCAGGAACTTTACGGGAAATATTACAATTGTGTGACAATGTATTACAATTATTGTAGATATACAATAAATATAACGTCACTGTGTTCTTCATGATACTAAGCAAAGTCACTGGGCTCTCTGAGCTCCAGTATTCTGATGGAAATCTAGAGCAATGTATTACCCCCACCATTTTCTGTTCTGATGGTCTCAACAGTACATTTTGGTCAACAACATGTAACAATAAAATACCATCCCACCAACACCCAGATGGAATTTTCCACCACTATTTAATAAGTTTATTCCAAAAATAGCTCTTGCTTTTAACACTTTCAAATTTAAAAGATAAACTCAGGCAAGGACATAAATACCTGGCATCTGTCACTGAATTCAATCAGCTCCCTGAATCAGAGCAAAAGCACCCTGTTCCAGCTCTGCTGCAGTGCGTAATATGGTTTGGGTGCCTCTTATTAATAAATCCTTGCTTTAGCCCAGAAGCACTACTAAAAAGCACACCTGGGAGCATTTTACTATATATAAAACCTCTGTTCCAACAGCAAATTTGATCTGCCTACAGAATCTAATCACGAGAAGGTAACTCCTTCCTGCTGAACAGGCTACAGCACAAGAAAGCCCATGTCCAGAGAGCATTCCACCTGCCAGCGCTTGTAATTGCTTATGCCTGCGAATTTAAGATGGAATGCCAGAATCTGGACTGGTAAAGAATTTCCCAGCAGTATCAGGCTCCAGGTCAGCCTATTTCAGGATGAGGGGATGACACAAGCTCTTTCTTCCCTCCCTGCAACAGCTGTGGTGAGGTTCAGTTCCTCAAATTTTATCATTGCTTTAGCTCCTTCATGAGAAGGTGTGATACAGGCACAGAAGAAGATTTCTGCAGTCGACCATGGCTGTAGAACACGTGTGTCCACCACCACGCTCCACTGAGGTGGCTGGACATGTGCCAGCACGGTGCTGGTGGAGAGCTTCCTCTAAGCCACACAGTAGGGAAGACACCCTGCAGAAGGTGAGCTGTGCTGGGGTTTGAACAAACACCCAAAGTCTTCCTAACTCCTCTCATACAGCAAAAAGAGGATGGTTCAACTCTCATGGGGCTCCAGATCTACAACAGCCATACTCCCTCATGCCTCCTCCCATGGCCACACAAGAAAACTCCATGACAGTTCAGAAGGTGATCTACAGTGCTCTGTGGGAGAGGGTTATTTGTGTCCCCACACACAGGCTGCAGAAGGTCCTTTTGATCTGCCCCTGCTCCAGGGGACCTTTCCCAGTACTTAGTGCTCCTTGCTGACTTCAGGAGCCCCATGTGAAACAGGCCAGGGGTATCTCCAGTGAAGGGTCAGAAATGAGGATTTGCAGTACCAGCAAGGCACAGAGAGGGGAGGAAAGGAGCCTCCCTGCCCACCAACCAGCTCCTCCTTCTCCCATGAGAAATAAGATCAAAAGGAAAAAGAGGTTTTCTCTTTGCTAGCTGTGCCTCTGTGAAATTTTCTGAGGACTTTCTGTTGGTTTTGGATCAGGTCCTAGACCCTATGTGGACAGAGCTCGGTGTGTCTGGATTATTTATTAGCAAAAGGGTTCCCTCTGCAATCAAGCGTGTAGAACACCTTATTAAAACATGCTCTGTTCTGTATCTGACCTGATGGAGTTGGCATGAAGAAGTTCTCAGCACCCCCTCAGAAACGCTGCTGGACTGCGAATTGTCATTACTTCCCTCATGCCAGTTCCTCCATGGCCTTATCTAAACTATGTCATAAATCTTCTGGGTTTTCTCTGAACTCTCCTCCTCCTAGTGACATTCTGTACTTCTGAATAATGTTGTCTCCATATGAATTACAAGTGACATAGTAATACTGCTCCAGCAGGAGCAAGGGAAACAGTGGGAAAACAGCTAAAAGCTACACTGAACTGTTTTCTTTCTTGTAATCTTGTGTCATACACTGAGCTGGAAGATCAGATAACGAGACTATTTATAGCAGCATTGCTGGATGTGTATCACAAAACCTTTATTGTAAGACCACAGCAAGTACAAAATTTTAATTTTGCCTGCTACTTCCCTGTGTCACAACTTCATTTGCAGCAAAGCATTTTTTCTTTTGCAGTGGGGTTATTAATAATGGATGAAGCATTAACATTTCCAAATTGGGAGTTTACCCTCAGTCACTGTTCCCACCCATCACTCTGTAATTTCTCCTCCTGGGCTTCACGTTGGACTGACTGTCTGCTCAGCCATCAAACACACTTTGCATGGGCAAGAGCAACCAGAGCTCACTCCATTCATTGCTACAGGTCCCACCTGCACAACTTCTCTGCTTGAAACCTTAAGCTATGTTTTAACCTCTCTCTGAAGCTCTCCAGTACACAACCTTTAGGGCCTGAGACAACGATCCAGAGGAAATGCACATAACACCAGATGATCTCCACCCAGCAGATGGTTACAACTTTATTCCACAACTAATGCAAGGCAGATTTCAAGCAGAGGAGCAAAGCTCTCAGCTGTCAGTTCTTCTCTCTTAGCATCACAACTCTAAGCCTTATAAAAAAATGTATTCATTGTTTCAATTAGGGAGAACTTTTTGCACCTTTATTTTATCTCATGCTTGTTAAGGATGTGATTGTTGAGGAGTCATACCATTAAAACAGGAACACTAAATTATATACAGAAATGGGAGTAGGAATGTAGAAGTCCACTACTAACATCAGAGGTAACCCAGGTGCTTCATTATGTTTTTACAGCATTTTTTAATAAAGAAAGTAAATTTCAGCTACTTCTCTTTCTGTATTTGATGAACATAATCAATTAATGAGGAACATTTTCTCTTTTCCATTTCTGTCACATCTATTGAAGTGACTCACTCACTCACAGAAGACAGAGATTCTGTTTGCAACATTTACAGGTATTTGTGTCCTGTCTTCTACAGTGACTCAGTATTTCAATGGGAAACCATCTCTTCCCTGCTTGCCTAGTAAATACTTGTTAAGTATAAAAAATAGGCAGTCATCACAGACAAAAATGATCTTGCAAGATAGATAGATATTTAGAAACACAATGACACCAGTTGCCCAAATCAAAGAAATAATGAGTAATACCAATACAATTAATGCTATATTAAAGAGATGCCACCTAAGGAGGAGATTTGAACTAACCTTCTGATGAAAATATGGAACCTGGATGGTAAATAAGCTCTGTGTCTATATCTGCTTGGCTTATCTGTCTTTGTCTCTTCAGAAGCCAGGCTCCCTCTTTGCTAACCCACTTCTAGTTATTGGCAGCGGCACCAGTTAGTTCCAGAGCACCCCAGTCACTGCTGTGATGAACAGTTGTTTCCAAGCCCTGGTGCTAGGCATAGGATGTGTTGTGGTCATATCATGAAAATTATGAGATTAAGTCAATAGGGAATCCCTGCCTACACCCATGCAGGAACATCTGGAAGTGTCAGTGTTGTCAGTGTGAAACTCAAACGCTGAATATGAAGGAACAATAGAGGAGGGAGACTCCACAAGCAATGTCCGTACTTTAGAATTAATTTTTACTAAAATGTTCTTATTGTTTAAAAAAAAATGTTTACATAAAGTGGGTTCTTTGAAACTAAAAATCATGCCATGGCATTTTATCTCTGAGGCTGAAAAAGAACTATTAGTATTTACTTTTCAAAATTTTGCATAAAACAGCCCTAGAGTTTAACCCGACAGTTTTCTGAGAGCTGAGATTCCTTCCCTATGCTTCAGCAAAAAGTTGAACTGAGATGGACTAATGGAGAATTGTATAAACATAATACCACCGTGGCATCCTCTGCCCTATAATTTTAAAACAAAATCCTATTTTAATCCTGTATTTGAAAGGCCAAATAACCAATAGTGTAAACATGAACTAGCATCTTACAACACACTTTTACCATCTCTTCCCATGAGCTGGAGATGAAAATGGAGATGAAATGGAGATAAAAAACCTACCCCCACCTCAATTTTAACCACAGTTTTGCATCAACGCAGATCTTAGTAGGGGTGAGTATCCAAGTGTCTGCCCTCCTCTCCAGTAACTCAGCTTAGCAATGCCCTAGTTAGCCAGGTTAAAAGGTAGCCCAGGCTCGTGGATACGTCGCACTCACAGAAGCTTTAACCACTGTCAGACCCTAAATTTCAGTTAAAATTCAGCTCTCATCCCCAAAACTACTTTGGTATTTGTAGCACAAAAGGGAGCACCTGCACAGTGCTGTGATTAAAGTGAGAAACTACTTTGGGATTTGGCAGTTCGCAGCACAGCACTGAGCACCTGCACAGTGCTGTGATTAAAGTGAGAAACTACTTTGGGATTTGGCAGTTCGCAGCACAGCACTGAGCACCTGCACAGTGCTGTGATTAAGGTTAATCTTAGATCAACCGTTTCTAGATGGAGACAATCCTGAAACACGAGTGTTGTGGATCCCACTCCTTGAGACAGCTCAGAACTGGATTACTCAGATGTCCTAAAATTTCAAGGCAGACCAAGTCAGAGCATGCGTGTTTATTTCAGAGCTTGAAATAAGTAGCCACCGTGAAGGTACACACTGTAAGTAAAACAACATGTACTTACGTACTTGCCATGGGCAACAATTTCAGTGATGCAGAAGTAGCTGGTTCCTGCAATTATCCTAGCAGCAGTAGGTAAGAACAGCTGCCAAATCAGAAATCTTCCAAGCCTCTGTATTAGAAATCTTCCCAGATACGGGAATAACCACAAAACCTGCTATTTCAACAGTCTAGGAAACAAAATTAAGAGGGGGCTTCATCTTCTGTCATTGGGAGGTCACTGTAAGCAGAGAGAACCAGCTTTCTCTTACTCCAAAAGAGCTCACAAATGGAAAAGCAACTGTCAGAATCACAGTGTGCAAGAGACACAGTCACATCCACGAAAGCTTATACAGAGACCTGGCTACAATCTCTTCTGCCTCCCAAATAAAGCCTGGATGTTCTGTGTGTGACTTTGAGACTGATATGGCAATGAACCACTCTGTAAACAACCAGGCAGGGATGCTTATGATAAAGAGGATGGATCCAGCTAGAGACCAGCCAACACCAGAGCGGCTCCGTCCCTCCATCTACCACTGCAACGTCTGAACAACTCAGCTGCACCTTTCACTGAAGTTTTAAGTTCTCGTTTCAGCACTATCCTTATCAGCTAAACACAGGTAGCCTTAGGAAGACGCCCTTGGAAAGTCAAAATGAGAAGAGCACATATGTGGTCTTTGTTGCAAACTTCAAAAGATTCCTCTTTCATGACCTCATCCAATCTCCCTTAAAATTGGACCCATTTTAGCATCCATAGCATCCACCATTAAGGAGCTCTACTGAGCAACTACCTACTGCAAATGGCTACAGCCCCCTTTTGTTCATTTGATGTCCTCCTAATTCTTGTATTGGAAGAGACAATGAAGAGTGGATCTCCGCCCCTTCGTTACATGCCTGCCATTTCCATTCTAGTTGTCCCTTTATCCAGAGACAAGAGCCCTAGTTTATTCCATCAGTCCTTATATGAAATTAAGTCAGAATTATAACCATCCTCGTTGCCCACCTCTGAAACTTTTCCAGTTCTTCTCTATCTTTCCTGAGAAATTGGAAGGGGAAAAACCAGAACTATACATAATATGCACATTTACACAACAGTCTATTAATGGCCTCTATTTTTCTCTGTTTGGCTTCCCTTTTAATTTCTAGTATTTAATTTGCTTTTTTAAAATTACTACTGGGTCTGGCACTAATATTTGTAGCTCAATCATCCAACTGATGTTTTGGTTCCTACTGTTTTCAAAAGTAGCCTTTCTTGCACTTGAGAAATATAGAGAATCACCAATGGGCAAGAAACCACATGCTTTTCTGGAAAATTTCTGAACAGCTGCAGCAGTACCTGCTTCACCAACAGGCTTCATCACCTTATGAAAAGGACAATGTGAAAGGAAAAGTAAGATCAACAAATGGCTGTGTTTGGAAGACTGAGCAATTTTAGGCAGTTTAAATGCAATAAATCAAAGTTCAGTAGCTTGGGAAAAAATCTAGTGCTTGGGAGAAGGTCATACAAACCTGAGAACCTCAGGCAGGAAAAACTTTGTACCTACAACCCAGACACACTGACAGGTCAGAGGGAGACAAGCACACCCAGGACAGAGTAATAGCAGAAGGGCAGGAAGCAGGAGGCAGCCTTCAAAGCCTTGAGTGATGAAACTTCTGACCCTGTAAGGGTGGAAGAAAATGAAATAATACTTCAAAGAAGAACCAATTCTGACAGCAATGGGAGCTAAAGTTATCTCACAGTATCACTGTTGGTATCCCCCCAGTGCACTGCTTGTGATGCCTAAAAATGCTTGTGATGCACCCCAGCTTCTAAGCCCTATGACCACCAGTTGCTGATGACTTTTTAGTGCCCCTTAGTTTTATCTAGTGAGTGCACAAAACAGAGCTGGCAGCAGGGCAGTCTTTCAACAATATACAATTATTGAAATGCCTACACCAGCCAGATTACTATCTTCTACATGTATTTCAGAAGCTCATAAAGCAGCAGTGAAATGGGAGAAAAGTCTGACATGTTTATGTGTCATTGGGATATAACGTTTGGAACAGCAACTGCAAAAATGCTGGCAAAGACTGTAATCAGAACTGGCAGGAAGCAGGAAAGCCTCTGCCACCTTGGTCAAGTGCTTCACAACAGGCTGCTAACCTGGGGGCTGCTGCCAGAGAGGTGGTAACCCCCTTCAGCAAACCACTGCTGACTGACTGCAGGTGTCCCAGCAAAAAAACAGATTAAGAATTGTTCTGTTGAGGTGCCAGTCTGCTTCATGTGATGCTCTGAAGGTATAAACCCCAACTCATCCTACAGACATCACCCAGACCCGTGAGTAAAAGCTATCTGGATGAATGAGCAATAAGTACACAGAACCATAGGAGCACCCAGCACACCATGACTAAGATCTTGATGGGAGCCTCCAGATGCCACTGCAATACAAATAAAAACGAATAAGCCATGAGTAATCAGCCATTGCTGGAAAGAGGATGCCTGGCAGCTGGGGCTGTTTCTGTAATACTACACATGTATTCTTTTGCATAAATATCATAGGTGCACTGACCTATGAGAAAATCAACAGGAAGAAATCCTGCTTGCTGCCACTCCCCATGGAAATCTACCTTTCAAGGCAAGAGGGGGCTCAGGAAAGAGCATCAAACCTGAGCAGGAGGCTGGAGGAGAGGATTTAAGAGAGAACAGAGTAATACTTCTTAGCTTTTGCAATGTGTTATTGATCTGCTCTCTACAGCAATGACTAAGCCTTCTTGAACCTAAGGACACAGAGATAAGTCAGGACAAAGAGCTGCAAGTCCATGGAGCACAGGAGATGGCATGCAAGTCCTGTGTCTCACTTTTGACCCAAGGATTAGAAAAACTTCATTTCTAGCATCCTGGACCAGCACATCTGGGAACTACACAACAGCCCAAACAGGGCACACAGCCCACACATCACAGGAGGAAGAGTTAAACACTTTCAGCAAGGCTGAGCAGTACCTAAGGAAGAAATGCAAAAGCCAGAGATTGGGAAGCTGTAACACCAGGCACAGAGGGGAACTTAGAGAGCTACGCCAGGATTAGAAAAAATAGTTGAGAGAGGAGATTGAATAGACCATCTTGGAATAACCTTGGGGCAGGGAGATGGGTTGAACTAGTATGCATCTTTTGAGAAATAATAGAAGTCTCCTTGGATGGAACAGCTCGAGCCAGACTGCCCTGACACAAGTAAATAAACAGTACACAGAGCCACTGATGAGAAGGCTGATCTATTTCATCTCAGAATTTAGGAGATTGGATACAGCTGGAGCTTTCCCATTTGGCTCCACTCCAAACAGCCATATACACCTTGTTTGATAGTTATCACAAACCATATTTCAGAGGGGGTGGACAGCAAAAATTTCCTGGAGTTTATCTGGCTCCATCCTTAAGGAGATTGTTACCAGATAATCATAATCTTTTGCTCAGCATTAGGAAAGTACACAAAGGATCACCTTCTGTCACCCCTGACAAACTACATCTGGGTTATGGGAAGGGAAATACCCACAGGAATTCTGAAAATAATCTCACCTCAACCTTCCCACCAGGATATTACCAAGTGAAAACCTCCTTCCAGTCACTGGCCAGGACTTCAAGGTTAACAGCCATATCAGGACCATGGCATCAGATCACCTGCAGTCCTGGAGGAGTTCTCTTTTCGCAGTCTCCAAAACAGCCAAAGCCTGTAGGCACAACTGTGGCACCAAAATCTGGATTTATAATCCAGATATGACATACTGCTTTGGAATAGGTAATTCCAAAGTGCTCAAGTCTAGTGGTTCCTACTGAACAGTTATATGAAGTGCTTTTATAAAGGGCTGGACATAACAGATTTTAAGGTATTACCTTACTCAAAAGCAACTCTAAAATTGTCTGGGGTTCCAGCTTTACTCTTTCAGGTGCCTTCTGTAACGACCTGCCTATTTCAGTTACCTCATTTTAAAACTGCAGCCGAAGCCTGAGAATCAAGTTGGGTACTTTCCTCCTTTTGCACAACCACCTAAAGCAAAGCAAATATTCTGCCAGCCATGTCAGTCTTCGTGAGATTTCTGTGTTATGCCTTCAACACCACCAAAAGTATCACATGGTCTTCAGAAGATTTATGTAACTAGAAGTGACCATTTTTAGCAGGACTAACAGAAAGACATAAAAATTTTCAGCACAAGTGGGCAACAGCTCTACCATGTGCAGAGATCTCACTTCTTACTTAGCAGAGATGAACTTGTAAGGTACAAGGACTGAATTCAAAGTCCACAGGCCACCTTGGGAAACAATGCAATCATAGCTTCTTCTTAAATAAGAATGAGCCCTAATCACCCCTGGCACCAGGTTAGGAAGAGGTTGTCACAGAATAAGAAAGTATTAGATGGTGGCCAGCTTATAAAAGTTCAGTATCCCCAATACTAAACCAGACACTGAAGGAAGAACAACTGGGGACCTTCAACTAAAATACACTTTACAAAATGTTAAATGGCAGATATGTAACAAAACTGTGTGACATTCATACTTTCACTGGTATGCCTCAAATCCATTTTACAGAAACCTGTCAAATGCAATCAGACTTGTTTATTCTGCATTTAAATGTAGGACCTGAGGCAGTCTGGTTTCAAAAGAGACAGAAAAGGCACATATTGTCCCTGGCAGTTGCTTAGTTTCTACAACAAAGGCAATGCCTTGTTCACTCTTTAATTCCAAATAAAAATTATTTCAATGCTCTGTTACATTACAATCTTGAGAATATTTCTGCTTGCTGCCTCAGCACAGGTAGAAATTTAATTAAAATGGAAATTAAAGGAAGAAATATAGAAACAAAGTGCCATTAGCACACAACTCACCGCTCCCCCACCCTCCCCAAAATCAGGTGATTCATACAGCGCATCCTCCAAATCTCACGTAAGCCACTGTTAATGGATTAAGTGGCAGTGTCCCTTCTGGCTTCAGTTTATAAATTCTTATCTGCTTAAGGTTGCTCCAGAAAGACTTCCAGCTGACAGCATGATTCTTAAAGAGACAAATCCTCCCTGGCAGTTTACAATTGCATACCAACAGCTACAGCATTGCGTGTGCCTTTGTGTTTGCACTGATAGAGGATGATGGTTCACTGTTTAGGGTTCAGCAACCCCCTCCTCTCAAGTCTAATTTGAAGCACAGCCATTGCTTGGACTGAGTTTCTCACTGACTTTGTCCATGCCAGAGCGGTGAGCATTCCTACCATCTCCTTGCCTGGCCATTGAAACAGCCATGATATAACCACCCTCCGTTCACACAACCGCTCCGAATCCCCCAAGTACAGAAGACAGGATCAGAGAGATTCAACAGAAGAATAATGCAAGTATCAGAAAATCCTTCTGTATAACAACCAGTTGCCCAGCTCATCATTAACCATTTCCACTCCTCTCAACCATGCCAAAGCCAAGCAAAAATGAGGGTGAACAGCAGCATCCCTATTTTCCACGCTGGTGGCTGCAAATTCTGCAACACATAGAGGAAGCTGCAACAAGTTATATTCTGAAATGGCTGTTAGAGCAGCACCTTCCCTCATTCCCTGCTCACAGAGAGATGTGTGACATCCTCTACCCCCATCATCCAGTGCCTTTGGCTGTGAAAATGGCCTTAGTGAAGATGTACCCAGGTAGTGCTGGACACACACAGTGTGTGTGTATACTGCTGCCCAAGAAAATTGCTTTCATGAACGATGGGTTATTTTCTGCTACCACCCTCCCAACTTACAGCAAAAAGGAGTAAAAAAGAGCAGAGATAGAGGAGACCTTTGGCAGGCTGTCCTGTCCACATTACAGAAGTCACCCCCATCCCATTTGGTCCCAACAGGTCCCCAGGAGTTCAGAAAAGGGACTGCATCCTTATGAGGAGCAGAATAGCCACGTAAGCTGGACAAGGAACCCCAAATACTCCCTGCCCTCCTCCAAAGAGGGCTGACAGTCCCATACACACACACATTCATAGAGCACTCAGAAGGGACACCAAAGCAAAGCCTTCATTCACCAGTAAGCACTCGGGGACTCTTGGTGGTCTTACTCCCCCAGATTGTTCTCCTTTGCTTTCCTAGGGCACCTCTGCCTGGAAAGACCCGTGCACTCGTCAGCTACCCATGGGGCACTGCCGGGGAAGAAGTGACAGTGCTGCGAGCAGGGCACGGGGGCTCCCACTGCGAGAGGGCCCAGGGTGCCAGGCATGGAGCCATCCTACCCCGGGGAGCCCAGCCTGTCCCAAGGTGTCCGGGAAGTCTGTCCGGCGTGGGGTACTCGGGGTGCTGTGTGTACCTAGGGATCTAATCCCAAACCGGGATCCCTGCGGTACCCAGGATTTGTGTCCTGCCTGGGTGCCCATCCCATCCCGGGCGGGGTGTCCAGAGCACCCATCCCGCTCCGGGCTGCATCGGTGCCTCAGGTGCCCCGGGATCCCGCGCGTGCCCGTCCTGACGGGGATGCTCGGGGCGCTGGGAATGCCGGGGGCGCTCGGGGTGCCGGCGGTGCCGACCGAGCCGTACCTTTGAGGCGGTGGTGGCGGGCGCGGTGCAGGCGGCCCTGGCCGCCGCGGGGCAGCGCGGGGATGCTGGAGAAGCGGCTCCCCATGGCGGCATCCGAGCCGGGCCGGGCCGGGCGGCACCGCGCAAGGGCTCCGTCCGCGGGGGCTGCGGCGGCGAGGGCGGAGGGCAGCGCCGGCTGCGAGGGCGCCGAGAGCCGCGGTCCCTCCCGCCCGCCGGGCCC